>OU343041.1:5652407-6096835 GCA_910593735.2 Ectemnius lituratus
ATTCGACAAAACGACGCTTCTACGATATAGCAACCCTTTTTCCCCATACTCCCTGTCATTACTATAATGTTTCAATCCCTGCTGTTGGGTTACATGGTTAGAGGAGGCAGCAATCGAATTCTACCATAAAACCCATGCACTCACACCGCTTGGCCATTAAATATTGGAAAATAGTAAAAGAACATTGTTATGGGAGAGGAAGTGAGCGAGAGAAACAGAAAGGAGAATGGTCGTCGAAGCGACAGTAAAACGAAGTTGTGCGCCGCGTGTTCTAATGGCACACCGCATTGAACTCACTGCCACCAATCTGAAAAAACTTCTATCGTATCTCTGTTGCGCTCGTGATAGTCGGTGCTGGTTTAAGCGCTATTCCTGGATGCCCACCCCCGTATTTCGAGAGCCAATCTATAAGCAGGCTACACTAGGTCGCGTGTGGTATCCGGGTTAAAGCACTCACGAGTTGCAACCGTTGAAGCCAAACACGGATTTTGTTAAGCGCTCCCACTATTCGATCACCTCTCACAGGAAGCGAGAACAATTATCATTAGATTTATTATTAAAAAATGAAAAGATTATCACTTGCTCGCACTTCGTTTACGTTTATCCACTCGGATTAAATGTGAAGTCATACGTAAACCTATTTCACAGTGCACTAATCCGTCGGAAGTTACAACATCGGGTAATATTGTAAATTAGGAAAAAGTTGGTGGGTGGAAGCAAGCGGTCTAACAATTCAAGTACATCCCAATAGGGAATTAGCCGAGTGATAGGCAGAAGAGTAAAAAGCCAAGCGCAAAATTGGAGGGTCCGTAAGGTTTGCCAATGGAGTAGCAAAAAGCTCAGCGTATCCGTGCATTTTCAGCCCGAGGTAGTAGTCATTTTAGTGTACTGTGCTGGTGCATCGGTGTCTTCATAATCCTAGGGAAAAAGAGGTGAAATCGAGTGGAGCGCGCCGTTTCCACCAACGGTGGCGAGCAAAAACCTGCAGGAAAAGCTTCTGGAGCTTATTCGGAGCAGGATACTCCGCCTGGCAACAATAATACAATCAGCGGCAGCCGTTTCTCCGACCATTCTACTCGTGTATGCGCGCGCGCTAAATTAGTCGCTCTTATTAAAAAGGGCTCAATTTACGGCCACCAACAGCGGCTGCAGTCAATAGCATTGTTATGCTAAGAGCTTTAATCAAGAGGCAGCATTACGACCTGCCTTCCATCCGCAGGTCATCCTTTCTCCTCGGATCATCACCACTTCTTCTTTCACCCGAGCAACCAAGCTACATGTAATCGTACAAGTAATCACCCGATTTCAATAAAGTGCAAATGCCTATTCGCATGATTGCACCATTAACCCTTTATCGGCAGTGCTCGCTGTGAAGCCCCTTCGTGACTCGGTGCGACTATGCAAGCCTGTGCTCACTGATACATGATCGCCTTAGGGGGGGAAAGGCAATCGTGTAACTAACCTTGTAATGGAAACAATCCCTTGGGGAAAGTCTATTCTTGCCGACGAGAGATTCATTGACCACAAGAATTTTCTCATTTCCTACGAAGAATCGCTAGCTAAGGCTTCCGCTGTCATCGGATAGATGAATGCTCCTCTCTCGTGTTTTCATATGTAAAGTGTTGGTAAGCCGACATGTAAGGATTGCGTGCTCGCCGAGACGGTGTTCGACTAGACATAAAGTTGGCGGATAATAAAGGACGCGATATCTATTACGCAGGGTATAATTTCCGGGAAAGAATTAGGAGAGACTGGTAGTAGTGAGGTGGAAGCAGGAAGTTTGGAGAGATGGTTAAGAGAGCGTGCGGTCCAGAATTTTTGCATCTAGATTGCCGAGCACACTCGCTTGCTCTTGGAGAACGAAGACGAAGAAATCTCTCTTCGCGGCGAAGGGAAGAAGGTAATTTCGAGTTCGGCTGGATGTATGTCCTGGCGATAAAAATAATGAGATCCATTATAACGAGGTAAGCTGCTGCCGCCGCCAGCTTCCTGTAAGCGAGGTATCTATTCTCTTTTCTAGCAGACTATTCCAAGGTACCAGCTCACCCTAGCTGCACAACCCTCTTTCGACACCATCTTTATGGCCACTCCGCTCGTCCTCGATCCTGGTGCGGGGCGCCGCTTGTTAAATATTCTACATAAATTACCTCAACGCGAGCCGCCGCGCCGTCGCTCTACCTATCGCGAATGAAATTTTACCCGGATGCTGAGCGAACTGTCATCACTCTAAATCTCAAGGGTGAATCGGCTGATGAATGATTTGACTGTATAGATAAAACTTTACTGTTTCGATCTTCTGATAGACACGTTCGAGAAAAAAAACGAAGATCGTGATTATAGTGTAAATTGTAGATGCTTGTATTTGTAACGATTCCCAGAGCTGGCATGTATGTATTCTACAAATGGGAACAAGGTCAGGTAGAATGGCTGGATGATTCCCATCGAGGAATAAGGACGGGATTACTGTGATGAAAGACACAACTACTCAACGGTAACCGGGAATGAAAGAATATGCACGGTAGACGCACTACGAATTGAAAGAACCTACCATGGATGACTCGAACACATATACATATACATGGATATGTAGATACAGCCTTTAATTTCACCGGAACTTTTTCATTCAACGAAGGAGAAGCCGGGGAAAATAAGCATCGAACAATGTGGGAAAACGGATGCGCGACATTTCCTGCAACTTTCGAGCTCTATACCGCCGCGAATAGGTCATGAAAGTGGATGTAACGTGAAAGAAGGGAGAAATTATGAGAAGCAGACGCGTGCGCCCGGACTCTTCGCTTTTTTAAACGTATTTAAACCCGAAACCACCGGAAAATGGGATTACGGAAAGTTCCGCAGTAAAGGGGAAGTCTTCGTTGGTTCATTCGTTCGCTTAAGCGAAAAAAGCTTCCGTCAAAATTTTTACGAGCGAACTTGCCCGGCTGGCGAGAACACTTTATATTCTCTTCGTTCTGCCGAGCCAGGGGGAAGCCAGATTACCCTGATTGTGGTCTATCGGAGCGGAAATGCATCAGGAAATATTTTAACATCTCGTGGAATAGGTACCGTTCTTCTTTTTCTCTCGTTCCCTTTCTCCAAGGTTCTCGCCGAGTTCGCCACGGTAGGATGAGTGAAGGAGTAACGAGCTAGCTTCTTCTCGTAATAAGGGAATGTCTCGGAATAGCACGGACTATTTTTCTTGGCCATGGTAGTCCGGAAATACTACCTGGCGCATCTCTTTCTCCCTTTCTCTGTTGACCTCTTAACTGTGACGGTTGCTTGATCTGATTAAAGTTTCACATTAATTTCCATTCCCCCAGCGGTGGGCATCTGCTCAAGTGGCCTAATCGAATTATCCGCGGGAGCCGAGCGAGCATCCGTGAACTCGCCCCCAAGGGAATAAGACTTAATTCAATTACGTCTGCAAGGATACCATTTATAAAAATGCTGGAAAAAAAAGAGATGAGAATGAATGCAGCTCGGGAAAATGCGGCCCGCAATTACTCCTAATGAGCCTGGGTGCGCCGCGCCCGGCCGGGGTATCGCGTTCGTTGGTTAAAGGACCAGTATTCGAAATGCGAAGATTTCTATGTCCCGCCGCGAGAGCGGGAAACGGGACAACGCGCCGCAGGCGATTCGCACCGGAAAGAATAAACGTCATTGGGCTGAAATTTGTGTGCCGTACGTGAACTCGTTACCGTATCGTTCCTCGGAATAAATGGAACGAGCGGTTGGCGCGCGCCCTGAATTTCAACCCTAAATTGTTGAAACCATCTAAGGTTCGCTGCGATCTCTAAAAACACTCGAGATTTTCTTTGAGCAAAGAACTATCCAGTCGAAGGGGAAACTTTTAATTGACAAATTTTACACGCTGCACTCTTTAAAAGCGAACGAGTTTGAAGTCTGGAGAGGCTGTGTTGCGTTGAAACGCGCGGCATCGAGCCTGCCGGATGGATGCAAAGACTTGCCGGAACTTCCGGCCCGGAAGTTTCGATGAACCGAGAGAGTCAGGCCCCATAAAAGTATGCGAACCATCTCAGGGTTATGTCAAAGTTACCGGCGGTGCTTGGGCGTACAAAGTCGCAGGCTGAGAACGCCGACTATCCGTAACATTCTCGTTCAATGGAATAGTAGCCGAGTTTCACTGAGAAATTCCGGAAATGCGAGTACTTAGCATTCTCTCTACCTGGCAACCTGGATGACTCATTATTAGACGCCACAGGAATATCAAGACTACAAGCGTCAGAGGATATCTTCTTCCTGCACAAACAGTCTTCCCCAGAAAACAAATACTTTTCTCCGATAACAATAAAGAACCAAAAAATAAATCTCTCACTAGTAATGCAGTAGATGTTCAAGCCTTACAATTACTCCGGTAACTTAACGCTTTGCACCACCTAGGCTTCGTATTCACAGGAAACACAAATCAAAATAGAGTACAGGACAAAACCTTTGAAACACCGGAGAAAACCTTCCAAGTGGAAGGGGTTGACCGTGAGAATGAGTGATTGCCTCCGGAAGCAACAAAATAGCAAACGCAACACTAGTCGGGTAAAAATTATAAATTCAACCTCGCAGTGGCTTCTGATAAAGCAGGCAATACATATTCTCGCTGATACCAGTATTTATTCTCTTCGGAGTAAAAGAGTGGTTAACGATGGACGAGGAGGAGGTGCCGGTGGACTATCACTCTAGGCGCACTTATCACCGCTGTCGCAGTGATAAAAATAAATTACGTTCCCCTAAAAACGTTCCTCGTCCCAGCAAAATTACCCTGCTCCGGCTGGCCGCCGGAGTATAGCGCACCGGTGGCGAGCAAGGGCTTTCACTTCCAACTGTTAATGAAAACGAGGAGCTCTGAGTAAAGAGGGGGAAAAGACAGGGGGACTCGCTCAGTTTCCGGCCCTTGTAATGGGCCACCTCGATGGTGTGGGAATTAAGATAAGAGAAAAATAAATGCTTTAGGAGCCGCTAGATTTAAGGGCTCCATCGGTGGTAGTTCGCCTTGAGGAATCGAGCGCTCAGAGCTTTCGAAAGTTGGAGCATAATCCTGGAACACGAAGTCCCTGAGAGTCGCGACGAGGCATAACTTAACGCGCCCCACAGGCTGAAAGTTCTAGCGAACGGTAACCGATAGACCGAGAGAGAGAAAGGGAAAGAGCCATGGGAAAAGCAACGGGGGAAAGTCGGCGAGCGATCGGCCGATACGAATCGAAGGGGGAATCGAGAGCTTGAACTCGCTTGGAAAACTATCGGTACGTGAGGTGAATTCTAATTGCAACCGTTAATAACATTGCCTCTTTGATAAAGACACGCCATCCGGAACTGAGAGGTGTGCGCCTCAAGATTAGTACCATAAGTTACGGGAAACCCGTGGTACTAGTGCACTCACTTCCTCACGATTTCCAAGGAAAAATAAGCCTCGTGCTACGGTTGGAATGGTGCGCCCGCCCGCGCGCGCAAATTTCCCGGCCACTGCGCTCCAGGACGTTGCAGCTACGTGAAGGAAATTCTAATTGCCGACGTTTTGAGAATGTGACTTGACGGTAACAAGAAAGCGTTGCGTGACGCGCAGTGCTTGCAGACTGCTTCGTAATTGTTAGTTACGTAGAAATCGCACTAGAAAAGTAAGTGCTTTAAGGTAGATGTATTAACTTGGTTTTCGCAGGTTGTTATATTCAATGATTAGAATTAATCATTGCGAACTATGAAAAGATACCGATCGATTTATCGTATTTTGGGGGTTGAAAGTTTAACTATCAAAGCATTATAACAAACCATCTTTCTTCTTAAGAGTTTTATCAACAATTCTTCTGTAAAATGTGGACGAAGCTTTTAAATAAAGTGGTACTTGGTAAAAATAGAATTCTAACTGCATACATGCTGCGGGTAGTACCCGCACTTAACCCATTACGACCACGGAAAACTCAATTCCGTTCGGCGGACCACGGCATCACAACAGTGCGCTCCGCAAACAATTTGCGTTTCTGCGAGCAAACTGTCCGACGATAACTTTACCTTCGCCGAGCCGTATTAATCAGTTAAGAACCGCGCGCAACAGTGCTCGGCTATTGTAAAGCGATGTGCAACCGCACAAGCAGCGATTTTCCATCGATTGAAGAAGTTAACGCGTGAGCTATCGCTGCTCGGCGCGTACTTGAGGTTTTAAGTGCGGACTTTATGTTCCCAAGAGGGACCTGAAGAAAGGTCTCAATTAGCACTTGAGGACGAGTGAAAGAGATAGAAGGATAGATGAAATAGGTAAGAGCAAACCCACCAGCTGTGGCCATCGTACGGTGAGGTAGACTTTGGCGCGGCCGAACAGCCGCAATCTTCGTAATCTCCTCAGCTTCTTATCGTTAAAGCCCATCCCCATGAAGACGGGCGTCACACGTGATCCGCATTGGCACTCCAGATTGCTAACCGATTATTTCGCACTAGGACAACACACCGGTGCATCCAATGGAGACTTCTATTGACCGGTGCCGATCACTCGATGACTCTCACTTTTCTATTTACTCTCAAATAGAATACCAACTGACTATTTTCCACAGTCCGTCCAGTTTTAAATCACTGTCCATGAAATATCGCTGAACTTCTCATTAACCTCGGCTGTGAATCTACTTCATTTAGAATTGGATTTTTTTAATTAGAGGGGTGTTTCAAGATTTGGAGGTTTCCGTGGGATTCTTACGTGCCCGGATTAATCTGGATTCTTTATTACGTGAGGGAAGACGCGGGTGGCAAGCTTTATTTAAATAACGTTGGTGGGAATGCGCAGAAAGAGCTGCGACCACGTGATCGTTTCACGAAGGGATCGTTAGATACATTCCTGACCTTGGACGTGCAGTTCAGCATGCAGTGAGCATTGTACGCGTACCAAGTGCGCTCGGTGCCACCCGCATAATTGTGACGCATTATCTGCACGACAGTTTCCTATTACATTTGATCGTTTATTACTTAATTATCTGACAACTATTCAGGAATCGAAACAACAAATATAGTTCAGTCACGTTTCCCTCTAACTTCGACAAATTCAAAAGTCTACACACTGTTCATTGAAGAATTTGATTCTCGAGTAATCAAACTGTACTAAGTTAATACAAGACTCCAGAGGCATTCGGAATCAAGATCGAGATCAAGATCGAGATCAAGAATCCAGCACGGAATCCTTCCAAAGCATCGAAATCCCGGCAGAATCTGAGGAGCGCGAGCGCGTCATTCATCCCTCCAAAGCATCCTGGACTGACCTACCATTCAACTCGCGGGCTGACATTCGTCCTACTTTGCTATTCTTTAACTAAAAATCTGCTCTACTGATTGCCCGCTGTTAACCAATCGAGTCGCGCGAGTATGTGCAAACAAGCACATCGCGATTTGCTGTAATAAAACAGACTATTGAAGCACTTTGTTCTCGAGCAGAACACGTATCACGATAGATGCGGGAGTCCCGCTTATCAACAAAGAATGATGATTAAGCGGGATATACGGAGAGGCAAAGGTAACTGGGAAGGAAAAGGGATCCACAACAACAGCCAGGAGAGGAGAAGATCCCGCGGGCTAGGATCCGCGCGAATGACTGGCGGTGCTTTTGCTAGCGGGCCATGGGCCGCCGAGGGATGCTGCCAGCTGGGTTGGACGGCGCAAGATCTCTACCCCCACACGCCGTCCATGCCCACCCCCACACCCACCCCGCCCCAAGCTACTATACCACCCAACCACCCAACCCCGTCCAACCATCTCCGACCCGACTCCCTCGACTATCCCCCAGGAGCAGACCGATGAAAGCACTGCTCCCTCCGACGAAATTCTGATTGCCGCTTGACCGATGCCCGCCCTGGACCAAGCGCTACCCTCCTATAACAGAAATTGGCGGCGAACTTGCTGATTTTGGGGAATATGCTTTATACTCAACGAGAACATTGTATGCGCCAAAAAGCTCCGCAATTTATTAGGAGTCCGATCGCAAGGTTAATTATGACTGATGTTCTATGATCCTAATTTTAAGAGGGATGAAAGTAGTAGCGAGAAGATTTGAGAGTAAATTTACTCTGAGATATTGTCTTAGTCATTATTCTTACTTAGCCTCAGGTGCGATTGGAGGATACTCAGTGGGGAATAATAGGGAGGCGTGAAACATCCAATGTCGAAGTAGAATTCGAAGACTCACCCTCTCCGTTTTTTGTCAGACGACTTGGGTCGAGACGTGAAAAAAGCTCGCAAAGAAATTGCGGATGCTTCGTACTGTGACGGAGAGATGCGAGGTGTTCGCTGTGAGGTTTAAGTTGCCAAATAATTGAGCAAAGGAGACCTTCGTGCCGGAACGCTCGGCAAACGTTTACTGAACACCTTGTTACAGTCGGAGCGTAGATGTACACACTTTCGCAGAGAGAGAGCGCGCCGGTAACTTTCGGATATCAGCTCGTCTGCGGCGGCTGGCGCAAAAACGAAAGGCAAGAGTACCTTGGGAAATTCGTACTTCGCCACGACGACGAAGCACGAATTCGCCGCCAAAACATTCGGCGGCTGTGAGCGAAAAATTTGTCTGCGTTGCTGCGAGCAGTCTGGGAAACCACGTGAATTACATGCTCGTTGAAAGACTATACTGCTCTACGAGACCGCTCGTCTAGACTTGAGAGTCTGGATTTAAAACCGCGATCCAGAACCTTTTCTCATGTTTTTGCCTCTGAAATTAATCCGGAGCATAATAATGCTCAGAGTCCAAACCATATGACTCTAATTTGGATATACCAATTAATTGAACGCTCAATTACCACGCCAGTGTATGCCAAATTCTCTCTATGCTATAATTCTATTTGTAGATAAAAATATAAATTGTGGATACACAATTAGTACAATGAATTGCAAGTGATCATTTACAATTTCTGCAGGCCGACAAGCACGTTCATATACTAAACAGAAATTCCATCCGTTGTTGGAAACAAAAATAAATTGCGAACTGACCACAATTAGAAGTGGAATACTTGGAATGCGAACCGTGCAGTACGTAACTCACATTGCGCCTGTCAAAGACGCAGTTCTACTATGCCGTTGCATCTCCCAACCTATCTTCCACCCACCAAGTTGGGGATTCTTCGTTAAACCTCTCTCTCACTCCCTCGTTTCCATTAGCAGTGATGTAGTGCGTGAGGCTGTGCTCTATCTACTCGCTCCGTGAGTGCCGACTGTCTTCATGGAGGATGGACAAGTTACTTTAAGACCTGCTCGACCCTTGCAACTGGGAAAAAGCATCTGCTCTGCTCTGTCGAGCTATTTGGACTTGAATCGAGCTGTACTTAAAGCGAGGACTAATTACAAAGAGTTTTTTTTTTTACAGTGAAGTATTTCATGTAAAAGTGATTCACCGTACAAAAGGGGCTGAACAAAGAGCTACCAGTAATGAGTCTTCGAAGTTATCAATGGGAATTATAATTACTAGCTTCGAATCTTTCAATCGAAGTTTTTAACTCCGACATCATTGTCTTAGTGGAGGTCTCTAACGAGACTAATTACAAAGACCACCGAGCTGGAAGAACGAATATTTTACGCATGAACATGTGCATGTTCCATCACTGATTGGTTTAACTCGCCCGGCTAAATCAATGTCCCGCATGATACCGCTGGACTAATGAGCTCAGCTGTTGGAAATCGATTAGCGTTATATAACCTTCCTCAATGAAACATGAATCCCGTGGTAAGCGCAATCGTAATGAGGGTCGATCATCACGCGCGCGCACGCAAGCGCTGCCTTATCGCGTTAGTTTAATCCCGGCAATCGGCCGCGAATTGATACGCAAAAATAGTCGCTCGCTGCACTGCAGGATTTGCATTCATAGTGAGCGACCTGGCTAATTTCAGCGATTCATCAACAAACGATTATCTAATTCGCGGTGCGCGGTGTTTGGTCGATTATCGTAGTCGCTCAAGATCGATCAAACACTCCTTGTTTACTTGAGCGCGACTTACTTTAGCGCCAGCAGTGTGATATCTAATAAAATTAGCGCTGCAACGTGGAAAAAGCAAGTAGCAAATTACTTCTATTTTTCTTCGTTCCGTCGACTCATTAGCAATAGTTTAAGAACGCCTGGCTCGATGTTAGGATGCAAGTTAATGCATATTGCCAGGCACAGTGCTGGTATTAGGGCTACTTCCTGGGAGCTCGTTTCCATGCTAAGGAGTCTTCATACTTTGTAATAACAGAGTCGCGCAAAAGAGCTGCACTTCAGTGAAAGTCTGATCGAAGTACAGTTTTCGAATCTTATAAACTCGCAGCTTGAATCTGGCACGTAAAAGAAGACCGTTATAAATGGGAGAGTTGTACTCAAGCCAATGGCGATAGCAAAAAATAGGACCCTGAAATTTTGCGCTCCTAGGAACAAGAGAAATACTGCTAGAATTTCGCATTAACGTAATACAAATTTATGCGATCGATCGCAATAGTGTACTGAGTTGGTCCTCACGTAAGAATGGTTTTGACTTGAGTTGCCATCGTAATAGACATCGAAAAATATTCCCATTTCGTCAGGCGTTCTTAATGAAGGGGCACGGGAAGAATTTAATCATAAGATTAAACGAGCGAGAGAGCAGACATGGCAAGGAACTTCTTGAGATTTCGGCGGAGGAGTGTTTGTAACGGGTGAGATGGAACACTGCCAGCCGATACACGAATTTGGATCAAGGTCTTGGAAGCCAAGAGAGATCCCTCACGGTCTCGGAAACTTTCTTTCGTCGGCGGGCAGGGTGGTATATCTCGAAAGCGTCTCTCGTGTTTCAAGGCGAGCTCAAAAGCAAAAGCGCGCCACTGGCGCTTCTCGTTCCTGGCGGATAACACGCTCTTTCCGATCACAACCTCAAACGAAGAGAATATTCGGTGGTGAACTGGCCCGTGAAAGCAGGAGTTTGTCTCTCTCCTATCCTCTTGGCGATTCTCTTATAATATGGTAATTAGAGTCTCGCCAGCTTCATTTCGGATTCACTAGCTCCGACCTGAAGACGCCGCTGGGGTGATCGCGGAAGATGCTTCACGGTGTGCGAAGTCGTTTCCCCGCTACGACGACGATAGGGTGACATGAATAACCATTACGAATTATGCTTCATTAACTGCGCCTCGAGTACCCGTACCCAAGTGTTGCCCCGTAACACAGCTGTACCGTTCTGTCTACCGTATTCTATAAGCGTTCGCAACTTTCATCCTGTTGCCGCAATATGTTAAATATCATCCTCTCGATTAACGAACTTCGGCTACTAAAAAATGCATGAATGATATTTCGATATTTAAATAGCCTGCTAATTTCAAATTCTATCTCTAGTTTGCTGTAACTTTACTGATAAGTGCGTGTAAAAGAGGTTAATAAAACAATTTTAGTAATACAGCAATGGTTAATTTTGCGTGTACGCGAATGATTGAACGTTCCATTAAAGGCGGTTCAAAACTGTCTACTTTAAAGCGAGCCCTACCGTATCCGTAAACGCATGCCTGGTTGGGCGATAAGTCGGCAACCGGTACTGCCAGGCACGTACGTAATCGAGCGCACGATATGTACTCTGAAAAGTCCCGACACGTCGACACGATTATAAAGAAGGGAGTACAGCACGCTCTGTACTCGAGCAAGAATAGGCCTTACAATTTAGTGGAATTGCGATAAGAAACGTTTCAACTATTTCTATCTCGCACGATTTGACTTTGCAAGTAAATGGACAAAGTAAGAGAAAGAATGAGTTCAAATAAAAGCGGGAGATTCGTAGTGGCACGAGTGACGCCGTGTCTGTTATGGTCCAGATATGAGCTCCCCTGCCGCTTTACTTGAAATGTATTATCGTCCCGGAAAGTTTGATATTAAATTGGCCCCGTGCTCGCCCGACAATCGCGTCATGTCGACCAGCCAGCAACGAAAATGCTCGCCACGATCTCCTATCGCCAAGGAGAAGCCCGTTTATGTGGCCGCACTTCTGAACTCTGGCCTCTCACCTGTTGTGCGCCCTGTTATGTACACTCTAAAGCTCACCGAGCTATCGTCGTACTCTTATGTGACTCTAGATTACGAGAATTGTAGGGCGAAAGTGCCCTGCCGATTTCAAGCCGACACTAGTTCTCGATAATAGGACACTTCGCGTAGTTATATTTACTCATGTGCAACTTTTGACTAGAAGAAATGCAGGAGGAAAGCTTGTTTCTGATTTTAATATCAATACTTTTAACTAAGTATTGGATGATATATAATTTAATTTAATTATCGCTACGAATTACTTACGCGTTCCAATATCTTCTGGACATTCACTGTGCTTACCTGAAACAAAAAGCAGATAACCCATTACATGTGTGTTAGGAAGTTTAATTTCGCCAGTACACAGAGGGAGCAAACAGAGCATTATTAAATGAGTCTGCCCCTATAAAAAATTGTTGAGGTATTGTTTGGAAGGTATACACTGGAAAGCCATGATAAGCAGAGAAGCCAGCATTTTTTTTTCCGCCAGAACGCGCAGGATTCATCAGTTCAGAGAAGTAACAACGCGGCCCGCGTGATGATGAGCGGTTTCGTCAAAATTAATCGTCCGTGAATTACATAATGGGACGCGACATCTAAAGTGTAGATTAATCCCGGCCGCAATAAATTCCCGGCTGAATTTATTTAACGGTGTCGACGTTTCCGTTTGTTGCGATAACGCTGCGAGGCATCATCGTGTCTCTTGAGCGAATTGAAACACGGGGTTGCATGGAAACATACGTGGCACAGTCATTTCCCAATTGGCTGGTCAGGCAGCCTTTAATTGAAGCCTACATCATACACTTCAACGAGCGGTATCATTTGAGTTCGGCGAAATGTAAATATTCATTTATTATTAAAGGCTGATAAATCGGCGGGGTTACGTTCAGCCGAGTATACGGGAGAATTCCAATCTCACAGGCAGCGGGATAAATTTAAAAATCGGATTAACAGCCCTGCCCGATTAAACTCCCGATTAGGTATTATGCTAATTTGCGCGCGCTTGGTAACCGATAAGCATACCCGGATACGTATTATTGTGCGAATATACTGGACAAATTGTCAAGGAGGAAAATAGCACGGCCTCTTTGACGGACGGGAACCGGAAAGAATGGGAAGAGGGCTGTCGGGAGTTATCAAGGGTCTTTCGGATTAAAGAAAGCCTCCTTGTCGTGCTCGCCGGGCCGGTTCGGTAGTCGGCTTCTTTTTGTCATGCGAGGGCTCTTCAAAGCACTTTCGGTCGCTCGCCTGATCCTATGTCAAGAGGATTACACCTGATTCCATCTGAGAAGGGCTGCAGTTCATTTAGTTCTTACGTGGGCGAAAGGTTATCGCGGAATATGCGCTCTGGATTATAAGTTCTTCACTGACAAATGTCTCCAGCGACGGTAAAACACGATTTTCGAAGTATTCGCGGATGTGGAGTTAGAATCGCCGTGTCTCCAAATTGGATTACTGTCCGATTAAAAGCCGCGCGTTCCAAGCTTAATAGCCTTTGATACTTCAGACCGTGCTCTTTTTCCAGGATGTTAGAGAACTTTACATTGAATACTCAAACAGGTTTGTTAAAGTCGAATTACACTGGCATCTCCTGCCATTGCGAATCGACACGCGTTATGAAATAAAGCCACGGATTGACTCGTTGCACGAGAGAAGCAGAAGGCGACGGAGAATCGTTCGAGAGATGAGCGAATTTTTAATAAAAGAGGAGGGAAACGAGAACGGGCAGCAGAGCAAATGGGAAAAATATAGGCGCTTGGATATCGACATGTGCGAAATCACGGGAACAGGGAAGCCAGCTGATTTACATTTCGGGGACATCGGGCCGAGCATGGGAGTATTATCATAAAAGAACGGCAGTTGGGTTTGGTTCTCTGCGGGGGACATTATCGGCCAGCTGCTGTTTCTCTTACGATGAGCAGGCTCTGTGCCACGCCTACCTTTTATCCGTTTTACCGATTTCCAACGGGAAGCCGAACGCTTTCGGAACGACTGACTCTAAATTCTTTGCTATATGTGTTCTCTAAAATATCCAAGCTTAGCATTTTTGAGCATTCAGTTATGCTAAATTCATTTCGAAAAGCAAGCAGTGATATTCTCAAAAGAAAAGGTAGTTCTCGATCCCACGCTTTCACTTGAATGCGGAGCAAGCTTGTCGACAGGCATTGGAAATAGAGCGGATTTATGGAGAGTGTAATTCAGGGCAGTCTGTACACACACCACGGTGCACGCATCTGCGCCCAGTTTACGTCTCAGCGATACCAGTCTGAGGAAGGAAACTTTTTGCACATGGAAATGGACGGCCGAGTTTGCTGCTGCCGTTTATTCTCGCCGCGCGTTTAGCGCCGCCTGCATTCGTGTCGCCGCCGATAGAAAAGTCATAAAGATAGTGTGCCCAGGGCGCCGAGTCTTTTTTGAATGCAGCTGAGACCTCTAAGGTACATATTGCGATAAAACTCGCTTCGCTTTCGCTGTACGCGTGCCTCTTATACAACCCATCCCGCTGGACGTCCCCTGGGGCGATCTGAATTTTTCATAATCAAGATGAGTCTAATGCCCGCCAGCTACACCTTTTTTAACCCAAATGTCCAGCTCCAATCGTTCCCGAACTATGTTACTTGATACTAGTTACGTATTTTCGTAACCTTATACTTCAACTTGCATTACAAATTTAGTTTTTCAACCGTTTGAATTATTAATATTTCACTCTGAAATACAAGTTCGAAAAATTTCAAGTAATCAAAAATAAAAACTGCTCCTTGAGATTCAGAAATTGAGAAATATTTGTAGTGTGTCTGACTAATGATTGACATATACTACTTACACAACGTTGGAAGTAAGCAGAATGTGATATTGTTTCTTTTTAGTACAATTACGATATTTCTTCCGTTTACTAATACATTCTTACCCGTTGGTTAGTCGCGACGTTCACCTCGGAGATGGAGAATGTGTCGACGATTGAGTCGAAGCGAACGAGTTTCTTCGTATGATGGGCTTTCTTCGAGCGCGGACAGAGCGAGCACATGGCTGGGTCCGTCGGAGTCGTCGGGGGCATATTCGACGATGTGCTTTTCGATTTCTTCTTATTATGAAACTGTTATTATCACACTGTCGTCGTATTTGGGAATAGATCGGCAAGATTCATCCCTCGCCGGATAGTTTGCACCAGATCGAATGTTCAATGCATGATTTCTTTCCAGTCACAGTCAATCCATTCAAATTTGATGTGTGTCATGTATATTTAACGATGCACTGTGTTTTTATGAATTTTATTCAAATGGATGAAACTTGTGCCTAAAATATGCCTGCTAAATTCATAATGATCTTTCACAGCCCACCCTGAAGTTTTATCGAAATTCTGAGTAGTAGATAATGAATAATTTGACAAAAGCTTTTCGGGATTTATAAGGTTGCTTGCCAGATAAGGCTACGGAGGGTGAAAAGCTCTAGCTGACATCTCGTCGTTCTACGTTGCATCCGAAAGCAGAAGTCGGTAACACAGGAATTCCCAGTGCAGCGAGAGGCAAATGCATCTGCTGTTCGGGTAGCAAAAGGTGAAGTAGCGAAACTGCAGTACCAGATGCTCGTAATACACCAAAAACCCTAATCGATCCATAGCGTGGCGCTGCAATAGTATTACAGATTTCAACCCCCTCCCAAAAATTCTTAATTCCTTTTTTATTTAAAAAGAGGCCTTTCTATTTTTGATGTTTTTAGTATCTAACAATAGCTTATGTAAGGCAGTTTTCTTCCGTCGAATGAATTGGGATCATGGTCGGAAAACTGTTGAATAATCATTTGGGTTTGCATCTACTGAGTCAGTGAGATCATTACTGTACTTTCGAACTAATTGCTACCTGTTTGTCGAAACGTTTCGTTTGTGTTTAATGATTCTAGTCCTTTGCATCTACTCCTTCCTCACTTTCAAGTCTAACTGACTTAAACTGTTGGATATCTAGGTTTTCGCGAACGAAACACTTTAAGTGGATTCCTTTCTTCGAAATCAAACAGAATCAGAAATTGCATATGAATTGAAAGCAAAAATTCATTCCAGTGAATTTAGACTTTAACTTTTTCCATTTTATGTTAATTCTCGGCTTCCATTTACGTTGAATTAGGGAAACTTCACACCAGTTTCCCCAAGGTGGACTTTTCTTCGAATCGAACTTCCCTCTTCTTGGTATTCCTATGGAAAAGTGGGACGCGAGGGAGCACGATTTGCATACTCGATCACACTAAGGCTAATAATACTCGATTGGAAAACGAGTACAATCGAATTCGCCGCGATAGTTGCTGTTACCCTCACCGCAGTCATCTCGAATTAGAGTAAACTACGGACAGAAGCTATGGTGCCAGGCTAATTTTCATTAAGGTTCACTGGTGAAACCTGCCAATTTTCGCGGTGTCCCGTTCTCAATTAGCAGCTACGGTTTAAGTGGAATGTTAAGTGGAGAAAAGGGGTCAATAGTTCAATTAAGAGGATCGGGGACGTCAACCGGAGATGAAAATCGGAGAACAGAAGAAATAATTAGCTGACTTGCACTTAGTTTCGAGTTTTGTGCTTCGTTACGGAACTTTTAGACAATAATTCCCGTTCCACTTACATTGCCATTCGTGTAAAGCCGGTTTTCATTGGCTTGAGTAATCCACATTGTTGCTTTAATTACTTCGCGGTGAGGTGATATAACATTGCTCTCTCCTAACCCGGCCTTTCCAACGGACCACTGGAAATTGGAATACTTGCAGACATTCCAGTCGTCACTATAAGCACCCAGTCACGGGTATAACCCTGTTTAACCCGGCGCAGCCAATTTATACTTTGTTCTTTAACCTATCGGAAAACTAAAAGCGCTAGCAAACTCTGGCGTACGAATTTTCGTCCTTTCACGATATCAAACGAGGACTCTGCCTGCGAAACTGTTGGAACTAAGTTTGAATTCGAATGTGACACAAATATACCATACACGGTCTTATCTGATATTCCGAATAATCTGGCTGAATTTGCCTCGGGTTGCGGCTGCATCCACTAGATGCTAATCTAATACTGGCAACTTTGGCTGGCCAACTTTCGCCACCGCGTGAACTTTGGAAATTTTAATTACACAAGTGACCCGTGAGGCAGATAAGAGGATGGAATAGTAGTGCAGGTGTGTTTAAACACTGCCAGCCTAGTGCTCGTAACGCGCCACTTTACGAATTATATTTCCCATCTCTGCCAGGACTATGCGCAGAAAGAAAGTTTGCTGAATTAATAATAATAACTAGGTTGAAGATATTATTATGTGGATATTATTATACAAAAGCGTACTTTTTCGTGGAAGATCCAAAAGAGGAAGCCAAGAGAGAAATTAGCATCGAACAAAAGGAGGCTTAAGGAGAGAGGAATTGTTTCTAATGCGCATATAGAACTTGGGATCCGGAAATGCGCGCTTCCTGTGTCGCTCCGACAGCCCATTATTAATTGCTAGACTGCTCGCTCTCTTTCTCGCACGTGAATGTTTTCCCGAGGAGCGGCTGCATTCATCGTCGCAGCAGTCGATTCATTCGCGGCACGGTTCACCGATGACTGGCCTATTAAAATCGAAAAGAGTAGTTGAGCGCTCTCGTTATCACTCGTTATCGCGATTCCACCTCTACTCGATGTGCCCTAGGCAGAGCACCGCTGCACGCCATACCATACCGATTCATTCTACCAACGCGGAATTACTCCCCCTGAGTCATATTTGCACTTGGCGACACGTCCAATTAATCGGCCAATTTGCCAGCCGACGCTGGATTCAGTGTACCCGGCGAGAAAGCATCCCCTTAATTGCCAGTCAATAATTAAGCCTGCCAGACTGCGCATGAAATGTGTCAGTTGATCAATCCGAGAATGAGCGAAGGTGTAGCGCGTTTACAATCGCTTTATTGATTTTCCATTATTGCCTCGTATTATTACACTTAATCTTCTGGGGGATTCCATTCAACGAGAGTGGATTTAGATTTCTTTATGGAAGAGAACACAGAAACGTTCTTCCTTTACAGTGTTGAAATATATTAACTTCAATCCTAATTATTTCATTTTCTTTTAGAGGAAAGCTTTCAGCATATTTTTTCCCGTGGATATTGCAATATGTCAACATATAAGTGGAGACCTGTCTGTTGTAATTCATTCCGTTGAAATACGCGGGTAGTTTCCTTTCACCATTAAACACGTTTCACTCACTCGGGCTAACAATGTGAGTAATACGAAAGGCATTTAACGAGGTGGGTATTTTTTTCGTGGACCATGCAAAAAACAGGTGCAGGTTTCACTTGATAATGAGTGATATAACTGCGAACCATGCTTTTCCAGTATTCTCTTGTGGAACAAACTTAATTTACAAAGAGGGTAAAAGAATAACGTCAATTTATGGTAATTCTTTGTAGTAGAGGAATAAAAGCTACTCGCGTCTCAGCTTGTTTAATAATTTCATAGAACAGTCAAAGGGAAGTGGACTGATACTTGGACTGAGAAGATAACTGGTATCCTCGTTATTCTTTCTGGACTAAGCATCGTAGCTGCCTATGTGCGCTCGAGTAGTCGATAAGTCCGCGTTTCTACATAGGAATCTTGAAGCAGGAAAACCAGGCTGCAAGTAGTGAAATGGGATCGATATCTTCGAGTGTACTTCGAGCTGGTGACCCGGCTGGACTCCGAGCTGTCGTCATACATTGTTCATCGTGACTTATTAGTCGCTTGCAAACTTCGTAGTGCATAGGAATAAATCATGGAATCCGTAAACACATTATTTCCAACGTTCGCAATTCTAATAGCAGTGAAATAATAATAATCCAACATTTAGATCGTGATTTTACCGGACATGAAGAAACTCTGGAATTTCGGAACTCTAATGAGAAACAGGCTGTTTAAATATGGTTAGTGGGAACAATTGACATTGTCAGTCTTTTGACTTTTGACGAGTGGCGTGAGTGGTGTATGTTCATTAATAAATAATTAACAGAGAGAGGGAGAGAGAGTCCTTCGCCAACCGCACGCTCGAATAATTGCTTTGACATCCGCGCCACAGACTGAGTTGGAGTGGGAGTGGAAGAATGTATAACCAACTGACAGGTCTTTAAACGTCCATTAAAATTGTACAATATGCGATCTATGTGCAGAGCGTGTATTTCCGGCTATTTGGCTACCGGTATGCACGAGCATCCGGCAATTGCAACAGAAAATTACCATGAATCGGGATAATGTATTATTAAATTTCCTGAGATTCCGGATTTCTTTCTGCACGCGTTGACTAGCGGTAACTTCAGTATGAAATTGGAAGGATGCCGGCAACTGGGTTAAATTTTATTTTCTTTAACAACACTTAGAGCAACCGCGATAGCAAAATTAAACGAGCTTGCGCTTGCTAAATTCTGAAATTTTCGTGAAGCTCATACAACCCAAGTGATAACGAAAACCATCTTGTTCGTGCGTCGGATATTCAAAGTTCTCGCGAGCTCTATAACTATTATTTAGTAAAATTTTGAGGTTATGACGGCGTGAAGTTTCAACCAAATACAATGTTAAATATAAGATGCTGTACGGATTTTGTTTTGATTTCTATTTTAAAACTGGTAAAATCTATTACAAAAGCTAAATTGATTTGAGATAGGTACTGGTCTTGTTTTCTATTTGATGACTAAGTCACTTAGTTACTACATGATTGTGTTCATGCTCTTGTTTCTGAAAATCGATATCGAAAGATAATTTGTAATATGAGAGCTTCGCTTCGAGAGTTAGCAAGAGTTGGATGCAATAACGCGCAACGAAACGCGAAATCGCTAAAACACAGTGCACGGAGCACGGGATTAAACCTCGAGACGTACGGTGGGGTCAAGCGTTGACCTATACTACTGGCTGCACTTGGCCCTCGCACTAGGCCATAATCAATTCTCGCGCGGCAACAACTTTTTCTCCCCTGTTTCCCTAGTGATACGTGTCTCAGTGATTTCTATCGCATACGTAATACGAAAGTGTAGTTACAAGAAAAACAAAATTACTAAGGATCAATATGTAGAAAACATTAGTTTAACGAACGCTTTGTTGTGCTTGGGGTCATCGACCTGGTTCACCGGTTGCACTTGACACACTTGAGATCTATAACGTGATGCCGGCATGCATTAGACCCTGAAACGCTAAGTGCAGAGAGGGAAATGGGGTACACAATGCCTTATAGGGAGGAACCCATTCTCGAAACCCATTGCCTGACGGTAAGATCGATAGAGTGGGAAAAGCTGTCTGCTTGACAAGCTTACAGCCTGATGCGATCACTCACGTAATGAATTGGTTGTACGGTAAACGCGCCAAACGATAGCGCGTAGTCCGTCGAAAGTTTGCTTTAGCTATAATTCGCAGTTGGTTGGAGTATCCTTAATTTAGACACAAATGCCCGAAAGAGACAAAAAGGGATTCGCGACTCACAGACAAAAGAAGTAGCGCGTGCAATCTGGGCTATTCAGTGCCTGCGAGCGGGTAGTCTTCAAAGAAATTAGAATCCTCGTACTCCCTCCTCTCCTTCCTTGCTCTCTGTTCCGAAAAGACCGGCTTTTCAATAGATCGAGCCAAGCGCAGAAGGTACACGAGAATTCCCTCACAGCGATCTTCAGACAGATCCAGCAATTCGTGTAGCATTAATATTACAACAGCTGACTTTGGCACGGTTAATGAGCGGCAGGTCTCATTGCATTAGTAATCGCAACGCGATGCAACTGAAACAGCATTAGACTAGTTGAATCTCGCTCGGTTCAATCACACGGGACACACACTGCGCACTGAGTAGTATTCACGAAATTCACCACAAGCGGCACCACGATTTCCTCCACTCCCGCGTCCCCACAGCCACAGGAAGCCGGAGTAGTCTCAAAACTCGCACATGAGTATTAACCTACTAGAAACAGGCTGATATGTTCGCGGGAGTTGGAGGCATACGGAGCGCGTGTTGCCGCAAATTTCGCCGCAAGTGAAACGAGTCAGTGTGGTGTCAGCCGGGCAGCGCGTACGGCACAGCCCACGCTGCGGTCGCCACCGAGGCTGGAAAGCCGAGTGTTCTAATCCCCGAACGAGACAGAGAGAGCTTGCGGCAGCGCGGTAGCCGTCGTCCACTGACCTACGTCACCGTAGCCGCACTTGGCACACACTGACGAGTGCGACGAACCGATTGTGTGCTTGTACTTTCCTCGGACTGAGTCATCCTCTCATTTCTACCGAGACCACCACCACCACCACCACCACCACCACCACCACCACCAACCACCCACTCCAACCACCGACTTGCTTGCTTTTCCGTCGTGAATAAGCGATTAACGAGACTCTTGGCCTTCGATTATTTCAGCTCCCCGTTGGCGAGTTATCGTACGGCGGCGACTACTTGCGCGTCTGTTTTGAAAGGTAAGTTTTCTGGCGGCACGCGAAGCCGCCGCCGCCACCGGCTTCACTCGGTTACTTCACTCGATATACTCACTCAGCGCGCAGCAGCCGGTCGCGGCAAACCAGCGGGCTCAACTGCACCGCCACCTCGTGAAAATTGCACTCACCCTGGCTGCGACCAACCACCCCGACACTACACTACTCCACCGTCGCCCCTCGCGTTCCCCTGATTCTGCAAATCTCGAAAGTCCATTCACGCGATTTTAACCACTGTCGCACTTTATTCCCTTTTCTCCTGTTTCCTTTATGCTCTTCATTTCGACTGTATTATACAAGATCAATTAGTACTTTATTCCACATGGGTTTTCAGTGATTTTTTTGGGTTATTTTTCTTTTGTATTTCCAGTAGTAAATGCCGAAAAGTTATTGTTATTTTAGCGGAGTTAGGTTGTCTATTGAAACGTGTTGGCTCGATATTCGCCGCGAGTAAACTATGTGGGATGAAATGTGGGCACACAAGCGCGCCCATCCTTCTGTCGTTAACAAGTGTTCCCAGCTGAGCGATGATGCCAGCTACGAGTCATGCATGTGTCCTTCAATAAAGCGTCGCGTAAATTCAGCACGCTGCGGTACTAAAGTGATTACGGATTTAGTGTATTGCAGCCGCATCGCACTCGCTCGCAAACGCGTTGTACACTCAACCATTAACTATTGCCAATTCTCCTGTGCCGTGGTGGTTTGCGTCAGCCGAAGGCTCAGGGATTTACTGGTGCCGGGCGGACAGGTTCAGTCAAGCACGATAATAGATCGGAATGGGAAAACTCTGTAGCGCACGAAAAGTGTAGAGAAATGTTTCATAGTTATACACTTCGCCTGGGGGATCGCCCGGGTGAATTTAAAGGAAAGCCACGCTTCATAGACGTTTGAATCGATGTCGGTTCTGCACAAGGGAACGATCCGCCATAGCTTTCGAAAGCTAGCAACGAAGAGCAAATAAGAGGAAGCCCGGCGCTTTTAATTAAAACCATCTCTACAATACGGTAGCGCGAACAATGCGACTATTCTGTTTTCAAAGCATTTTATACACTCATGCGAGATAACACTTTATTGCTGTTGAATTTCTCTATTCTTCTAACCAGTGATCTTTATGAATCAGGATTGATCTATCACATTGTATTAAAAGAAGCTGCAAAAGCCAACCGTCAAGATTAATCTATTTTGAAGTACTTCAAACTCTATGGAAGAAACAGTATACTATTTCAATTTGAACATGCTCGAAGAAAGTAGCACAAATTCTCTCGACTGTGAAATAAGTTATTGCAGAGCCAGGGGGTGGAATTAACGCGTCCGTAGCCGGGCGAGCGTGGCAGGCATAATTCCGACTGTTATTTCCTCCGGCCTTTTCCTCCGCGACAGTAAAGGGAGCGAGTAAATGCGAGACAAAAAAGCTTCCTCTAAGGCGCGGAGAAACTTTCTGAACTGTTTAAGAGAAGCTTGTGGTCTGGTAAACTGGAGGAGAAGGTTACTGCCTAGACAGTTATTCTTTCAAGAGAAAAAATCGCCTAACGTAGGAAAAGCACTGAGGTTCATGACCCTACTTGCTCCACTTCCAAATCAGGAAAACTACCTTCACCTCGAAGAAGTTTATAATCTTTATACTTCCTTTGAAGTTACTTACTTAAGCACCTTAAAAGGATTGCAAATACTTCCGCTGCTCTTTACTGACTTTGGCTTTACAGCGAATTAGGCATTGGCGAAAGAATTTACTACGTCTTTTCCAAGGATTCTAAGTACTTAAATCTCACCTTGAAGAAGTAGACTTTCAACTGACACTCCGCATAACAGCGAGAAAAGGAACATTTATTTTTGTACCTATTGATACAGATGTAACCGAGGATTTCTTGGAAAGATGACACGTGCGTTCGTTAACATGTTAACAAAACACGTAGAGAGTTCCAGTGCCAGGAAACTTGGACGCGCAGACCTACCGCAGCAGTCATTCAACAGTCACGCCAAAAGTCACTCATAAGGCATGAAACGGTAAGGCATGTAGTTAGTTGGACACGTTCGTGCCGACGGTATTGAACCCAGCCAAGCTAGATAGAGGAAGGGAGCGGAGGGGGAACGGCCGAGAGCGCACGACTGCAAAGTCTTACAGAATAATCTCAATTTATTCGCTCGTAGCATGGGATACCGGGCAGGAAACAGGTCCACTCGGTAAAGCCGCCCTCCGGAGTTCCATAAAGTTCAACGAGTTTACTACGGGATTATTGGATCCTTTCCGCAGCTTAAACTTGCAACAGTGCTTGACAGTTATTCCAACTCCACCGCTTCCTTTTTTACTCACCCTTTATGCAATACCTTCTGGCACAAACTTTTCTCAGTTAACACGATAAACACTTCCCAGCGATCTACTCCTTCATCGTAATACAAAATGCGCAATCACTATGAAAGTAATGCAGGGGAAACTTTAAACGCAATTGGAAGACTGACTTGTAAGAAATCGGGTGGAACTTATTCTCGGGAAAGCGATTTGCCAAGCAGCTAATTAGCGCACGAGCCAAGGTGCAATTAGAGAATTTACGCGATCTTTGGCAGGAAGGGTCTTATCGGGACAACAATCTCACGTCGGGAAGAGGACGTTTGAGAATTCTAGGCTCAATTTCCATTCACGCGTGCCTGGGGTTCGTTGGACTATAATATACCCCCGAGGGGAAGCTCTTGAGATACGAATCGACTCTGCATTAACGAGCGTTTTACGTTTCACGAACGCATCTTACGTTCTGTCTTACCACGCGTTTACCCAAGGTTTGTCATTAACTCTGACCTACATGTTCTAGGACTTGAAACCTGTGAACTTTACTGTTTTTCCTCTAAGTTAATGTTAGTGCCTCGTACTTTTACAAGCGATGAGAAGAAATGTAATAAATCTTCAGCGTAATTTTCGGTGCGATGGTAATATTTATCCGCCGGAAATGCCAACAGAATAGCGCAGTATACCTGTACTCGCGTAATCTATAATTTCCCAGCGTGGGTGGGTTTGTCGAGAAGGATGTTGTAACTGCTGAGTTGTAATGACGCAGGCACGTCTATTTTATTAGCAAGGGTGATTACATGTTATGTCCTACTAATTCATGAATCACTATCGCGTGTTATGAGACGCCAACCAGTTGTAAAATCATAAAAATAGACCGGTGATGACGCGTATTTAATTCTCATCGTCACACTAGGGTTTTCCTGCTTCTGCATGAAATCCCCCATGAAAATTTTAGCTGGTCAGCATTCCATCTTCGACAGGGAATCTTTTAACCCGTACACACAGCCCTTTATACGAAATCGAAAACGAATGTAGATTGATAGGCCAATCGCCAGACCATCCGGAACGTAGCATGCCAATAACTCAGACGGAGAAATCACGCGAGAAAGGGCGAAATCGAGCGGAAGGGAGAAGAACCCGTGCGAAAGGGAGAATACATTTATGTCAGAGTGGAAAAATTACATGATATCGCGGCGGCAATGGCATCAGCTCGCACAAATGTACCGTGATGAAGAGGACTCACGTGCACTCCAGATCATAATGGACTACGTGACGTAAATAATGCAACCATCTCGTTTAATGCACCGACATTCCTCCCGTTCTCCTTTTTTTTTTTGTTCGTGCGCCAAATTCAGGCTTCTCGTTCGCTTAACATATTTAAAACACTCCGGCAACTCGTTCTCTTCACGCTTTCATTCTTTTATCCCGGTGAACGTTGCTCCCCTGTGCAGGATATTTCAGCGATGTCTCGACACTCCCACCCCATGACTTACACATTTCTGTGGTACTTTTAATGTACTTTTACTTCAATCCTAGGATTGCATTACTTTCTCTTAAATATCACAGCATGTTCAAGAATTTTTCTCGACTATAACTATTATTAACTTAGTTTAAGGGTATAATACTTGTTTAAAGAATAAAAAATACGGTATCTTTTTGAACGTTTAGTAGATTATCAACCGTGTACCCGTGAAATGATCGATGAAAGATAGCCGGATGCTGAACATGGAAAGATTAGGAACCCGGGGGTTCCGGAGAAATGCAGCTGTGGTGGATGAAGTAGGGCGGAGTAAGTACAGGAGACATCGCCGGTGGGCAAAATGTCGTCATAATCATGTCAGTCCCCAACGACGTCAGGGAGAGGAAGTGGGGTCGCTTTGCAAGCCCGACACCCTTAATCCAGCACTGATCAACGTGCGACAAGAAAGCGATTACGTTTGCCTTATTCGCGCCAAGTCGGCTGCATCAAGCAGAGGATCAATAACTTCGGCTATGCTTTATCTCGTCATTCCGAGTGCCGTCTACCTTCGCGGTCCTTTTTCTAATCTTATCTTGGACTTTCGCTTCAGGAAGAATTATTGGCAAGTCTTCAAGAACCTGCCATCCACAAGACTTCTATAATCTCCAGTTGCACAACTGTACAAGAACTTTACACGGATAGATTATAAATATGATTTTCTGAAAATATTAATCGAATCTAAAGCAGTACTTTGATTTAAAAAATGATGAAAGGATTATAATGTGATGGGAATTGTAAAATTATTTAGGTATGAATAATACGATACTATTGCCACCCAGCGACGAATCGGGGAAACCGCTCCTACTTTTCGAGGGTTGATAGCTAAAGCAGGGGGTGGACTTCATCGACATAAGGGGTGGGATTCCTAAGCTACTGTCGGTAAGCAATGCGCCGGGAATGTAAATTTGTTTAAATAAATTCAAGTTGGTAAAAACATACGATGACGATCGATTTTCTCCTCGTTCAATGGTATTCTCAGCCCTCGCGCGGTCAGAATTTAACGAGTCACGTTTTTCGTGCGTTCATTTCAGAATAATTGTTTTCATTTACTCCAGTTTTAACTTGAATATAGTAAAATTAAACGAAGTTTAATGAGAAGAAATGATGTCCACCGTCGGCAAGCGAGCGGGACAGTCGGTACAACTTGCAGGAACACGCATGGTTCTTGCCGACTCTCGGCATCGATTCAGCCAGCACTTGCCCGATGCAAGCACAGATGGCAAGTATTCGCCGGAATCATTGGGCATGCGTTGTTTCGACAAAATATACGAAATAATGCCCGCTACGCCTGTCTTCGACGGAAGCCTTATTAATTTAATACAAGTCTCTGATACACCAGTTGCACCCACACTTTAATGAGTTTGTTTAATGACTTCACACGTAACGATCTCCATTTGACTGACTAGCATGGTACAAGTTCCATGCGAGTTCGTCAACTGCCTTCTTTTCTTACGAGAGATCAAGGAAGAAAAGTTGGCAGTTCAAGACATTCGATTGGCGTGATCATGAAACTCCTACCTTGTTGAGCGTGTCGTGATTGCCTAGATGTTGCGTGCTATCGGGATGATGGATGCGTTCGACTGAATTCGGTCTAGGAACTCCATCGAGCTGACTGGCCTCTTTCAATTGCGGTGGCGACGGTGGTGGTGGCAATTGCTCTTCCACACCACCTCCGCCGTATCGTGTTTTCTGCAACGAAACAACAACGTCCCTTTTTCAAGCATCTCGCTTCAGATACGCCGGGAATTCTCGGTTTCTCTCGGAGACAATAGGGGCCTCCCGTATCTTCCAAGTCAAGAGGACACGGGTGGAGACAATTGTGGGTTAATGACTCATGCTAGGTCGCAATACACTTTCCAAGTGGAATTCTTGAGGATGAAGTATTGTTGATTCTAACAAACATTCTAAACTTGGTATCGGGTTCACAATTTCTCTCGTTTAAATCCCTTTATTGCAACGAATAGCCGCACCTTTGGCAGCCAATGATCGCTGGGCCTGACTTTTGGCACATTGAAGAAAAGCATTGCACTCCGTTGCAAAGGATCAAAGGACAGAGCGATGTACACCGGCGATCGCCGCGGCACTGACTAGACGCAACTGTTCAGAACCGTCGCAGTCATCGCATCGGGTTTCGGTCTAGTCCTCACTCTAATCGGCTAATCTCCCAGAATCCCGGACTTCCTTTCATTATCGCAACTGTGCGGGGCTTCCCTGACAGCCGACGACGGCCAATCCGCGTACTCACTTGTCTCAATGCTCGAAATGAACATTTCCCTTTCACGATCATTTATAAACATTTGACTATAACTTATCCCCTTTCTGTTAACAGTTGTGATCGACGAGGCAAGAATCGTATAACTATCGATCGATACTTGTGTAGTTATAGACGAGAATAAATCTGTGAGTTTCGAACTCGGTCGTTTCGCGGAAGCCCACACTAACTGCATAACATTACCTAATGCCAGCAGGCAATAGTGATTAGCTAATCAATCCGACGGCAATCGAGCTGCAATCGTAGCGATAGAATATTAATCAATAGCAGAGTTTAGCCATAGGTATTCAGGCGTGGGTTAAGCAAAGCGACACACGAAAGGTATGAGTAAACATTCGCTGACACGGTTCGCCAAATATTAGGATAAGTCGTATTGTTGGGGGAGATCGATTTGCCAGGGTACACACCCATACACCCTTCTGTACCGTACACTTATGTGTGCGTTCATGCGAGCATTCTCTCTTTTAATATAGGAGAGGAATTTGATACGTGCCTCCTGGCGGGAGAGATAGTGAGACAGAGGGGAATACGGATGGTGCGGCAGGAATGTTTACGTTCTCGGCTTTGGCGCACGCGGGAGGCGGTGAACTTACGTGATGCCAGCAACAACCGCAGAGGTCAGCCGAATTTTCGGAATTACGAGGCGTCCTCCTCCTCCTATCCCCGGTAGCAGTCGACCGCCCGGCAGATTCGGGCGAAATGTTTGCCGATCTCTGCACTCGCCGCTTTCGTACTCTCGCCGGGGCATTGTACATATAATCACTGAATCGCCGACGTGAGTGACGCACGATGGAAACCCAATCAATCATAGTTTACGAGCCACCGACCGCAACGAATTTGTGTACTCTTGCACTGGTTATTCGCCGACTCGCATACGGAAGTACCTTGTTACAGAGGGATGCGAATCACCGCTAGGTGTGTCTCGCACTGTCACTGATATTCACACGCTGCTTTGAATAATGTTGGCTTGTTCGGTAATATATTACTCTATCTTTCTTGATTTCTTGACATTTAAATGTTTTAACCAGAGAGTTTACAGGTCGGCGGTGGAAGCCTGTCGGGGCACGACAGATCACTGACGAAGTTCCTCGATGTATCTGGGCACCAGCTAAGAGACTGAATCGCGGAAGTGTGTCACGAATCATCAAATCCTTCCTTTCTTCGATACAGCTCCCCCTCCCTCAGCTACCCCGTCCCTCTTGCACCCTCCCGCTTTCCGAACTCGTGTCAGAAGTATCGTCGGCTTAACCCTTTCCCTCGGCCTCGCCAGACACTTTATTTCCCCGGCGAAAGCCGCGTAAGTGGCCACCCTGCCAAGAGCTTATTGCCCGCGGAACAAAGGCTTCGACAGTGACATCAAATTCCGATTAAGAATTGCCGCTTTATTTGTTGTTCCCGAAAACGAATAATCCTCAGAAAATCCTTGGAGCTAGTAGACTTTAAATATAATATGCTACCAATAAAAAAAAAAGGGAAAAAGTTGTAGATAGTGCGTGCACTTAGAAAGGGCTTGGGTAAAAAATGACCTACTTTATGCCGTCACTGCTCTGCCCTTATTTTTAAGTCGAGGAAAAAAAAGAGAGGGAGTATTCGGACGAGCTTTACACGCGCCGATGGCACGGAAAGAGGAAAATTTCAAAGTGACTGTGGAGGTTTATGCATCTCCAAGAATATCAAACCGTGCAACCACGTTCGTTTACTTGAGCAACACGTAGGAGAGAAGGTACTGTGCTTTCTCAGCCATAAACTTCTCGGCACGTATTGTCTGTATTTTCGGCTTCAGTTAACTCTGTTGTCGGAATCACGTTCTAGGATGGACTAGCGAAAACCACACTAGGTTTGGCGTCACATAAATGTTGAACACATTAAAAAAACCTCTGTGATATCTTGGAAATGTGTTTCACGGGGTTTCCCATGTTTACCACGAATTTGATTACAGTAAAACGACGGAATCGGTACTCTCGCGTGGATGGTGCGATATTCTTCGAAGAGAAATAAAGAGGAGTTCCGCAAGGCCGGCTATTCTTGTTCCTTAATAATTGACCAAGTCCGTGGGCTCGCGTGACTAGAATTCATCGGGCACTTCACCTAAATCACGAATTACGACTTTCCCATATTACTGATCCGTACAATTGTCTGTCAGTGAACGCATGCTAACTTATCGAATTATCACTCCCGAATTGTAGAACTACACGCACGTTCTTTAAGGTCGCTTATATTGTAATATAAGATGTTCTATATTTCGACCGAGATTGTCGATGACGTGTGGACACGAGGCGAACATCGGGCTTTGTCGAGGAGGAGGCGGAATTCTCCTTCGAAGGGATGAACGCCGGCGCCGAAACTGGCGTAAGGCCGACGCTGTTACACTCGCAGCGCGTCTCGACGCTCCTACCAAGGCGTCGTGGTCTAATTCCGACGTACGCTTCTTTCGATCGACCACGCCGAACCTCCTGATGAGCGGCTGCCACATCTGGAAGCTACGCCTACTGCGAATTTCTCGTATCTGCCAATTCTCGTCGACGCGATTGGCTGGATTTGATTAGGGCCGGAGATCGAAAGCTGTCTTCCAATCTTTCAAGAGGAAATCGTTTCACTTCCAGAGTGAAACTAGTAAATAGACGACAAATTAAAAACCTGTCACTCATGAATTTTAATTGATTTATTGAAGGTGCGGAAGTTGTTTCGTTTTCGCTAGGAAATAGACTGCAAATAAACATCAATATGAATGAGAGAAATGAATACAGAAATGGGCGTTCATGATACATTCAATATTTCTACGTAATATTATAGTAATAAAATGGAAAGAAAAATGAATGAATGTTTATGTTTTTACTTGCAACAATTCAATTATCATTGAAAGCTTTGTGTTAGTTCATCAGGGACTAACAAGCTACCATAATTGAATATGAGAGACACTACATACTAGGCGACTCGTATGAATATTCGCGAAGAATGAGGGTCACGTTGTCGATGCGAAATCGATATCCCGAGAGGGATTGTCTTCGCATGGAAATTTCCCGGGTGAAATTTGCTCGGCCGCTTGATTAAGTTGCCGCTTAATTAAACTTCACAGTGTGAAGCAGTCGTTGGGATCGCAGTTCAATTTCTTAGCTTTATACATCGGTAATTATTTGCAGCTCTGCTCGTGGAAACTGGCTGCTTTAATGTTATTTCATTAAGCCTGCCTCTCGTTTAGCTTGCCACCTCATTGAAACTTCCAAACGATCGCCTCTTCTTTATTTTTCCGCCGCTGAAATCACGCGTCAAACCATGCGCTCGCCAATTGCTTTCGATGAAAAATTCGATGCTCAGAAATTTATTTAGTCAATACCAGAGTTATTTCATCTGTCGCTTCTCCCGAATGCAACTGATTTAAGTTTTAATGCACTGTGCAATAGTGCAATGGAAAAGTGTCACAATTCAAACATCAACGTACCAAAAGGCAAATCCTAACACACACATCGGTACAGAAATATATAATAATAGACTTGCAATGTCTTCGATATATATGGGTTGCTGAAAAGTAATTCTATCGAAAAAGTCTTCTATCGAAACACAGGATATTCGAATGATCCTCTTTATCCAATCGCCTCAATAGCCAGCTTAGCATGAGAAGTATTAACCGAGCAAATTTAATGATCGGATGACGAAGAATATTCGAGGAAGCCCACTTAGCACAGGCGTTTCAGTTCTCTTTGGCTGGTTTCACTTAAGAAGGTACAAATGAACGTTTCGTGATAGAATCGATCTCTCAAGAAGGGACGCCGCTGCCTATTGCAGCTGGCGCACAATGAATTCCATTTCCTCGTGCCTCCGTAAGACACTGCGGAGATTCGATTGAAAAGAAATCGCGGAGATAGAGGACGCCGGAAGTTGTCTCTTCAAGCGCAACGCCGGCATTGTCCGTCGCCGTTCTTCTTACGCTCGCCATTCGCTATGGAAATGAGAAAACCAGTCGTGACGGTGGGAAAACTCGAACAGCTAGAAAATTATGATTGCTCCTAACACCCGTCAAATTTCTTTCCTCTGTAGAAAAGCTCTATCGCACTTGATTTTTACTAACTATATATTTGAGCAGTTGTGTGTTGCACAAATCGAAATAAAAATGATAATACGATCAAAATTTGAGACATGCAACATTTAAATATCCCTGTTGCAAAAGTTGGAGCTTCTGTAGGCATAGGGGGCACCAATGAACGATAAAATACCGACCACCCTTGCTAGTCCTATCCACTGGCTCAAAACCAGAGGGTCGAAAGTCGAAACTTGTCGGTAACCTAGAGCATCCCCAGGTATTCCGTCCAGCCGAGTAGAGCACGTCATTGCCAGTGAATGGTAGAAATTAGAGCATTTATTTCGCCAGCAAGTTTTAGACACGCGTCAGTTAACATCGAGATATGTGCGTTATTAGCAAAGAGGATTAAACGGCATATATAAATAGCCGAGACCAACAATGCAATTTTATAAAGAAACATTCAGAGGGGTTTCTCAAGTGCGAAGGAAGAAAGTAGAGTTACACATCAGCACAAGAAGGGTTACAGAAAAACAGACAACAGATTAATTAATCGAGAAAAAGGGCAAACACAATCGCAATCAATCGACACGTGCATGCGTGTTCAATTAGAAGAGCAAGTCATTACTTGAGTGATTATTCCTTAGAGATAAAAATAAGAAGAGTAGCAAGTAGAATAGGAAGTCGAAGGCATAAGGAAAGAAGAAGACGTAGAAGAGTGACACACGACATTACTAGACACGAATTACGAACCTGCGTCTCATCTATCGGTTCTGGAACATCGGGGCTGGCCGACCTGCGGCCATAAATGTTCGACAGAGTCTGGGTCAACGGCAAGGCTGACGCTGGACCACCCTGAAATGACCACATTATCTGAAATACATCTTTGCGTGGCCCATTCAGCCGTGATGGTATGTACATGCGAACTGCTGTTATAACTTATAGCACGAGCACTCGTTCTCCCTATTCTCCCGATCGTTCAGCCATCCGGACTTTCATCGTTTATTTATGGGCAACACTTAATCGAATCTCGAGAACTTGACCTCGAAACTCTGAATCTTCAACGGGCCGCAGCAACCTATCGCAATTTGTATCTCGGTCGTTTAATCGCTCGACTCTAGCAGATTGAAAAAGAATGGGGTTGCGCGGCTGAACAGCTCTGTCATATTCCACTGGAATTGCTATTCCACTGTTTTGCTTCATGCGCTGCAGTTATACTGCCACCGATTTTCTTTCGTTTTAACGGAATACTGAGTGGAATAGGAATGCACTGATTCCTGAGGCCATAAATTTCCTTTCGCCAGATGACCCACATTTCTTTGCCAATTCGTTCAGAGGATCGAAATCTCCATGCCTGTCAATGCTTCCGGCTTTCGTAAAAAGCTATTGCATAATATTAAGTTACGAACGGTTTATTCTCGATTTTTGCACAGTGTTTTCAATAAAAGTCGAGTTACGTACTACTTTCTGGTATGTTTCGAGAAAATGTCAGTTGTGCCGGGAGAATGTTTGTTTTCCGGTATGTTTGCTCGCTACATTCGGTAACACATGCTCCCTAGCCGCAATATATCGACTACTGCCGTGTGGATTTGCAAAGTGCCTCTGGCTTGTTTGGTTTCCTTTTTTAATCGAATTATTGAACGAACTACGAGGTCGCCAGTCCAGTTTTTCTTCGCGGCAATTGAGCAGTTCAAAACTGTTAGAAAATGAGCGGAGCAGGGAAGCCAGAGAAAGGAATATTGCTATCGACTGCTGGACGGCACAATGGAAATGTAAACGAAAGCCCTCTTCCGGCTAGGTCTGCCATTTGAGGAAAACGATAAACGCCTGTGCAAGAGGAAAATGCAGTACGTGTTTGACAGCCGGCAGCACGGGTTTAGAGAACAACTGGCGGATCGTCTGGCGAGGAGAAATGCTCTTGCCAGGCGAGAACACTTGTCTCCGACATATTTCGATTTCACACGCAGCCGTAGCACCGGCCGATCGACGTGACGGCTATAGATTCCAATTGTGTTTACCCACTCGTGCAAATTGAAAGCGGGCGCTCTGCAAATAGCTCTAGTTTCAAAGCGCTCCTTTATGTCCATCCGACGGATATCCCCGCCCGCCCTTGTGTGTCGAGGATCAGTAATTTTTTAACGAAAGCCACCATTTATCCCGGGCTTTCCACACTACGAATCAACGCCCGGGCAAAAGTCCGAGTGCTGTAGAGACGCATCATCTTCCCTCCTCTCACTTTCGATCCCAATCCCACTCTAAAGAACCTGATTCCACTAGCATATCGGCATAGAATTGGTGTAGATTGAAAATCCACTTGCTCGATTCGCTTCGCTTATTCGAGTACCAAGCTTTTACAAATTCCCATTCGACTTATAGCTGGCAGTTTTCCGAATTTCGATGTTGTTTGAACCCGCATTCCCAAATTAAAGTCCGTTGAAAACGTGAAAGTCAATTTGCAGAAAGGAAAAATCTATCTACACTAGGAAAACTTTTGAAAGATTTATTATTCCGAACGTTCCAAGTTTTCCTTCAAAAGAAACCAGTTACAATGCGCGTCTGTAGAAGTGTTGGAAAATTACAAGGTAAGATGTTTGACGGAAGAAATCCGGCTTTCAAGAGGGATTTCTTTTTGGCAGGAAAGGCATCCCCGGCGATTCCGCGAGATCCTGTTGGAAGAAGTGGGAATGGATACTTGAGACTCGTGCATCGCGTCTTGAGAGCACGTACAGCTCGCCCTCTCACCCCGGAGGCAATGAGAGGACGTGTACGTCGCGTTCGATAACTCGAAAATTCAGCCGTGGCTGTGAAGACCTTCTTCAGTCACGTCGCTAACCCACACACCTCCGACATCGATACCTTCGATACTCTTACTACTCGGATATTTAACGAGTAAATCAGCTCCAACTTCTATTCGTCTTCCTTAAAATTAATTGCCGGTGCTATCAAAGACCACGGGATTTTTAAAAGCAAAGGATAAATACGTACTTCGAGCGCAATCCCAGAGGTAAGCCGAGAATAAAGCAGCAGTCGAAGTCTGCTGCACTTGAATTTATCTAGCATATCTATCGGGAGGGCAGACAGGGGGCAAAAAATGTCGAGAGAAGTGAATTTCAATGACATGCATTCCATTTGGCAGCCGTTGCTGACGGGGAGAGCACCTTCGTTCCAGGGCACCGTAGTAACTGGGTACCGAACGCAACTTTTAAGCCAGAACTTTTTTTTATCTTCAATTTGCATTGCCGGCGACAGCTTCGGCACGAGAGAGCCGCGCGGACGCCCGTTCGGCGTGGAAAATCGTGGAACACTTATGTTTAACGTCAAATCGAACCACCGAAAATACTACAATACTCGAGATTTCCTAAAAATGTAATCGGTGCTCCGAAATTGATGAATGTTTTCTATTAAAGATTTTTCATTCTAGCCAAATCTATACGATATAAAAACTTCAGTCTTCTACTATAGCTTTATATTAAATATGAATTCATAAATTTTCTATGCCGATCTAGTTATCACGATGTAAAAAGCAAAAATAAAAACTGCCTAGACGCAGTACGAACATAGGATGGCTAACTGCACCGTGTGTCCCAGTAGTCCCTTCTTTCCTTCCGCACTCTTCTTTCGCTTACTTTTCCGAGGTTCCCCTCGGCATGAGCCGCGAGGAAGAAGAGGCGAGTGGATGTGTAGAGTGGGAGCGAGTAAAATAGTCTCAAAAGCGCGGAGGAGTGGCTGCTCTAGAGTAGGTCGCACTCCATTGCCTTTGGAAGTTATTACCGCGACTTACGGGAGGGAAAACGTGAGCGGGCGGATACCGTAGGCACAGCATCCCGGAATGGTATGTTGCTGGTGCTCTGCCCCTGTGAGAGAGCACGCGTAAGAGTGTGGTGCACGTTTCTCGCGGCAGGCGCGCTGTAAAATAACGACCTCATTATCAGCCAGCAGCTGGTTGCTCCGCGGTGGGTATTAGCTACTCCAGTATTTATGCATGCTTTTATTAAGCCTTCGTGCATTCAATGGTAGCCCGGGAAATGCTTGTTCGCTTCGCGCGCCACTTTGCAAGGAGTCGCGCCTCGTTATCGCACTATCATTAACACCGTGAAATATCTTTGAGCTATATGCACCAACGCGACAACCCTTTGAGTTACATGTTTTTGTTGGGTTCCACTCTCTCTCTCCTTCTTCTCTTTCAGATACCTCTATACGGAGAATTATGTACTATATCATCTCGAAGAGATCGGATGTCTTGGTAAAGATCGAGATGCAACTCTATTTGAGTATTCTTGCTGTTTGGAATTATACACGTGGAATCGGTACATGCCACTCAAAGAGGATATGCTAATTGTATTGTGTAATAAGCTTGGGATTGTGTTTGGTATTCAGAAGTTAGATAAATGTAGAGAATGCTTGGAATTCTTTTGCTCGAATTATAGTTTTGCCCAGCATGATAGGAACAAATAAATGAGATATTGAGGGTGACTCGGGCATGGATATAAATTTAGGTATAATTTATCGATAGTGGGTTTCACGTAATGGAGCAAATATATTCGCTCAAGGCGAGTGTGGAACATGACAGGTTCATTGCTCCATTGAGCGAATCTGGCTCCGAGAATCCACACAGAACCCGGTCATTTCGATCCACCCCCGATATCCGAATCGAGCGGAAAATCTAGAAGTTTTAGCTCCTGTCGAGTTCAGTCTGTTCATACTTCTTTAATAAAGCGTCGGATCAATGTTATTACCTCGATTATGTTTATTTTTGTTATATGTTACGTTTGATCTGGTACTAACTGCCCTGCTAAATTAACACTATTGAAACTTCTGCTGAATTTGCCAATAATTTTACTTTGAAATTCGAAGGGACTCCTTTGGTATCGACTACGCATACAGGCACACACGTTTGGTCCTGTCTCTATCTCGACTGGCCATGGCAGGAAACACGACAGCTTTATAGGCGGATCGATCGCCAGCAGCAGCGGCGGTTGCGAGTCAAGAGTCGTAACGTAATCCGGCGATTTAAGTTAGAGACCCTATTGAATTTAATGAGCAATTTCAAATGTGCACAATCGCGCACCTGTGTACGCCGCTACCTCCTTGTGCTTCTCCACCCAGAAAGGTAAACCGATTCCCGAGCTTTTGATTATACTTTTTCGCCCTGAAGAGCGCTCCTCGAAGCCATTCGTGGCGGCGTATAATACGAAAACGAAATAATCGTGCGAATCACGACTAACCAATGGCGAGTAATAGCCGGTCGTTGAATGAACACTGAGTGAACTGAAATGCCAGTCACGAGGTGGATTTCGACGAAATTTCTAAAACTAACTAGAAGGCTTAGTGCGTTTGCTGCCGATTATAAATTCGAACGCGTCCAGTGCATGCGAGAGCCGGCATAAATCCAGCAGGTGAAAACAGCACTCAATTTAGCCTGGCATGCATTACGTCTGGTGGTAACATCAATCAAGTATCCGGCGGCGGACAAAGAGTGATGGCTCGGCTCGCAGCATGTCCGGTCTGACCTTTACACGCTCGAGTGCAAGCAATTTCTTCTTTGAAAAGCCACCTCGAGTCAATAACAGGACTTAACAAATTTGCCAGTAGTACATTGATAAACTGAAACCTGAAACTTGGTAAGTGAACTACAAGAGATTTCTAGGAAAAGAAAACATTTCAAAAGAGCTGTACTCTCAACAACCTTAACCCCTTAACTTCAAACTCGGATTCCCCTTCGCTATCTTTTCCACTCGCATCGTCTGCTTCTACTCGGAAGTGGTTAAGTGGGGCTGAAATTTCCGGCACAGCGATTACAATATATTCTTCCGGTGAAGTGACACCGGAGGAGGACAGGTTTATGGGCGCATCGATCGTGCGATGGTTGAGACTCTCGGCGACGGAGGATCGTGGAGATATGTGTTGTGCGCTGGTGAGCGAGAGGAGGCAAAGTCGTTGTCACGCTGGTGTGCGACACACAGACACAACGATGCGGGCTACGCCTCGGGCTTTGTAAGCCGATGAAAGGGTCACGCATCGGCACGTGACTGGATATAGTCCGGGGTGTCATGCTAAAGTGCATTGTGAACAGGCCCAAGCTTCCTCCCTCGAGTCTCGATCGTACGTCGGTACACCCTCTTCCGTTGTGGTATCCTGGTCTACTATCTCTCTTTCTCACCAATCACCAGTGCATGTTAATTCTCTGACCGTTACACTACGAAAGATAGAGGGTGCGAGTGCGTAACATGCTTGTTCTATAAATTCTTACTTGAGTGCATGATGTAACTAGCACTCTACGGATGAATGGGAAGTATGCTCTACCCTCACTGTTCTATTGATCGCGTTCCTACTCATAAAGCACGTTGCGCTAATCCTCGGTGAAATTTAAGTACATATTTGCTGTGATTGTCTATTAGGCTGGTTTGGATTTACTATTAATCATATTATGTGATGCCATAAATTTAATTGCGTGTAAATTCGATGGCATTTAATGGAATGCATTGTGCGGTATACATATAATGTGACGGACCTTTCACTCTACACTAATGAACTATTATTCCACAAGGGATTTCCTAATTGCCAAGCTACTCAAAGATAATTCGTAAAGATTCTTCGTCGTCGTATTGATTAATTCATAAATACAAAGGCATCTAATATTTAATGCGATGAAAGTTATAATTCATCGTCTGCATTAAATCGCTCAATTCGAAGTGTCCGACATATATATGTATAATTCGAATCTCATTGAAAACTTTTTCATTCCAGCCGGTAATACCGGCGTCTGCGGAAAAAGGGGGTGCAAAATAAAAAGTACGTGCTGGCTATTTTCACGGTCCAATTTCAAAAGGCAGGGAAGTTCGCGCTACGTTGTGCGGCTGTTGCTCAGTGGGAAGCAAAGGGTAATAAGTGTGGAGTACAAAGTCGTAAACTAGGGATGATGGGAGAAGGGTTTGCTGAGCCCGGAAAAACTATTCGGCGCGTAGACACGTACTTGGCTGGAGGCGCGCGGGCGCGTTTGTGGCGTATCGTAAAAGAGACTGCTGCCGCCACCGGTAAGCAGAGTAGGCCGAGTACCGGCGCCATTTGCACCCGGGTGTCATCGAATTCGGGCGAGAGGTCAAAGGCATGAAACCGTAGAATTGCAGCGGCGGCGGCGGCGGCGGCACACGACTGTTTCCGCATGTCGAGCTCTCGAAATCGATATGAGCGAGGAGGAAGCAAAACGATTCGCGGGTTGCCGGCGGGTGCTCGGATTAAACCACGCGCGCGCATATCTGACATTCATTGCAGCATGCCGGGGCTGCCAAATATTTCTGTCGACAACGAGACAACCAAGACACTGAAATATGAGCGCCAGCCCAGCCAGAAACGTTGTCCACCAGCTGCGCAGCCAAATCCGTCGTTTATTATAATTGTAAAATCTCTGAAGTCCTCTGTTCTCGCTCTCTCCTGAACTAGCGCGCGATCCGGTGAAATGTAACGCCGTATAAATGTCACGACCAATGCTTCACCATTGCGGCCCACAATTTGTCACTAAAAGCTGCCCGACCATCGATCACCCTTCCAGCTGTAATTTTTAGGTGAATTTACAACCAACTTGCGAAATACCGGTACTGCGGCGAGTGAATGTACAGCTGATAAATTTGTCGAAAAATTCAGTTCCACGCTCGGCTGCCTGCATTTTTTCAGGCCTCTCGTGCCAATTTCAAGCATTCTCCAGTAATATTTGGTAACTTATGAAACATTTAATACAATAATTCGGAGTTAATGAACCGCTTGATAAAAAAAATCACATATCCTATCTCTTTTGACTTAAATAACCAGTAATATTGCATATTACAATGGAATTCCATTTCGACCAGACTGATATGTGAAATGCAAGAGATAAAAAAACTCTCATATTGCAGATGGTAGTAAACGCAAAGCATGCGACCCCGATTCTTTGGTCGAACGAGTTTAAGTTAGCAGATGGAAGTAATCTGCTTACATTCAGACCAGTTAGATTCCTCGCTTGCGGGTCGGATTATGCCGAAACATTAGTAGTAACGTTTTAGAGTAGCTTATCCCGGTGTAAGCGTAGCCTGAGGCATATGCAGTCGCACAAGGGACTTGTTTTCGCAGAAAGCATACGATTGTAGACGGACAAGAAAGAGAACAGCGAGGAGAGACGTCCCATTCCGGACACTGGTAGGAGTCCATTCTCCAAAAAGACTTTCGGCCCGCAGGCACACAAGCGTAATTCTTAATTGCAACAATTAGCCCGCAGCACGAGCTACTCAGGCTTGTAGCAGAGTCGAAGGAAAATCGCTGGGGAGTTTACTGCGCGTAATTTTGCCGGCGGAGTTAGCCCTCAAGCGGAAAAGTACATTTAAGCCGTGCGATTAATGCACCTGCAAACTCTTTCGACATTCCTGGATTGCTCGTTTTCCAACTCCGCTTCTATCTCACCCTCGGCCTGTTGTCACTCTTTCCGAAAATGAGACTGAAATTAAAATTTCGCCTCTAGTCAGGGATTTACGTTCGCGCGAATTAAGTCACTCATACGATTTTATCTAGGCGAACGTGTTAGTCCTGAATCATAATATAGCAATCATTGTTCCATAATTAATCCTGCTAATATTAAAATTCTCCTTGACAAATGAGTGCTGTAGAGACTTATGTGCACATTAAACAGTTAAAAAGGTATCGACATGTTCCATATAATAACAATAGGGTGGTTGAGGGTCAACCCTTCGAAATTTGCGAGTTGTCAGTAAAGGGGCATTCAGGCGAACTGAAGGGAGCCAGGATTGTTGGCTTGGACTTCAAAGCGTAACGAATCCCGGCCGAGTGCCTGCCAGCAGAGTACCAGCATCCCCCGCACACTATACTGCTCGATATACGCCCGCATACACGAGCGTGTCGACAAGTTTCAAGGGTTTTCGTGTGTGGCGCGAAAGCTTTCCCGGACTGCTCGGCCGGGTAAGTAACATTTAATCACTGATCGATGATCCGATAACAAGGCGAGTCATGCGGAAGGGCGGCGCAGCTGTGCTCCTCAGCTACGTTTAAGCCACCGGGAAGCCGCCCTATCCTGACTGGACTCGTTACCCACCGCGCATCCAGGCAAATCCACCTTGCGCTCCTCCGATCGATAGCTCTGGCGTGGCCACCGATCTATTGCCTCCAAGCCGGAATTTTGGCAGCTTCGGTACCCTTAATGCAAGGGTAGGCTTGATGGATTGCCTTCCTGAATATGGACCCGAACGCCCCTGTCCGTTTAATCACAGCTTCCCAACCAATACTACCGAATCGGACACTTGTTCTTTCCTTCTTCTCTTCTGATGATAGGATATTAAATAACAAGTTGAGATTTCTCTAACGTGTGATATGATTTGGCAGTAATCAACTTCTATTAATAAAGAGAATATTGTATGAAATGGGCGATAAAATAACTCGAATAGTCGAAGCATGTTCTAGTTGCTAGCTTCGACACGGGCAAGTAGGTAACAACTCTGTCCTTTACACCAATTAATCAATTTCACCAAACTCGGCCTGCTAATGTACCACGATCCCAACTTCCAAAGTGGCCGTATGTTACGTGATGGTTACAGTATGCGTCCTGCAAAGTGGCCTATTAATATGTCAGCGTAGTCGATGGCGCGTGTAAGATCGAGGATGTGAGTGAACAAAATTTCGTACTAGAACATTTACTAGAAAGTAATGGCTCTTCATTGATAGTTCGATCACTCTCCGGGATGTTCGATGAATTGAAATTTCGAATTTTCCAATGTTAAGTAAAATAGCATCAAAACAGGGCGCAGCTGTTGGGTGATCAATTAGCAGATGCAAAGCCTTATATCATGGACGATAATGTATCACGTGTGCAACTTGTCAACACACGAAATTGCACTGCTCGCACCTGAACAGTGAATTTATTACTGACGTACCAATTTGCGTGCTCGAACAGAAACAATTCAATCACACGGGATATCGATGATCAACAATTTAATCTGGTGTCTGCTGTAAAAAGTTATCAATCCCGTTGTTCGTCTTTTCTTAACTAGATTACGCTTTCTTCTAATTTTGTTATTCCACTGAATTCCAACCACGAATTTCGCCAACTTCGCGATAGCTTTAAACGTTTAAACCCTTAAACTCCGGTCTTCCGACTGAGCGGGTGAAAACAATTTGCGAGAGGGAAAAAGAGCTGGTATAATCTGAAAAAATTCCGCAACGGCGAGTACTAAGTACGAAAAAGGAAAAGGGCGGGCTGAAATTAATCGGGAAGTTCGGGGACCTCTTTTCCTTCCGATGTTTTCGCGGTTCACCGGATAATCGTGAAACGGCATTCCCGATGCATCGACCCTCGCCAAATTCGATTCCTTTCTCCCTCCTCTGCACCAGCAGGATTGCGTGAGTGAATTTAAAAACGCACCGTTTGCGGACTTCAAGAAGACCGTCGAACAATTAACGTTCGATTCTAGTCCGAAGGATAATGAACGAGGCTCCAACTGCGATAGATTGTACAGTCAGTTCCAATCAGGCTTGAAACTTTCCGTGCTCCATTCCTTTGATGAGCATGAAATTCAGGTAGTGCTTTCATTGAAGTGTAACTTTGTGTATTCGAATTACAGCACATTTCAACTACCAAGCGGCTTCATTGTGTATCAAAACGAGCGTCCACTCGGATCGAGAATCGTCCAATTCTAACTTAATACGTATATAATAAGCAGCTTTCTGTTGCAAGCTTCATTAAGTAGCTTAATCGGAAAGTCTTAACGAAGCGGCAGGCACTGTGTAGATTGACAGAGGACCCAATTAGCTCGGCATCGGCGCTAATTAACACTGGCTGGCGTCTCGGCTAACATTGGGAATTAATAGCGGAGGTTACTGCACTGATTGCAGTGAAGCCACTCCCGGACATAATGCTTCACGGATAGGTTCAACTAGTGGATAGCCAGCAGCGTAAATAATTATAGCTCTTGGTTTTTATTCCCCGTTAATTGCACTGGCTTCATCTCTCTTGCCTCGGTTCTCATCTGCCCCGAGCGAGTTTGTCCTTTACACTGCCGAGGAGAGAACGAAACAATTGCCCTCTGTTTCGAGAGCGCAGGAAATCCGCCAGATATCATTGCATCTCGCGTGGACTTCGGTGAAGCTGCTCGTAGAAACGAAAGAGCGAGCACTCGGAAGATCGAGGAAGAAGAAAAACTACTTCGGAAGCAAAGGGAGACGAGAGGCAGGAGTGCCAGTGACTGAGGGCCAGACCAAGGAAACACAAAGAGTAAGAAGAAAGGAAGATTCGGGTAACGAACGGAGGCTGCCCGCCTCCTAATGAATCCCTAGAGATCCAAGCGAAGATCGCCTTGGATGCCGAAACTAGAATCGAGCCATTGCGTCAGTTGGAAGGGAAGAGTAAGAAGACCCTTTCCGATAAAGTAAACTTCCCCATTGAAACAATTTCTCTCCAACTACAGAAGGGTATAGTGGCGCTCAAGAGAGAAAGACTTTGCTTCCAAGATTTTTTCAATGCACCCCTTCCTACTCTTTTGTCAGTTTCCGCTATTTACCACTCGTATCTTTCACTCGATCCTTTCTGCTCTCGGATTCTTGAAAAATCACGCTAATTTGAGTGTTACATATTATTGATTCCTACCAAAAGTCAATGTACAGTCATGGAATTTGGTGAGTCTATAATTTCTGCGAAAGGTTTGACAAACAATCCTTTTCCTTCAAGGGTTTGAGTGAATGATACAGAAACGTGAGAAATTTATAACGGTCTATTCTAGAGAACGCCATTCTCACATAATGGAGGATACAATGTTCCCCCAAGCTCTTAATAGAATAAGGAAGTTGACTGTTGCGAGCGCTATTGAGACCGCTAAGAAAGCGGTTTCGTTCGCCCGGTTCGAGTGTTTGAGGGGTACACGGAAAGCCTCGGGCGGAATACGGTAGGATAAAGAAAGAGAAACAGAGAGACAGAGCGAGAGAGTAAAGAGGATTCTCGGCAAGGTAAACTTTGTTATACGAACAATTTTCCCGCAATGCTTGCTAGCCGTCGGTGGTACAGGAGGCACTTGCCTTCCCCGATTTTCGGCTGAACCTTCCCCGATCATTGCTTGGCAGAAAACCAACTATAGGTTTCGCTACGTAATTCGATTTATATTAATTAGCCGGCGAGCAGTCTGGAAATTACGGAGGGCGCCTTGGAAATAAGATAGACGATCGAACCACGTCTTGAGTGAATCACTAGTACTGAGAATTATCCCTCGCGATAGAAATCTTCTTGGCCTTATTGGGTGCAATAATCCCGTAGATTGAAGCAAGTCCAGGATACGTACTGGAATAAAAACAGGTTACCATTGCAGGTATACTTTCCGTCGGCCTTAATGAAGTTTCACGGCGAAGGCGATTCACCCTCTAAAGACATTGAGATGGGATGAATAAAGCTAATGCTAAAACATTGCCGGCGGAAGTGGAGTAGATTGGCCTCAATTTACCTAAGAAGTCAGATTGTAATTAGGACGGAAGGGGTATTAATTAAAATTACAAATTGGCCCTGGCCTGGGGAAAAGCTCTTGGGCGAATAGGAAATGTAGCAGGATTTATACAAGCACATTCGGTATTCCGGTTTGCGAGGCAGGTGATCCGGTGAGCGCGGCTTTTCTTTTATGCACGAGTCCGATAGTGTTTGCAGGCACTCTCCAACTCTGATCCCGATAAGAAGTGATGCGGAAATCGTATAAAATCGAAGACACTGTACCATCAAGTATTGAAACTGGTGTTGACAATCCTTACAATATTAGAAGTACAATGATCAAGATATAACTAAATCTTCAATTCAAAATTACAATCTAAAACTTTAGCGAGGTAGATGATTTTCACAGCAATGGTATCGAATTGAAGGAAAAACCGCTTGACTAGAGGTGTTTATCCGAAGAGCACAATGGAAGGTAAGCCCGGATCGAGCCGGTAAATCGTTCTTTATACAGGACACGTTCCTTCTTGGTTCAAGAGCTGTAACCGATGGAGACATTCTCGGTCCGAGGAAAGGTTACGAGCAAGGAGCTACGGCTGCAGCCGATGCGAAGAAACGGACGGGAGTGACTGGCTATTTCTCACCCTGCACAGTCGAACGATGCTTCGGTGACGGACACCAACGAAATTTACGTTTGGCCTTCCCTTCGCATTCTACCTGCTGTACGTGCGAGAGCCCATGCAAACTCCCTTTATTCTCCAATACAAGAGACACGGGTGAGTTGGGGGGAATTCGAATACATTTGCTAACATCTGACTGCAATAGTGGAAATTGCTGTTGGTACATAACAGATTATTCTTCAGTACTTGAATATTCTGCTGAGAGTTATATTTCTTAACTTTTAATATCCAAACTTTGTAATAGTCGTTCAAGACAGTAATTATACTTTTAGGTGTGTGGATTTGATTAAATGGAGCTTGAAAAAGCAACTAACTTCACGCTTTTGTGCAGATGATGAGATAGTAATCTAAAGATAATTTCAAGCTCGCAATTAAGAGTTCCAAGAAAGTTTTATTGCCCGAAATTCCTTGCGTCTCTATTGCTGTCTGAGTAATAGGTCCGTCGTTTGTACTAAAGTGTTCTCGCAGGGTTTATCGTCGGAATAAGTGAAACGCCTGATGCACGAGGACTCGTTGGAGGACTTTGGTACGCGACGCACTTACATTAAAACGAAATAATAAGTGGCTTTGGGGGTCGCGATCATTACGTCTTAACTGCATGCCGTCATAAATGAGAGCGTACATCAGTGTCTCAGATGCCCCAGGAGAATTCCTTTCACGTGAAATTCAAGGAACAAATTCTCTAAATTATACGACCGCGTCAGACGAAGCGTGTCGACGACTCAGCTGCACACCAGTGTACCAGGGTAACTTTCCAACCATTCACCCCTTATTTCCTCTGTCTCCGACTCAAGAGAGTAAGGGAGAATGAATTTAATAATTGTGCTGCTCCTTTCGTCATAGTCCTACTACTGCCTGACTAGAGGCGATTCTTATTCTAGCACGGTTGGTTTAATATGAATTCTCGACACTTATCAGTGTCGAAAAGATTCTAACTGCCTATTAAAGGATTCCCCTTTCACTCAGATGGACTCCTCATTACCGAAACGTTCCTAAAGAATGTTCATGCGAAAATTTCTCTGTAAGTCCGCGTACCAGTGCAATAAAATTGTTTCGGGCATCCCGCCGCATTCATCTGACGCGCCACCTCTTTTTTTCTATATTGTATATGTCGTGAGATTGAAATAATGGATGTTCGCGTGGTTGATAATTCCTCTTGTATAAAAAGCCCATTTATTCAGGCAGCTGTTTCAAAAAAATCAGCGAAAACTGCTACGGCATGTATAGCTGAAAAAAGTATTCGGATTGGAAAACTGACGGCTTAATAGCTATCCTCCGTCCTCCGTGAATTTCGGTGCTTCATTCGACGAAATATTTTTCCCCATTTCCCGAAATTGGAACTCTAATTCCAATGCATTTACCGCCTTTCAAAATCGAGCTTTTCCAATTTATATTCTGGTTTATGTAGTAATCCTCGTACTTAACTGGTCAGTGAATTCTATTAGAGGAAAATTGTCAATACACAAATAACGTTATCGAAAACTATGTTGAGTTACTGTTTCCTGCTGATAGCAAAGTTTCGCCGGAAACTTCCAGGCGAAGTGAATATGGATTGTTACCGGCACGTATCGGCACGTAAGCTAGAACTGAAAATGCATTTCGAGTTTCCATATCGAAAGGCGTGGGGTGTGCATGTGCATGCAAGAGCAAGAGCCGGCAATCGGAATCGCGTCAGCATTGGCATTCAGTTCGAATAGACATCCGCATTCCCTACCGATGCTACTCGAACACCTTTAGATTTCCGAAAGCCGTGGCAAATGGGATCAAATTCGATTATCAGCACCCTAGTAACTTGGAAACTTCCCGATACAGAAGGGAAAGCAACACTTCTACACAAGCTGCCTTTGACCCTTATAAATGTGTCTTAACTCTTGGCATTTGAAACTTCTAGAATCGAATGGGATTCACAGCTTTTCTATCGACAAGGTTAACCCTATACATTGCGGGATCCAATGATAATTGTCTCAGGTGAATGATACACGGTGAACAAGCATGGTCGAAGTTCGCCGCACTTGTATTGACATACCTCGAAGCGTAGGTTAGATGCAATCACGTTGTCCGGATCGTCAATATTGGCGGAGAAGCGGAATCGTACTCCATCCGCTGAATTTCCGAATTCTATCCGCCTATCCATCTATCCTACCGCTCCTCTATCGACACGGCCGTGCTGAGTACACACCTTCCTGGCGAGCATGTCGATAACGGCACTCGATGGATACGATAATAATAATTATGATTCATCCCCACCCAGCTAACACAACGGTCGGCTTGGTACGAGCAGAAGGAGGCCCAGCACTCTCCGAATACGCTTGGCTGCATAATTCATCGGTATGCCAATTCGCGCGAACATCATAAATCAGGAATTACTAATGTCCGGGTTGGAATTGTGCCGTCGAAATCACAAATCTTAATCCCATTGCTTTCTTAATCAGACCTCTATTCCGGGGATCTTCTCAGTTACACCAATAGCAAGCCTACTTCGTTTCAATGTCATCACTTAGGTTTTTAGAACACCGAAGTACATAAAGGATATAAAGTGCAGCAGAAAAATAAATCTGGTACAAATAAGTATTAAGCAATTAAAGTGTGAGTAAATATTTCCCGATAATATTTCTTGAATTGTTCGTATTTTTGAAAAGAATTTTATAGTTGATTCGCGCAGAGTGGAAACCATGTGCAGCAAGTAGAAATGAATAATCCATGCCTCATTTTCAGGAGAAACCTGACGGATATGGTTCTGCGTGATTCGAAACAGGATACGTATTCCCCCGGCAGCAACATCGTTCAGAAATTCGGTTCGTCGATTTTCCGGGGTTGTCTCTGTAGACAGGAAACTAGTGCTTCAGATAGCAACGAGCCGCGACTCCAGTATGCACGCTACATCCATCAAGTCCGATGAGACCGGTGTTCTCCTGTGCATAGGCAACGCGAGTTCCGTAACTTCGGCTGGCAAAAGTCGAAGGCGACGACGTACGACCTTCCTATTTCACGTGTACGAGCCACGAATACCACCAAGCGCGATACGACCTCTTCGTTCCTCGGCTGTTCTTTCTAACGGAGAAAATTTGTGACGCCACCCTTTTCCGGTGACAACCAGGAAGCACGGCAGCGCCATATAATTTGCGATACGCAAAAAGAAAATTGAGTAGCTAAGCCAGTGTAAATCGCTCAAACAATATTGAAAACTGACCTGTTAACCAACCAATTGTTCGATGAATTTCAAACCCAGACTGAATTTAATTGAATGGAAAATTATATGTCGACGAGTAACATGGTTAGAATGACATGAATTTCATTAGCCAACATCTTTAAGCATCGTACATATTTTTAAGGTGCCATCCAAGTATAATGAGCTCAGGCTGTGCTCGGCGTACTCGAAAGTAGCGCGACAAATCTCACTTTATTTCGCCATAACGGCTGCTATTCTCCTAGAAAACTTCTCCCGGCTGGAACGAGCTTGTTTCGTCGACTTAATATACTCGTACTTTCCTACCTACATCTAACCATAGTAAGTAGCGCGTTTCCACCGTCCTCTACGAAACGAGAAGTTTCGGAATGCGTTGAATTGCTCGAAAATGCCATCCTACCTGGCTGGCTCGCAGAGGTAAATTCGAGCGGCACATTCTTCCCCACTCCTGGGAGAGAAGTCACTATCTGGAGCAGTGCGAGTTTTTCATTTCGCGCGGATTGCCGCGATCCACCGCTGTGTCTCGCAACGAACACGCGTCAGTGGAAATTGTCGAGGTCGCCTGAACGTGCGATGCAATTTTTAAACAGAATATTCTACAGAGGAATTGGTACAGTTTACGGCAGAAGAAGATTAAATGTTATAAACAGCTTTGATCATTAATCTTTGACATGCGGTGCACTTTTGCTGGGAACGCTAACATTGTACCGTCAGATTTTTACATTTACTGTCCGACTTTGCAATGTCAGTTACAGTGACAGACGAGTGCTTTATAGTAACGTTGGAATTTTATTATCTATAGCATTTTTCACGTGAACTAAACTGACAGAGTATAATCGTAGTCATTGTTTACTGAGGTTCAAAGTTTAATAATGGGTACAATCAAAACTGCAAAAACAGTCAGAGTTATTAGAGGATATACTGTAAAAGAAATGATCTGAGAGCAAAAGATTGAAATTACAACTGTCACAGCAAGATAAGAAACTCTTACACTTTTTTCATCGTGTTGTTTTTAACGTTTCATTAATTATCTTCGCTGGAACTTCAGTAGTAATTAAACCGAGTACGGGTGTAATCTTCGCGGACGCGGCTGGCCAATTACTGGAATTATTGCGATAAAACGATCAAAATGCCAGGCGTCATCGCGACAATAATATATCACGCAGAACCATAAAATATTCATTTCGAAACTCGGCAAAGTAAATTTCGAAGCTGGTCTCGCTATCTCGGCGGCCTCTGTAACCCGGCAGCCAGTAGCACTAATTAATCAAGCCCTGACAAATTGCCGAACCCCGCCGACATTTTGCTCGCAACGCTGGCAAACTGCGGCCTCCGGGGTATGCTCCGGTTCTTACTGGATCTTCTCTGTGTACCACCTTGTCTGTATGAGCCAAGAAACAGCCACCGAAAATTAACCCTCGACTTACAAGTTACTCCCGAGCAGCTGCGATAAAAACTCCGGAGTAATGACACAGCGACAATGAATGACACGTGAAACGAGTTTCCTGTTTAGTAATATATGGTTACTACTTTCCCTAGTAATGAACTCCTGCTTTATAAGTCAAGAGTCTAAGGAATATTCCACTTTTAGTTAATAACCGAGATAAAAAAAATAATCTATTTAAAATCTAAACTATATTTCAAGACGTGATTTCATCTTCTGGAAAAGATGTCGGTGACTTTCATCTTCTTCAATAAATAAAGCAGAGTGTAGCACTTGCATATGATTGCAAAGTGCTCAGCCATCTCTTACCAGCAAGAGAATAATCCGACCTGGAAGCATCACAGCGTTCACTGCTGCAGCGGACATCAAAAGTATCGCGATACTCCGTGGCGTCATTATCATAATTCACGGTGCACCACATCTTTCACCGCTTTACCAACTTCCTTGGTAGCGGTAAGATGAAAAAAGGACGAGCTAGTCCGACAGGAACGGCCGAGAAGTGCGGCGAGGATAGCGCACGAGGGAAGAAGCTGCTCAAATGTAGTTTCATTGTTTTCGTCGAAGGCGTGCTTGTTTGCGCTCGGTAATGCTAAACTCCGGTAAACTTGGGCGTAGCAGGCAGCCAAGGAAGAAGACCGAGGAAGACGAAGGCCTGTATCGGAGAAGGATGCTAGGGGATGAGTGGACCAAGTCTACGGAAACAGCGGATTAAGATGCGCTGAGAGTGAGTCCGCCTGTTGATGATATTACCAGGCGGCTTGCCGCGCCAAGGGATGCGCGCCGCTCAGATGCAAACGAAGCTAGATTTAATCTCATTTTATCGGGAATCCTTCGTGCAATTTTCAAGACTCCTGGAACCCCACGGATATCCGTGACAATGTGTTCCCCTTCAACTGGATCCCTTGTAAAGTTTTGTCCAGTTTTACCGAGATATTACTTCCCCTCGTTTCGATACAATGGACAGAGCAGCGTGTGCCGGGAAAGATTGAGTAAAACGCGCGGCTATCTTTTCCGCAATATCCTTCGACTGCGATCCATTGCTCAATGGCAAAGTTCGAAAGCCGGATCTACGAAGGGGAGTGCACTTAAAGGGCATTACATAGTTCGCCATTTATCAGGGGAGGCCATAAAAAAAATCGCGCACCCGATTCAGCCAGTATCCGGCGGCGCGTCCCGGTTACCGATTACGCCGGCAAGAAAGTTAGATGGGATGCAATCATGCGGTAGGAAGTAAAGAGATTTGCTGGACAGTGAGCTGTGTGTATGTATCCCGAAAATAGCTTACGGGGCTGGCGCGCGGGTTCCCGCTGCGCTTCAAGTGTCGCACATATATTTCCGCCTGGCTCGTAACGAGATCCGGTAACTCCCACACTGGCTCCACGAACTTGGGGCCACTGACTATTGTGAGGCCAGGAAAATTTAAGGTCATAGACTACCAACGAAACCATGCCTCCCCCGAGGAGAAATAAAACTGGCGAGACTCGCCTCCCGAAATTCACTGGCTACAAAATAAAAGTAGATCAAAGCCCCCACTCCCCCGCTGATAGCTTGCGAGCGAACGAGATTTAAATATATTACCATTATAAATGTAAAGCCAAGTTTGCCGGAACTCACGGCACGGCGCCAGAAGCCTGGTCGACTGTTTAAAAGTCGATCTAACGCTTTGAAGACTAAGTCGAGCGCATAGGAAGTTCGAAGTTCAGAGAATAGGTACTTCCTTTCTTCGAAGCGTTGGTAGAATTGAAAACAAAATTCATTAATGCTGAATCTATCTCAATTGCCGTGAACTTTGTCTTCCTTGAAGAGAGACGAAGTCCGTTAACGATATCTATCAAGAACCACGAGACTTTTTCCCACAGAATACTGAAAGTAACTTAGAAAAGGTCCTTTCGCGAGTCATTCCTTTCTCCACTAATCCCAGCTACCGTCATTACTTCAAAGTCACTTTGATAGAGAGCGGCGATGTATTCTAACCTGAAGTATCACCCGCTAAAGGTTTCAAAGGACCGGCAATATTCAAAGCAATATTTTCGCATAATACCTGACCGCCTATCGCCATCCATTTCGCTTGGTACATATGAAGTAGAGGGTAAAGGGCCAAAGGCAGAGGCCTTAAATATTAATAAGATGTTTCATGTGGCTACGCTATAACCACTAGCCAACCATAGCCTTCACACTGCAAATATATTTCTGGGTATTTCCTAGGATCTTCGTAACGAAAGGTGGCTCGTATCAAGAGCGAACTTGCTAAGAAATCATTGAACGAGCGGGGCGTTTCGTCACCCGGTGTTGATTTCGCTGTGGTATAAAGACCGGCTATTTATTAAGCAGTCGCTAAAGCTTCAGCACCGCCTGGAATTATTCGATGCTTTCAGCCAGAGGCTTTTCTTCGCCGGAGAAAAGGCCGAGGGTGAAGGAGGTAGGATGAGGGCGCTCCTGATAAGCTGCGAGTCAAATGGCTCGTCCTTTATCAAGGAGCGAGAGAGGAAGGTCCAGAGGAGGTTTATCTACGTAGTACAAGGGGATTACAATAACGCGAAGCGATTCCAATTTGACAGCCTAAATGACTGACAGGGCCGAGCATTTACCAAAGATCAACTAGCACCCTGCTGTGCTTTGTACGCGTTTCCACCTGATATTACTGACTGATTGACATACGTTTCGCCTTAAAGCAACGCTAATAAACCCACAGACTGGCATACTATCGCCGTAATAGCAAAGCTCCTCGCTTCCTTGTAGCAAATTATTAGAGTAGGAACTAGTTAACTCCAAAATGCAAACTGTTGTAGGCCTGGCACAACGTGACTGACAGACGAGCAGAGTATTACAAAAACAGGACTTGTACGACGTACCCTGTAATGTACATTGCTACTATTTCACTGTATATCTTGGGTAAAATGCCCCGCTTTTAATCTTTAAGATTACCTTCACGCTTCTGCAATATAACATGTGATGCAACGTATAGTTCCGGAAATGTGTAACGCGCCGAGTTTAACGGAAAGAGAAGATCGTTAACCGATATGACTTATTGATTTAATCTTTCGTTTTAATGCTACTAGTGTCAAAATGAATTTTATTGGGACTCTAATGAAATTGGGATTCCAGCGCGGTTGCAGGTGCATAATCGAAGATCAGCTAAAGAGGCTTTAGGGCTTTCAAGTAAACTTCGTGATCTTAATTTTCGAATCTGTAGGAGGAGCTCTGATCAGAACTTCCACGGTTAAGTAACTGAGGGCGTGCGGATCGATACACACGAAATCCTGCTAAAATACGTTCCAAGACTTGTCAGCACTTTGCCCGCTATGGGCCAAGAGTGTGCACACACCTACATATCTTCTCTGGCCTGCTAATTAACTCGAACTTACACTCGACTAACGCGATTATGTTGCTCGGGAGCTGGAAACTCCCATGAGGCTCTGAAATACCGACGCGCATGACACAGAGAAAGACAGAAATGGCGATGGGGTTCCGGTGCAAAACTGGATGGTAGCTAAGTAAGCAAGACGGATGCAAGACAAGGTGGAGATGCGCAAATGTTTCGAGGGGTTACTGGGTACATTGGACACAATAATGCCCCGCATTAGCTTTGAGTTTGTAGTCAACGAGCGATTAGTGCCTAGGATGATGAATGTTCCATCATCAACGCGATTAGCGCCAGCTTTACTGCAAGAATGGCCCTTTGCCCATTTGGCGCATTTACTTGCCTGGATTGGACACTGTATCTGCCAAATACTTAGTGCCAGTTCATTTTCGTGAAATGTCTTCCGTGAGTCTAACATCCGAGTAAAGTAAAAGCTGAGAACTTATTTCGGAATGAAATATCTTATGTATACAAGATTTTTTGTTGGTTGTTAGTTTAGTTAATAATGCAAATTACATGGGATCGAATGATTATCTGTACATTTATGAACTCTAATTCAGACTCTTCTGAATCTAAGATAGAAGAATTATCGGAAGATGGTTTTAATTTCGCAAAGGAAACAAAAGATGGCTTGTATAATAGAGGTAATATTCCCCTCATATAGGAGTGAGAATGGATGTTGAATTAGATAAGATTATCGAAGAACGAGGGGAGGCAAGATTGCGAGATAAATTGCTGGGCTTGACCTGATGTATTAGTTATGGATATAATAAAGCAGCCGTGTGGAATCGCTTATGCCATTTATAACACGAAGCACTCAAGCAAGGTGCTCTTCTTCTCTCTCTCTCTCTCTCTCTCTCTCCCCCTCTCCTTCCGTCTGCCTTCTGCAAGGATTTATTAAAGCTGGAATTCCGCGCTTACGAACCGCGGTATAATATAGTATAACACCGACGAATGAAAAATCGCACGCACCTGAGAAATTCTCTCATCCCTAAAGAAAATTCACCAGAGTGAAAAGTCACGTTAATTCCACAGGAAAAAAATTCCTCGCGCAATTCGATCAACTTTTCCCAATATTTTACACAAAGTTTCAAATTACATTGTAATTGGAGGCTGATAGCAGTACGAGCAATAACGATAAACATAACATTAAATAAATGGTTTTGGTAATAAACAGCAACAAGCTTCATAAAAAGCATGTAGCAAACTGCAAATAAGTTCGTATTGGGCGTGTTCGCTGTTGCGAAGCAAGCCGCACATTATTACTTTTTATTCGTAGCCGATGTCGTACATAAGCGTGGAATAGGAGCGTTTCATCATGCATACTAATGAGGCGAGAACGCGCCCGTACACAGCGTAATAAAAACATTTCGTTATAATCGCCGAACCGCAGATTCGTATATTTATTCGGGTGGTCATTAACGCCAGCCTGGGCACGCGTGTTCGCCACTGCTCATTGCCGCAAATTGTTTCGTTAATTATCGAGGTTCTCGGTGGGCGTTACGTGCGCGCCAGATCGGCGTAAAGCCTCGGTGTGTCGAAGGCATTAATGAAGAGTACACTGCACGCTTGCGGCTTCGTTCTAATCGTCAAGCTGCAAGGGCGATTGGCATGTGAAAGGCGATTGAACCTATGGTTGACTGGCGTGCAGCGATTAATTAGTGTTCCCACGGAAAGAATCGCTGGCGAACAAAAGGCCCAGGGATGAGCGCGCGTGTGCAACGGCCGAGGTGTTAGTGCTGTAGGTGCTGCCAGACCGTGTTTCGTAATGGGTCGATATTAGCTCTACCTGTTGCGCTGTTTTAGCTTTTCTCTATACACGCACGTCCATCCTCGACTTTACTTCGAGTCCGGACTTTCTGCTACTTCTCATAATCGCGCGAGCATAAAGTGCTTCCTTCTTCAAACGGCCGACAGCTCCCCACTCGACGGAGCAAGATAATCCGCGAAGTTCCCAGCAAGTTTTGCACGCCCAACTTCACCGCTCTTCCCCTTCCATAACCACAAGGGAAACATTATCAATAAGAACTAATTACTACCTTCGCACCGTTGAGGGTACCCTCGCAACCTGACTATATACGCGTCCAAAAAGTTACATTATTATAAGCTTCGCAATCGTCACCCGAACAAAGTTCTGTGGCAGACCTTGGCTTTGGAAAAAGAGCATCATTATTCACACAACGAGATTTTGTGAAAAGGCTCGCTACAAAAGTTCCTATCCCTTTATTCCCAGCTCGAGTAATGAAGTGCATCGGAAAACAGAGTAATAAGGTAAAAAGGCAAGAGTACTTTACCGCCCGCGTTTGCAAATGAATGCAACGAACTCACGCGACGCATTAAGTCTCCGCCGCAACGAATGCACTGTAAAACTGTTGGGCGGTGAAGGCCCCGCCGAGCATTGCTCTCGCTTACAGTTTGTTCGTTTTATCGAGAATAAGGCTGCGGTATATCCGAGAAAATGGGTTTTAGCGAAGTGCTACTATAAATTCCATTTGTCCTCTTGAAAACGGTAATATATGTATGTATCGCAGAATAGAGCCTCCAGTGTCGAGCGACCGGACGTCTGTAAATCTGTATTGCCGCTTGCAGAACACACGCGTCCGCGAAGAACTTTCGCGCCCTTCCTAAATCTTCATCTGGACTCGACGCATTCAATTACAATTGGATCGTTTCTCGTCTTAGAATTGTAATACGACTGACGCTCTTAATGTATTCCGAAGTCTTGAAATCTTTTGGGAGAGTTTGATATAATTAGAACATATAATGAATATTTTTATTGCTTTGCGTAAATTAAATATACGTGGTTTGATAAAAGTGGTTATAGTGGCAGCTATTTGTCAGCCTGATAAAATCACGATTACCTCTTATTCCCAATGAATGGCATGGCAACTGGATGATTACTTGGGCCATAAACTCATAAGATTTAAGGCGTGCTAAAAGTTTCATGAGAAAATTGGAACGGTTAAGCGGAGAACTCGTGGCCCGTCGCTATTAGCCAAGTGTCAATCGATCATTTCGAGCGATCGTAGCGATATATATTATGCATCGCAAGCGATATTATGTCGGAGTCCGCAGGAATCCTGAGGGGGAGGCTATAAAAAAGTTCGAAACAACCGCGTAGGCCAGGAATTGAAAACGAGATATAAATCCGCGGAACGTGCTGGCAGTCATGCTGTCCCTTTCAAGGGAGCAAGGATACGATATTTCAAGGTTCACAGCGGCCATTCCGCTGATTTACACCCTCTTAAGTGCACCCTCACGAATCCGTGCTTGTAATTCTGCCGCAGGCTTTATAATAGAAGAGAACGTCGGGAGCTGGTCGAAGGCAGAATGCTCTACTGGCTGGCACGACAGGGAGAAGGAGGGAATGCTTTTTTCCTTTATTTCTATAAATCGACCGCGCCCCGATACAACAGCGGTGTCTCCGGGAAAAATCGCGAGCATAGCCAGGGAAGCATGGCGATAAAAAAAAGTTTGAGTCGCTTTTCGTGTTCCGATCACTGCAGGAAACTCCGAATTCTACGATCGAGCATTGGGACTCGAGCATGGATCAGGGGTCTCACGAATAGTTTCACGCTCCCTCCGTGATCCCCGGCCCTTGACACCTCTCTCGCTTGAGCGCCGATAAAATTTCACCGTAAAACTGTCGAAAATTTCCCGCAGGTATTTTCACTAGAAAATTCGCCGGCCAGCTGACAATATCGGCGGCCTGGCAGAAGTTACAGTGGTTCTGAGTTATCCGAAGCGTGCCAGGATCAGTGATAATACAAAGGATAGTATTCTCAACGAAATTCCAAAACCCCCCGAATTACGAACAGAACACGTGATTTTTATTTTAATCCCTACAATACATACTATTTCTTTTTACCAGACATTCCCTATATTTTCATCAAATATTCCGAACTCCCAAAGGAAATAGCGTAAGGTTGCTACGTTTATTCCTCTCGTGGCCCTTTGATTTATCGTCGGCTAAGATAGCGCGCTAAGATCAACACACGCATTTCACACAATCGGTGTCGACATCTCCAGGGAAATCGTTCACACTCGGCAAATTTACCGAAGGCCAGAGATATCATCGTGCGAGACGATTATGTGATGCAAATACTCTTGCAAGGGTATTTGCAATAAAGTACCCTTGTTGGAACGAGATAGAAAGTGAAAGAGAGAAAGAGAGAGAGAGAGAGAGAGAGAGAGAGAGAGAGAGAGAGAGAGAGAGAGAGAGAGAGAGAGAGAGAGAGAGAGAGAGAGAGAGAGAGAGAGAGAGAGAGAGAGAGAGAGAGAGAGAGAGAGAGAGAGAGAGAGAGAGAGAGAGAGAGAGAGAGAGGAAGAAGAGTAGAGTGTTGGAAGCAGAGATGGGGTTCAAGTAGGAGGCTGAAGCCAGGGCAAAAAGGATAGGGCGGAAAATGTGGGTGGTCCGTGCGTGGAGAATTTTCCATTATGGCAAGTAGCAGGCCTCCCTTATCATTGGCGTGCATATTCCAGAGCGAGTTGCCTGGCTTGGCCAGCGAGAGGATGCCTTCCACCGAGTAATGGAAAATAAACAAGCGAAATATCGCGCGGGTACAGCCTGGCCATTACCTTCCTGATGCTGTGGAAAGAGGTTCAGAGAGAGGAGGAGTGGGAGAGGGGAAGAGAGCCTGTTCCTCCTGTGCGATCGAACAATTTGCAGGTGAGTTTTACGTTCAGGCCAACACCCCGCCCACATCCAAGCTTCTCTGACATCATAAATTTCGATGAGAGGACATGCCCGAGGCTGACAACCTTCCACCGCCACTAACTTCGCGATATATTATCTGCATAACGAGGAAGGGGTCCGTGCTATCGCGACGAGTATATTCTCATAAAATCTTGAGACCTGACCTAGTCAGATATAAAGTCTATATGTACAACCATGTAATAAAAGCAAACCCTGATACACAAGGCGCTCGAGAAATATTGTGTAATGAGTCTAATATAGTGAAGGAGTATGTCAGGAAGAACCCTATAAGTTCGTCGTAGATATAAAAGGAATAATAAGCACTGTTATAGAATAATTGGAAAAGTAAAGCTTTGTAGAACCCAATATTCACTCTTGTTCAGCATCTATTTGAGTATTTTATCGCCTCTTGTCGATTCTGCCACCCTCTGAAGCTTGGATAAGCGTATGACGAGATAAGTTAAGCCCGGAAATTTTATGGCTGTTCGCCCGTCGGCTAAGTCTCGTAGTAAGGTAGTAATTACAGCATCTAACATTCCACGTGATTCCCAGTAAAGTACAAGACTGGGTTCAGGACGGGAAACTAAGGTCCTTAAAACAGACGGCGGTGTGGGGATTCCAACACGTGGAGTTCACGACAGAAGCTAGTGGTGCGGTGATTTTGATAGTTCGTGAATTGCGAAACCACGATCATTCCTAAGGTCCTTGACATTGTTACCTAACACTAATGAAAGCGGACTTAATCCATAGTTAGGGCTCGTTAACTGCTGTTACGGAAACAGTGTCCCGAAACAGGGTCTGCATACGATCCCTTCTATTACTCTTTGTCATAGTTATTATCTACATGAGCGAACTACAGTCAAGTAACAATAGTATTATAATATTATTATCCTACTTAGATAACTAAAAAACAATACACCTATGAATGAACGTGTTGTTATACAACAACAGGATTAACACTTGCAACAGAGAATGCTGTCTGGCAAGGTATGTGGCCGCGAGAAATACCGGCAAAGCAAAGCGCACCAGTTGCAATTACGCGTGCCATGTTAATCACTGGAAAAGTACTTTATCGCCTGCAGAAATCCGAGCAACTGCGTCCAATTTACTGCTTAATTTGGCATGCCACCTACTCATAATGTCAATTACGACGAATTATAATGAATTATGTAGCTGGTATACTGTTAAATGGTCTGTGGCGTCTAGAGCCGCCATTGTAGCTTTTTCATTGAAAGGTACAATCAAATTTTGCAGTACTCGCCTCGTTCGAAAGAGAGTTATTCATGCTTTCAGTGAGTCCCTTATTACGGAATGCCGATAATCGATGTACAGCCAAGGGATTTCAATCACTCAGCCATTGTTACCCGCGAGCTATCTTCGTGTTTGCCCTGTGAATTGTATCGCACGAATTTGTATAGTCAAAGCGACCCCTATAGTCAAAGGATCTGTACAGTCAAAGGATCTGCTTATCCGATGCGAGTTGAATGGCGAGTTAGACTTTCCACCGAAACGAGTGAACTAATTAAGCCAACATGGTACGCAAAGTCTGTACGTAGATCGAATGAACTATGTTCTCCATACTAGTAAAATCTGATACCGAAATAACTCATGCGCACTGACGTTCTTACTAACGAAAATAATTGCAGAGTCTGCTTATCGAAATCCATTTAAACAATCATTGTGAATGAAGCGCGCTATTTTATTATTATCAGATTAAAGGCTCTACCCGGGTGTATTGGCTTACGAACGATTGATGGCTTCCCTCATTTAATTAATGGCCGCGGTACTCCTGATTGTCGTATGAGCGTAAATGTAGCGGCAAAACACGCTAGTGAACTAAGCATAAATCAGGCTAAAACATGATCAAAAAAGAGGCACATTTCGGGCGGAAATTTCTGCTGGACACGCGCGCGATACCATAAATTGAACGGGCGAGTGACGAGAAAAACCCACTACGTCGTGTACAGTTCATTAATAGCGTTATCCACGTGGTAGGTTTTGATTAAAACATGGTGGGATAAACGGGATCAGGTGATGTCGTCGTTAAAGAGGATGTTCTGTCCGATAAAAACTGTCGCCGAACTCTGAAAAAGGTAGAAACTATCACCGAAATTCCAACCGATAAAGTAACTTTATTTCCCCTCTAATCTAAATGATAGATTCAACCCCACCCTACGTATTTCACGTTAATTATCAGTGCAAATTCGAGATATACAGACTCTGGAAAAGACACACAGAAATTCCAGGCGCAGAATCTAGAATCTAAAATTTAGATTCGCCAAGTACAACACGTACAAGTAAAAGTCTCGCATCTCCTGTGGCTATTGCAGCCAGCACTGGACCTTTTTCACGGACGTGTAATGAGTCGCCGCAGCAAATGTGCAGGGCTTTACGTTCAGGCGAAACCTCGAGGCAAGGAGAAGTGTGACATAATAACGCGACAAGAGTCAGGAGTGAATATACACACGTGTATGTGCAGATGCACGCATGCTTAGAGGGAGGTTTGCTCATAATGGCTGCTATGTGCCATCATCTGTCCGCATGCCGGTTGCCAAGCATAGTTTCATTCCCCACTGATCTTATCGTCGTGCACGAACACGCGCGAGACACTCTACACTGATTGTGGGACTCATCGTCGAGTGCCGCTGGTTCGTTCCGTTTGTTTTGCGTACCGCTTACAAGCGAGTCGCCCTCCAGCGGCAATTTCAGAGGTCACGTCCTGGATTGGTGGCATGGAAATGAATCACTTTTACTTCAGTTCTATACGAAGAAAATGCGACCGGTGAATTTATGTAGGGAAACCTCGTACATATAGAAAAGAGACTCTTTAAAATTTTAAAATCAACGGTACGAGAAGGATATTCATCAATTCAATAACTTCGTGTATATTACGAGCTTGCACAATAATTTTTACAGCTGAATATTACGATCTCAATACGTGGACTTGTCTGTAATAACACAGCTACTTCCAACAGAACTTGATATACATTTTCTGCCAAGAGTAAACCGAACGGAGTACAGCTTCCGTTAATTCATCTGGTTAAACTTCGACATGCATAACTGGGATCGTTTTTCCCTGTGGATTCCGATGGCGCAAAAAAAGGGAGAGATGTAAAATCGGCGCGAAGATGATTATTAAATTCTGATAAATGAAGGGCGCTAAGAGAGGTCTAGACGACGTGTGTTCGCGGGGTAAAGCAAGCAGGAAGGTGGTGGAAATCGTGACTAAGAGAGAAGGCGTCCCGGCAGCCCGAAGTACGTGCTGAGACTGACAAACGGGATAGCGAAACGTCAAAGCTCGTTCGGGATTTGCAATCGTCGCGCAATGTGCCTCGCGTCGACACAAGAGGGACAAGGGGGATGCTATCGATATGTGTGTGCCGATTGGGTTGAGGTGCAATTAGCAATTAAAATTGACGCCGAGTCTGGAGTGACCGGGTGCGACATGATAGCCGGCCTCTCCCATTGCGAGCGAATCGACTGCTGGATTATAATTACTGTCGCTAATTGCGCACGCCACCAAACTCTACTCTCCCGTTGCGTCCGAACACGAGGACAAGTAGTCGCCCCGTTGGCGTGATTAGTTCCCAGCGGATTGTACTCAAACTGCCCGCGGGAATCTCGTTTACCCGTGACCTTCCTGTACCCACCGCCACTGCTATTGCCGAAGTGACCGAAAGGACTTTTCTATGTATTTTACGATCAGAAATTCTCATCACGTCTTCTTCTGCTTAATGGTCTAAAAGTAATGCTATGAATGGGTGAAATGGTTTTCCCATTAAGTGGGAGCGGAAATGGCGAAAGATTTATCAAGCAAATTCTCGGAATTCCCTTTCGTAACCACGATGATTAAAAGGGAATTCAATCATGTATATCGAACGATCAAAAATTGTTAATGTGACATAACGAATTAAAGAAATTGAGAATGTAAAGCGAAGAAGTCCAGAGTAGGACAGACAATGAAAAGCGCGTGACAAACAAGCAAAAGCCGTCAGAGAAGGTTCAATCTGAGCATGAACAGGCATGGATCAAATTCGACTGGCGGTACTCGTGTGTCAGAGGGGCGTAAGGCCGTAACGAATGATCGCTGCGACCAGGGGTATTCGCGTTACGACGTAGCAGAAGCAATGATAAAATACGGGTCGGGACGAGATGCATCGGCGTTGGATCGAGAGTATACTTGTAACTGGACTCACGTCGTTTTGAGCGAACGTCGGCGTGATTGGCCCGTCGCTGGCTTCCCATTTGTCGGCGATGAGGATCGTCTCCGCCGTTTTCTGCTGTACCGATTTCGACTCGTCGAGCAACGTCAGCTCGTAAAACTCCTGGATATCTGTAACAGCCGAGAAAGCCGGTGGACAGATTAGTCTATGTATGTATGCCCATCAATTTTCCTCCGCCGCGTGCGGCAAAGCACGTCCCCCGCATTTCACGGGTTCGCTCCGTCGAGCGACAGAGACGTCGCTCGCGACTGTATGCCACGAAAAATTGTACAATATTTTTGAAGCACATAATATAAATTATTAAAGCAAAAACATAATACATTTCTTGAATTATATCATTAATTAATATCTCGAATTCTTACATGTTCATTGTAGCGAATAGATTTACTATCGTTATCAATGTGGTCAGAACTCTGAGGAGGTTCAGGTATCAAGTTTGCTTGATGCCCGTACAAACAGGGAGCTTGAACACCATGTTAGTCGAGTCATGCTGTTAATGATAAGGCTCATGCATTATTTTCAATAGGGTTCAATAGGCTTCCACTACATCAAGTGGGCTAAAGGTTACCCCAGAACGATATAGTGTTGTCTATTCAAGACGGGGTCGAGAACATAATACCCTTGTCGGGCAGGTCTGTTGAGTAGCTCGTAATTGAGAGTGCTCCTGTTTCCCTACAAACCTGTCGAGAATTTTGAAAGTCGAGATGACTTAAGAGGCTGACCAATATTGGAGAGGAATTTGTGCGTCAACAGCCACTTTACCTCGAACTTACCCTAACATCAATTATCACTAATAATACGTCCTATTCATAGCCAAAATCATCTCTAAAAGCTTTCAAATTTAAACGTCAATTTTATTGCCAAAAGCGATGGTACATTTAATGATGGTACATTTTCCCTCTGCCTGATCATTTGATTACATAAAATTTGATTACATAAAATAAATAGAAATACATATGGTACGGTTAGAGTATGAAGGAAATTACAAGCGATTCGATGTTACGACCGAAAGTATTCGCGTATGTATGCGTGTAATGCAATGACGGTACATGTGGGATTAACTTGGAAAATTGCTCCCAGTAGAGAAATAGAGAGAGGGAGAGAGAGAGACTACAGAGAGAAAGACGAAAAGGGATACCCATCAATAAGTAATACGGCTAGGGATGCTGTTTCAAAGAGCGGGCAGAATTCCCGCTTGCAGAGACTTTGACTTTGTCAAGAGCGGTTTTAAAAATATGCTCGGTCCCATTGCACTGAGAAAAATCTACATTTCATGGGATATTCTTGAAAAGCTACACCATTGAGGTCTACATATGTGCGCGTCCGTAACCCGTAACATTAACGCACCGGTTAATGAGTTTTTTCATGCGACCTTCAGCAGCCTAGTCCCGAAAAATGCTCAAAGCGTACGTAGCTATCAGCTAGCTCACAGCACAGTACGAAAGAAGCCTCTAGTTTCACGACATTTAATTAATTAAATTAATTTATTAAATAGAATTTTTAGCGTAGAAATAATGACAGTGGTAGACTGAACCTGTCAGTTTCTAAAGGTTTCCAGAATGTGGAGCTCCAGCAGATTCCACTGTGACGTGATACAAGTGTGTAAAATGAAAGGACTGAAAAGTAAAATGTGCCATTCCCATTAGTCTCCGCTTCGTTCTCACGCTAGCAATAACGGCGTTTCCTCACTAAAAAATCTCGCGATTTTCAATGGCCCTGAAGTACACTGACGAGTTATACAATTTGTAAAACGTTACTTGTGCTTTTTCAAGCGCGCCAAGAAGTGTAAAGTAGGAGCTTAGTGAAATGAGAGAGAGAGAGTGCGCAATTTCAGAGAAAACGTCGCTCGGATTACATGAGCAGCGTTACACACCAAATGTTAAAGAAGCACATTCGGTATTCAAGGAAATCATAAAATATCTCGATCTTGATAAACGTTGTAAGTTGACAATTGGAGTGACACTAATAGATATACATACTCTCTCAGGCGTTATCTTATACGTCCTCTTTACGTGATGACACCTAGCTTTCCCTTGAATATTTTACTTCCCATACGCCTGCTTTAATGACATATCATTGCAGATTGAACGTACGTCCGTAAATGTGTCAGCGGCACTATTTATGTATTTCTACAAGAGAGAATGCTTGGCTGCGGGCTGACGGTAGCACGCCCAATTCCACTTGGCATTCTATCGCGAAACTTGGTTTAACTAGCTTGGCATTTGCGTGCGTTCCGATGCTACGAATTGTGGAAAACGCGGAAGAAGCCAGTGGACTAATCTGCCCTCCATTTCCACAGGCTTTTTGTTCAGCCTGCTTGTGTGGGATAGCAATTCTGCATGTACGATCCTACTCCTACTCTCTTTAGGCTATTATTACAATACTAAAAGAGTGCTTTTTACCGAGAACACGGATCACTCGGGCGTAGTGGTAATTACAGTAAATGCAGTTAATCGCCTTTTTAGCCGAAAATCCAGGTGGTTCTCGAAACCGTGGTCCTGGTTCGTTGAAAAGGTGGATAACCGGAATTCATACTAAAGCCTGTAATTTGAAAAGGGCTACATCCACAGACCGAATGAATTACGACTCATGTATGCCTGGAATTTCGGACGATACGCGCCGAAGCTCTTTAGCATTTGACAGTACAGAAATGCATAATGCAATCGAAATTCCATATCTTGCGAGAGAGGCAAACGAATATCGCGCGAAGCCCAGGGCAAGGGTTTCGACTGTGTCACGGTAAATGTTAAACATTTGCCCAGATTTGCTTCTCTGTGCCAGCTGTAAGTGAGCAAATATCATCGAGAATTTACAAAACTGTTCTGGTACTTGAAAAATTCGATTCGCACGAATCATAGCGTTAGCCCGTGTTATTTGGCGTACGTTGTGTTTGATTTGCACAGGGGAAAATACACGGTGGTAAGGTGGGGGAGAGCAAGCTGCGTGTGTTATGACATTATAAATTCTCAAAGGCCCCATTCGATTCGAGCGGACGCTGAATGCTGTACATCAATCTCGACGCCTTTTCACCGATTTACCAGGACGCTAGCGTTCACGACGCTCTGTCTAAATATTACCAGCACATTTTTCACCGGCGGCAATGCAAGAAATATTGAAGACTTATTTCAATCTCTCCTGCCTTTCAAGCGGGGCTTTGTGGCACGATATTCAGGCCGTTATGTCGAACGCGCTCGGAATTCCTTTCGCTGCCTGCCGCCGAGAAAACGAGACAGAGCGGCAACGGGAACGTGGGAAAAAGGAAGATCTAGTTACTGTGCACGACTCACGGGATGTCTGCACCTTCTACTGGCTGTCATGTGCTACGGGACGGGCGAAATCCAAAAAAAAGCCGTCTGCAACCGTGACGGTTAAAGCTGCGGGGATACAATTTCGATCACGTATCAAGCACGGCGCTAGGGTTTCATATGTTCAGGGTAGAAAAATGTGAAACCCCATTTGCACGAAAATGTACATCTACAGCCTTGATTCCACGTTTTCTATTAAATTCGAATTGCGTACAGAAGTACGCAAGCAATCTGCCTTTGATTTCATGCGAGCTTAACCTTGTTCATATACGAATATTGCATACTGTTGACAGACATATGTTACATATATACGTAGATCTGCTAGATATTAATATATTCGGATCAAATACTAGTTGCTATAAATATTTAACTTCCAGTCTATGTAAACTTATGATATTATAGGCAGATAGCAACATAATGGTGCACTAGTCTAGAAATAACGCGATTACTACATAACACTGTTACCATAGAGAACCTGGGGGAAGGTCCACGTGTGTTGTGATGAGAACGTATTCCATTTAATGTACCGCTGCTACACGCGGTCCTCCCGATATTTAAATATTCGACGCTTCATAATTATACACGAACGACCAGGCTGCAGCCAATAACTTTGTAATTGCGTCACGCGCCACTAATATTGTAGAGTGATAGCCAGGCTACGAGCTCGCTGAATGAGTGGAAAACCGTAAAGCACATTGCTGCACTGCGGCAATTCGTGGAGCAGGAAAATCAGGGATTAAATTAATACGACCGAATTATGGACAAGTATGAAAATCAACACTGCACCTGACGGCGGCTGCTTCAACGTGTTTGTAATTGCATAGAGTTAGTAACTACAACATTATACCTCGTGGTTGCCTGCGGCGTACTTAGAATTTTCTATGATTTGTGCAGGCTTCTCCGAGAGTTTGAGAATTCATGGTGGAAAAATCGAATGGATCGATTCCATCGTAGAAGCTGAATTTCACGAGCACACTAGAGTGAAAGAAAATGCCATAGAGGGTGGAGGAGGAGGAGAAAGCCTTCCGAAAGAGGAAAAGCTCCAACTTGCGGGGTTGGGAATAACGGGAAAGCGAATTTCTCGTCAATTTTCTCCGCGACTCTCACCGAACTATCACGCTCAGTTTTTGCCACGGTGCGAATTTTTGCTCGCCGGGATTTACTCAGCGTGCGGATGAGTCCTGTCTTCTGGTAGCTCTCTTCGACCGCAGAATGCGGCAAAACCCTATTGAAAAACAGTGCACATAGGTACTTGAAAACTCATACGAAGAGCCGATGCCTCAATACACTGTTTCGTCGAGCTTCTTGTGTCTGTAGTACTGTATTTCGAAGAAGCCCCGAATATATATTTGTCGGTTCTCAACGGAGAACAAATACAACGGTAGAACGAAGACTACTGTGTACCGAAGAACACAAGATATCCGTTCTGCGAAGTCAACTGGAGTCAACATCGGACCTCGTATTGTCGAGAAACTAAGATCGTTCAGGCAGCCTGGTCTTGTTAAAGCTTCATCCGGGTTTTACGCGTAGCTTCCCGGCAACCGGCGGTAGGAAAAGGATCGGCGAAAGCTACGAAACTTATGTTAACCGGCCGGCGCTCCTAAAGTTATTTACAGAAACGGCGTATCTCTTGCGAGCAGCCCCATGGCTGCTGGTGTTAACGAGCTCCAGTTTATCGTCGCCGACGACGCCGGCGTTGTCTTCACGCTGTGCACACCAGAACACCACCCATCCGCCCTGGTAACTTCCAGTTCAGGAAAGTTACGTGTCCGCGGCTCCAAGTTCCGTTTCACACTTGGTCAACGTCCCGTTTCTCCGAGTTAACAATACCATCACTACCACCGCGAGAATAACATGTCTATTGAACTTTACTGCTGCTTTGGGAGTAAAAAAAAACACTTTTCCACTACATTGGACATATTACGCTGTTCAAAGAACTTGTAGAATTAAACATTTTAAGAGATAAGTACATCTTGAGATTCACAGAATACTTTTCTATCGTTTTCTCTGTATTCGTAGGGTGTTTGAGTAAAACGCATACACTTCGCCCTATGTACATGAAAGTTCGACTTCTAAGGGCTCTGAGAAGAGCAACTGGTAGTAGGATTATGTAGGTAGAACGCTTAATTATGGAACTCTAATAAGAACATGGCTGCAAGACTATTTCCACTGGGAGATGGTTGAACTTTCAGGAGCTCACTCTCCACTTGCTCTTATTTTCACGCTTGAAATTTGCTGCCTTGCTTTTCATACCTCTCCTGCAGCATCAGTTAGCGAACTCCCACCTAAGCCTCTTTTACCGCGAAGTTCTGTCACGGGAAAATTCGGCTTGCAGGTTGGAAATGTCACGTTAAGTATGTCACGTTTTCACCAGGAAGATATAACCAACATAACCTTGCTGGGCTTGTCATACACGAATTCATTGTAATCGAACGAATTATAGTAGTACTAAGTGTAGTGCAGTAATGAAAAGCAAATACATGTATGAAATAATGTTAGTACAGCATGTGACACTGCTGTGACAAGCACTCACCGCATGCAACAACAGCATCCACACAGTAACTGCCAGGCTTCATTCGCCAGCCCTGGTTATCGACCAACGTAGATTCACTCTGAATATTCAAGCACACTGTTTCAGATTCGAGTCTTGTTCTCAGACACAGGAAATTCAGCAAAGAACGCACAACCACTGGAACGACGCGTAACACTCGTAGCGAAGCCGCAGCCATGTTGATTTCGCGCGGGAATATGTCAGCGGTCGATAATTCCCAATGTATTGACTGTAAATCATTTACTGTCAATGCGTATTTATTCTTAATAGGGATTTTCTAATTTAGAAAGAAAAGCTATGTAAATATTCAGTGGAGTGCTTTGAACGATGTACTATATGTCTTTTTTTACATATTTTGTGGTTTTAATGGATGATAAATATCGATATTGTAGTAGGTATATTGTGCAAGCAGGACAGCTATTGTGCCGGTACTGCAGGATGGTAGCTGATTGCACAGTCAACTGCGCAAGCGCGTTTGAAGTCTACAATAGCTGCAATACTACTGTCGTAGCGTAATAATGCATAGCCTATCTTCCTCGGAACGAAGTAAACTCCTAAATAAATAATACAACAATCTTGCAAGTCTCTTCTAAAGTAGTATCAACGATTACTTATTACTTTTTAGATCTGTTTATATTACTACAGACTACAGATTAGTACTGATGGAAGTATAAATATCCATTAACTTGTGTGTTTGGAAGGTGATTAAATCATGGAAGTAAAAATAGGTAGAAAGGGATTTCAAATGTACACAGAAAAGTAATCTGCACTCGTGGTATTTCTATGAGGATAAATATTAATGAATGGAGAGAAAATAATTGGTTCGATGCACAATGATCCGCCCGCTATTTTTCATTCGAGCCTATCCATCGAGAATGAAGCGGCGTGACTGTGCGAACGAGTCAGCTTCACCGGAAGCCTTCTCTTGACAAACGGCGATTGGTATATCGCAATCAGAGAAATATGTGATATGAAAAACTACTGCCGGCTTCACTTCGCAGATGTGCTTTTCGCTCCTAACGCATCGTGGAACATATGAAATTTTTCACGGCTAAAGTACCACCCTGAAAGGGCTTTCCACCGGGGACTTAGTCTCTGCAACACGGGTGCATCTGACCGTTCGATTAGTTCCTGTCCTTTCAACCAGATTTTTAGTGGAAATTCACGTCGACAAGTTATGGACGACAGATGCTTTCATACTCTGCATTGTATACCTTTCACCATGGCTTCACTCAGTCTAAATTCGAGTTTAAACATACACTTTTAGTGCGGAAAATTTCCCAAAATATTTCTTTTTAAAGTCCTTAAAATTCCCAGTGAGATCAATTAGTGTATGTGGCCCATCAGTACATTTCTCGGCTGTGATTAAGATTGAATAAGATCCAAATTCAATGATACTAAAACCTTCTAATTATACATAACACAACACCCGTAAATGAATCCCGTTCAAGTGAATAAGTTTTTGCCACTCGGCAATTTCCGGAGGAAATTTCGAATTTCAGAATAACAATGGAAGGCATACATGCCGAGTCCGCAGCAAAAATATCCCAAGCGGCACAACAATTAACCGTTGGATCGCAGCTTCGCTATGCAAACTATCTTTATTCTCGGTTTTGTAATAAACGCTGCCGGGGCGGATTGGAGGTTGTACGTTCTCGCACAGCCGGTAAACACGTACCGAGATTCATGTATCATGGTAGATGCTGCGGCCTTACACACAAAGATCGCGCACGAACTCTCCGTGTCGTGCCGGCGGTCCTTAACGAGTGGCAAACTCGTTGATTAGATTTGTAATTAGTTGCGAACTCGGCCGAGGGATACTGAACCACGGAGAATAAGTCCTAGAAAACGAGATGGCGAGAGAGCTGGAGTATCGCACAAACTTCTACCGAAATCTACATGCGTAGGAAGTGTAAGAGAGTAAGAGAGAGAGAGAGAGAGAGGAAAAGAGCAGCAGATAGAGCGTTGTGAATCGATGTGCGATAATGAAGTTCTGCAAACGGTATCCGGAAGAGCGGCTTGATAGGATGCACGCACATGACACGTCGTTAAAGCGACCGCTTACGAGCTAGGATGCAAACCAGCCTGAATTGTTCTAATCTACTGGAACATAGAGGTAATGATTTTATCACGTGCCTCGCATCCTGATACGCTTATACGGAATGGTGGCACAGGCGGCATGCATGAGCATCGGCCTTCCATGTAACAATTTGATGCATTAAACATGCAGACAACGCATTGGAAAATTCGCTCCACCTACGCTACCGCTCCGCTCGAGGACAATTTATTTGCCGGTACGCGCCTGGGAATTAATTTCACGGTAATGATGATGATAATGAGAGTGGGAGGTAGACACCTTCTTTGTCACTGTAAATTGAACTTGTTAATAACGAACGGTAGCTCATACTGAACCGTATAAACTGTAGAAACCGAACCGTGAAAGATGTGTAAAATACAGTCACAAAGATAATTACTTTCTCCTCTTATGTTAAACAAACAGAAATGTTATTAGAAGAAATGTTACTTGTCAAAACTAAAATCGAAAGAACTATCTGCGTATACTAACGGGGACTATAAAGACCGTTTGTTTAAAATACAATTTGCATTATTAATTCTTATTTTGCAAATATGTTCTGCGATTCTGTAAATTGGTAGCTAAACTATCCTATACACCGATAGCAGACTGGCGGTCAACTCTAACATGGTAAAAAGGTTAAGAATATTCCACAATATTGACCCGCCATCGGTTCTAGCAAGGGCCATTTTTGGCACCTGATATTTTCTGTGTACCAGAATCACTTGCAGCGCGTTTACTCCGAGCTTTTTCAATCGAGAATGTGTGTTACGCAAATAACCAGCGTGTAGGTATTAAAGCTCTGGCAGGTTTTTTAATTACGCGCGTATTTATTGAAACTGCTGATGGGTTGGACAGACCGGTTGAAATGAGTTCACCGGACACAACGCTCGAGCACTGCGGAAGCTCAGTGGGGAAGTGTGGTTCCCCGCGGCCATGGAAACGACAACGATTTCGCTTCAAGATGCGAATCACGTTTATCGGATTATGCGACTCGAATGGAGGAGGAAATAGAGAAACATCTAAATTCACTAGCACGGGCACGTTTTACAACTTTGCTGATTTAATTACAAGCGTTCGCTCTCTCGCTCTCTCTCTCTCTCTCTCTCTCTCTCTCTCTCTCACCCCCTTTTTCCCCTGCTCCATTTCTCTCACTTGGCGCTGGAAGATAGAGAGTATGCAAAAATCCAGCAGTAAAGTGGACCGCTGTTGTCGTTGGTGGCATTGTTAATGCAACTGATACCTCCGCTGTTCGTGTACTTTCAAGAAAATGGACTATTGATTATCAATACCTAATCTCACTGTCTATTAAACTTTTATGAGACTTTTACTGGCGGCCTGATACTTCGGCTTACAAAGGTGTTTTTTTTACATTTTATTGTTGCATAAAAATATAAACTAAAAGTAAACTTTTCAAAACTGATTGTCAGTTGGGTGTTACAGCCCCTCATTTTTCACATTTAACGAGACACTCCCTGCAATCGTGTTCAAAAAATCGAAAGCATTTCCCTTCTGATCCCAATTCAAATCGGACTAGCAGAAATTTTGTGGTCCACCGGGGATTCATTATAACTTTGTTCGGGGATTTAATTGGATCACCCATTGTTTCGAGGGTAGGAGTTTGTAATATTGATTTCACTGGGCTTGTGACGCTGGATGTATAATGTACCAAGGGTGGTTCGACGCAACTCGAAATTGTGTTTCCCAGGAAAAACGGGGAGGATCCGAGTTATTGATTCAATGAGCGACACAGTTATTGTTAGTGCTTTGGCAGAAGCGATCATGTTTCGTAATCGATAAGGCAAACCAACTAAAGCTCAATGGTGGAATGGGAGTCTGCAAAGCGCCACTCCTTGACCGAGCCATTCGTCGATTCGTTTACATATTTATTCGTGTACTCGTTGCAGCTGGGGACTGGTAACTTCTATCACTCGATGTCATCGCCCGGAAGATGAATTCAACGTCGACGACCGATGAACAGAGAAGCGGCAACGCTTCGATTTCTAATTATCCATCGAATATTATTCCCGCCTGTGCTACTGGTGCTGTGTAGCAGCGATCCGATAGTTAACGATGTTAACGGTACTGCCGGCCATCCAGCTTTCAGGGCGGAGGATTTAATTATTCTGTAATAAGTTTCGGTACATCCGCCAAGTGCACATTTTATAATTTCTTTCTCAGCCCCTGCCGATATTCACAAAGGAATAGCTACGTGAGTGCGTAGCTTCGACGTTGCAATACCGTATCACCTACAACCAGCTCCTGACATATTTCGTAACTATTGAACCGAGCGTTAACAAGGATGGAAAGAACAAAGGGCTCCCTGGCGTAACTAGCTAGAACGTATCTCTGCTAATAAAGAATGGAATTTATAAATTAATAAATTCTGAGGCTCTGCTTGCTCGGAATGTAACCCGGTTTGTATTGATTCCACCGAATGCAGGTCACCCGAAGGCATGTGTGAACCAACAGATCCATAAAGCGAGATGTCCAGTTGTTTAAACATTTTTATTTGCCAATAGCATTTACGCTACTCCATATTGCCTATTCCCCTTTTTCTCTCTCTATCTCTCTCTCTCCCTCTTGCTACATGATCCTGTGAATAGTGTATTATCCCGTTTTTGAAAAGTTTCCAAGCGTGCCCGGTGTACATGGGGAGCGTGCGGTGTATGGGGAAACCTGTTCAGATATATTGGAGAAGCTTTGACAGGCTGATCCAAGCGAACTGCGTGCGTCGATAACAGGTGTCGAGGATTTGCCGTGGTACTTTTCGCGTTGATGCTTTCTCGCGACTCGTTAACTCGTATTTCGCGGACTACATCGATTACGCAGCTCGGTAATTCGACAGGCGACGTTGCGAAAGTTATAATAAGGCGGCGTAACGAGATCCTATAAGACGGAATCACAGGGGATCCTTTTATTCCTCAGGCGATGGTGAGAAAGCACGTGCGCATTAGGCCCTTAACATCATGCGAATCCTGTATGCATAATGTTAGAACGGTGAATACTTCGAGAACAGGATAATGCTTTAATATTATGATGCGTAATAACTGGAGCAGCCAGCGGCGTAATGCAAGTGGGATTATCCAAGGAATCAGTATGCTAAATGGCTTCCTGAGTCTCGGATGTCCTTCAGATGTACTCTCCATCTTTATGTTAATGCTATTGGTATCAGAATATTATAGTATTCAGTTTCAATTGTCACATCCGCATGCATAATAGATATACCACGTTTCAAAATCACAGTTTAGAATTATTGACATCTTAGCAATTTTATTGAAAGATTAGAGGATTGTAGAGCAAGTCTACTATGTTGGAATTCAATAACGACAGGGCTAAAGCTGGAAATCAATATTGCTGAATTATCCTCTCTAGGAGAATCATATCGAAGCTCTTTGGCGTACCTCGCACTATACTGTATCTTTTGTCCTGTAAGACCGTGCAGACAGACATTTACCGCAAAACAATCGATGTGGTATCAATAGCGCCCGCAATAATGCGGCAGCCGAGCTGGCGAAAGCGTAATTTCTCCTGAGATGGAGATTGCACAATCATGCACACGAATTTCACAGGGAGATGGGTCGCGCCATCATAGAGAACGCAACACTACATTATCTCTGCAACGAGATAGTGCAAAAGGGAATGGCATGAGAGTATACTTGCCGAGCAAATGATCGATGTATTCGGAGAGCACTCGCTCTCGTTTGGATCAGAGTTGATGAAAGAAAGGTACACCCGCGTTTCAATTCTTAATGGAGCACACGACAACGTTTCTACTGCTTTATCCACGATATTCCTTGCCATTATTGAAGTGTTATGTAAGCATCAGCGCGATTCTTCTTCTTATTCGAGTGATAGAACGATTAAACGCTAAACTAAAGTAATCGAGAAAGATTCAAGATTTAATCATTCGTATTCCAAATCAGAGTTTTTAGTACAATTAAGTTTAGTAAAAGCATATGCGCAATGAATATATTTATTTGAATTACAACAGCGTGATGTATAAATTCGATGATTATATTATCTGGGAAGAATAATAATGGAAACTCTCATCACACGTAGAATAGAAAAGCCCAAACAGATGAATAGCTTTAGGGCGAATGGATTCTGCAGGATGTCTCTTCTGATCGGATTACAATGTATTCCCAGCGGAGCTGATGCTTCTATAATGCGGCATTTCTGTGTCGTACATTGACGAGCCTGTAGAATGAAATGGCGCCGGAAGGGATATAGTGAGTGATCTCCGGGAAAATGTGCTTCGTGCCGTCCTCCAACGATTATTCCGATGCGATAACAAGCTCGATATAAAACCCGCGTATAACCCTTCCTGCCGTGCTGCTTCATTATTACTTGAATGAAATCGGATTTTCATCGATGGAAATTAATAATATTTTAAGGAGCAACATGGAACTTAATTGATGTTCCAGATACGCGACTATAATTCTTCTTACACTGTGTGCCGCGAGAAAAGCAATAAGAATGGCGACAGGAAGTTTAACAAGGAACCCTTTTTAAGGACGAGGAGAAGAGGAAAAGCTCTGAATGGAAAGTAAACAAGGGTGGAAATAAAATGCCCGTTGTTTCTTTGTCATTTTTAGAGGCAGTAATCCCGTCAGGCTGACAATGAGCTTTATTTACTTTTTTAATTCCGAACAAGAGATATACTTCTCGAACGTTCAAGTAAAATTCTCTTTCGAGTTGCTTGGAGGTTGTAATCTTTCCATCCAAGGAAACACTCTCACGAAGCTCCTCTCAGCATTTTTACTGGAAAATATTCTGAAAAAGTGACGTTGGCGAGGCATAAAAACCGCTTACAACAAGACGATCATGTTACTCTCAGAGTGTATCAGTATTTCTGAGAACGTAAGGTTCCTCATGCTTTCTTATTGTAGCAGTGGTATTCCAGGGATCATACGGCGCCGCGATCTTCTTGAAGAAGATCTGAAATTCTGGAATCGCGAACTATCACAGTTTAAGATTTTCAAGATTTCTGCTGTTCTGAAGTCTCCTCCATTTTAAATGTCTAGTATTCTATTTCGACTGACGGAATTTACTTTAATTATACGAAACCTTAGAATTGCCTTTCAGCAGCGTAATATTACAATACAAAATTTAATGATTTAAATTCGAAAAAATTGCAAACAAAGTGTTGCAATTACAGGTAACATCAAGATTGTGTTCATTCGAAGATTGTCCGAGATTTGATATCTCGAAACATCTGTAATGCGGACAGATTTCTGTCGTTAGATATGCTACCGATTCGAGAGAGAGAGAGACATAGACGAGTGATGGTTATTCGAAGGACAGGAGCTAATGAAACTGACGGCTTCTTCGTCTTCGTTAGCGTTAATTATTTCAACGAAGCATGCCAGACATGTTGGATGACAGCATCCTGCGAAATGTCGTAATGCGAGGTGTATAGTGTAGATCCCTCGGTCTACTCGTAATGGAATTAACTTGATATGTGCTCATGACGACATAAGTATGGGCAATTAGCACGACGCAGTGCAATCCCATGCTGTCTCTTCCTAGCTGGATGTCGACCATTCCACTTGCACCCTTTGTCCTAACCACGCCCTCGAAATTCTCCGGCTACCGACTTTTTTCGGTTTAATTTATATCGCCGGCTGCCCACAGGCCTTCGCGGCAAAAATTCGTGGCATTAAAACGGGTGAGACAAACGGAAATTCATGTGTGGCGGAGGGGGTGGAAAATCTCGTATAAAACGACTTTACAGCTGAGTACGTACTTGCCTCTTCTCAAGCAAGTTTGATTCTTAGCGAATTAGAACCCGTACAATTGAATTGTACTAAATGTTCATTATGAAACACCGATAAAAAACTGTTTGTGAGTCACGCGACATAGTATAAGTAAAATATGACGTTTTTTGTATTAATTGCCGATTATCCGATGGATTTTATGTAGCACGAGGCACGAAAATAGCAATCACAGGAATTTGATCGGTGCACTCTGCGGGTAGAGTTTGATTGCATGTTTGACGATCGCGGCCAGACAGACTGAGAGAGCTGTTTGATAGCGCGCTGTCGATGGATAACGAGAATGCTCATTTTGGTACACTCACAGTGAATTCGGGGTGCTTCAAGTGTACTATTTCACACGCGGGCTTTAAATTAAACCTCGACTACGCTTTGACTACGATTTGACGTCTGTCTGTTTCAGCCTTTCTCGGCACAGCTGCACCTTCTCTGTCCGCTTGCCTTTCTGCCGGGGAAAAAATCGCGATAATGAGGCTTCCAGTGGCGCGAGAGGTTGCGGCCAGTTGCACGTTCAAGTACGTGCAACTACTCGCACGCGCTAAGTACGAGGCTGGAGCTCATTACGCCATAACACGGGATAATGAATGATTATGCACAAACGCCTGCTGAAGTGGCCCGCTCCTTCTCTAAACTACTGTTTATGAAAAAGGCTCGACGGAGTAACGAACCCACGAGGAGCACCGGCTCACTCCATCCACCAGCATTTAACACCGCCGGAAATAATTAATGATTAGCGGAATAACCCTCATGGGTGCTCATGACCGTTTTCGCATTTATCCAACCCTGATTATATCTACACACACTCATAGCAAGCAGGATCGTTTGCTCAAAGTAATCCAGGTGGAGAATACTCCAAGCCGAACCCGCCAAGTTTAATTCTATTAAATAGAGGCGAGGGGATCAGAAAGTTCTCGAATTCAACATGAGGAGAGTTTACCTTTTAATTAGGAGGCGCGAATCATTAGTTGCCGCGAGTAATTTATCGGGCGAAAATGATGGCAGACAACTGAGATAATATGGCTGGCAGGGTTAATTTTTGTATTAGCGCGTGAATAATATTGCAGAGTGTTGGGAATGCCGAGTTAATAGGATGTCGTGTATAGCGTTACACTGACTCGTTTGCGGATCCTGCTTTCTAATTACCCTCGTTACCAGCGCATAACAGCCGACACGACAGGTGCTTCACCTTAACAGTTTTTTCCCCCTCGCAAACGAATGAGCCCGGCTCTCGGCCGAAAATGAAATAATTTAGCACGAAAGAGGGCAGACGCGGAGATTTTTCGCGATTGCGCAGCCCTACCTGCCAGAGAGCCCAACGGTCCGTTTTATTTAGCAGGATGTTTTGACTGTTTTGAGCAGTCCTGGTAGTACGCTTATTCTTTTTCCGCACCTTTCAACCTTCGTTCTTCAACGCTGTTTTACCTTTTGCTTTCTGGTCAACGCATGTTTTAAAAAAAACAATGCTATTTTTTCTCTTACCAAACGTGAAATGCTGCAACCGGAAAATTACCGTTGTTCCCGAGTTCTGAGGATTCATGTATTGTGCTTATGTCCTTTTTCCTCGCTTGTTTTCTTTTATTCTGAATACGCCAAACATTTGCCGGTATTGTTGCTTTGGCGTTGATATATCAAATTGTGAGTTAGTTTGTGACAGTTCAATGCGAACGAAACACAGCGTATAAGAAGTATAATTAGCTGCCATTTTAATGTTTGTCGGAATGTGAATTTAATCCAAGAATTATAATACTTGTTTGCTGTAGTAATTCGCTCACCCGTGCATTTTTAAATCAGTAGCGAGATGGAAAAATTAGTTCCTTCGAGAGAAAATATCAGTGCCGTCGCAGTGAATGGGAGGAAATCATTTTACGAGCGCCCGCCAGCGCTTTCCTACACCGGGCGAATGTGTTTCTCATATTTTTCTAGTGTAACAAACTTTTTTAATATGACCCCGTATGAGGGAAGTTTTTGCGTCATCCGCTTCCTCCGCTTCCTCCGCTCCCCCCAGTCGAGGCAGTTGAAACCGGCGGTCGCGAAAACACGTGTAGGTGATTTAAATCCCTAGCCGATCATCCATTGAAAAATATCTCTTGAACGTGAAGACGGCTGGAATTATGGAACGAAGCAAACGAACGCATCTGGAGCGTAAACTCGACTAGGTCAGATGAAAATTCTCTACGTTAACTCTACGTTATAGATCTGTCACGGGTTATGACATTAAAGCAATGCAAACATGCGATAGATTCTTTCTTGTTCGAGTAAACAGAGTATTTGGACCTTAAATCGTCACGCATAACTAGTTTGCTTTAGCAATTATACTAGATGCATCGGAAGACGCAGTGTGAGAACTACTCCTCTTCCGGTGTCGGTAGTGTATCGCGAGGGAAAGACAGCGGCAGTAAAGAGAAGCAAAGTGGAAGGCAGTTTCCAGCGCGAAGGCGGCTCTGCTAGGGCGGATAATAAACTGGAGAAAGAATAGAGAGTGGGGAGCGTCAGCTTCCCTGCAGGACACGAACATGCTTTCAGCTTTAAAGCTGCCGCGATACTGCTGACTCGCCACTCGCAGTGCATTGCGAGAAACGCTGTTTCATAACTAGGTCGTGCCAGACTGCAACTGATACCACCTCCTGCCACTGGCCACCGGCACAAAAGACCCCATGAACAAAAAGCAATGACAACCTGACAGGCATTCGTAGGAAATGAGACTCGTCTACCGATTCGCGCCGGACGCTCGATTATTTTTAATCAGCTCCAGCCAGACTTTTAATCGGCTGATCTTCTTGGAACGCTTTCAATTCTAAATTCAATATATCGACAGTAGCTGTAACCTAGTGGTACTTATGTGGCAGGCCGCCGGCAGGTGCGATATTCTCGGCCGATGCAGATTTCAGTGTACGGATCACCAGGATTGAGGACATCGATTTTCCACAACAAATTGGCAGGCAGTATACCATGCGACGATAGCTTGCTGACTTTAGAGAACACCATGCCACGCTACACTGGCAGAACTGGTACTTGGCCGAGTAATTAAATGACCTCGGCGATAGCGGAGAAAATCGAAGAGAGAGCTGTCGCATGACCGGAAAAGCAAAGAGGACGCGCTGGAAAAGCAACCCTGATAAAAGCCGGCGGCGCGATGCCGGTGTCTGTTTAATAGACAGGAGGACTGTCAATAAAAGAGCGATATGTTAGAGAGTAGTACAGTCGACTGGTGTACTACTTCTAGAAAGTGACTCTAGGGAACGCAGAATTTATCTCGCATACTATTAAGGGAGTTGGTCTGCTGGTTCAAGGAAACTAGTTAGGGACTGGTGCATTCAGCCCTTTACTCGAGGCATCGGTCAATGTGGGAAAGCGCGTGCGCGAGTGCGCGCTCGAAGCGACTGCACGAACAAATGAAGTAGGTCTTGCTTGTCTCAGTTCCGCGGAACATTCACGCAAATGACCTCTTTCAAGTCCGGCACGGCGCGCCGCCCTGCACATGTGGAGCACACGGCGGCCTGGCTGTGCCGGCGCCATAAATTCGAAAAGTTTCCTTGAGCAGAGTACCGGCGGCAGCAGCCACCTTCCTTTTTCGATTCACCCCGCCGCCGGCGCTAGCAGTAATATAACTTCAGCATATTGCGGAACTGCGAGGAAACTTCACCCGAGGAACGTTACTCGTACTCATAATCGTTCGTTTAAAATACCGACTTGCGGATTAAGCCCGAGAGACATCTCGAATCGCGGTACCGCGAGTTGCCGCGTGAGAAATAAGAACACGCACGGCAAATGAGAACAGCCGAGTGAATGCGGAATGTCAACTATTTGAGAATAATCTTCTCGTTTCAGAAAGCTTGTCTTCCATCTGGAAAGGAAGCTCTCTTCGTAAATTTGTCCTAAAAGTCTACAGTAAATTATCGCTCCATAATTCAAGCCCGGAAAAGTGTCCGACACTTGTTCACTAAAGTGCGACTACTTTTCTTATACAGAAATAGTATCTTGGTGAAATCTTTACTTTACAACTTCTGTAAAATCTGCCACTAACTCGCAGAATCTTAAAACATAAAAGAACTATTTACCTTAAAAGACAATTTTAACCCACTGAATTCACCGCTCGAGGGTTCATTATAGCAAGAATTCATTTGAAATTCTGATATCTATCGATTGCAGTTAGTTAGACAATTCCTTCGACCGTTTCCGGAGGCGGATATACAGTGGGTTAAAGGGAAACTAGGAGAACTCTACCTTCTTTGGCCTGGATGTATCCGTGAACTTCGCAGTAGCTGCCTGCGGGTCCAGCCGCGCCAGGCGTGTCCAGAGTGAAGAGGGTGTTAGCCGAGGACGTGACACCGTCTTCCGGTGTCTGGAGCAAACTGGTAGTCTGCGAGGCGGTGCGCTGTTGATGGTGTTGATGATGGTGATGATGGTAAAGCGTCTGCTGCAATTGCTGCTGCTGCTGTTGTTGTTGCTGCTGCTGTTGTTGCTGCTGTTGCTGCTGGGCAGCGAGCATCTCCTCGTGACGACACTTAGAGCAGCGACGCATTTCCGAGCGTACGCGCAGCAGCCAAACCATACCGAAGAGTGCCATAGCAACCTCGAGACCCGGTGACCTCGATGGGTGCTTCATGCTCGCGGAATCAAGGTCATCGAGGCTCCAGGAGCCAACTCGACTCATATCACTGAGCTCTCCGCCGATATTTCGCTACCGTTCAATCCAGGAACTCACCCTTTCACCTCGTCATTACCTCTTAAATTAATAATTCTTCCCCTCAAACCTATTTTCTTTCGAAGCTTGTCGCCATTTAGTAAACTACATTGCTCCTCTTTGTCGGTCAATCTATGGCTCGTGAACTTATGTCGATTCGGCTTCACGGTCAGTTTCTATGAAACCCGTTTCTGCCTTGTCTAGGATTTTTGTTGGCACGAAGTGAGACTTATCCGTGTATATAAAGAATTGTTTTTATTAATGTATAGTTCTTAAATCAAAGATTTGAGCTTGATTCAGTGTGGGTTATGGTAGAGTTCGTTTTCTAGCTAGCGCTATCTACTTGTGGTCATCCTTTCCGTTTAGTTTTTATGCTTTATACTCTATTCAGGAGAGTGAACTATTGGATTTCTTTCTGAGAGTAATCAGTGCTTCTCTCGAGGCGCCAGTGTTCCTTCACGTTTCTAGTGTAAGGTACATTCGGGCAGGAAGGAATTCATCTTCCCTTTATCGCCATTCTTCTCGGAGTGTCTGGAGCGAGAGTAGTTCTACTTCACCTCCATTTGAGATTGCCTGCTCAAGGAGTGGCCAGGTTCATCGTAACACACCGACTCGATCTGCGGGTGCTTGCTTCCGGCAGCATCCGGATCCTTCTTCCCCGAATTTGTCGACTAGATCGCAATGCCAGCTCGTCAAACTCTTTTCCTTTGGGGCCTAGGACATTTTTCAGCTACCGTGCGGCAGCCCTATTCGTCTGGATTAGGATAGGTCTTCCTCCTCAAAGCTAGAATGGCTCGGCGAGAATTGCCGGCGTTCGAAAAACCGAGCACTCCTCTCTGATTACTGTAGTGAGGGACGAGCAGCGAAAAGCAAATCCTACGGGGAGCAGCCCCGGCCAGGGGATTTAAAACAACACCCACAAACTGGAACGTCCAAGGCACACGTTTGTTGGTACTGCTGATTACGATCGATGTACCAGGGAACACGTCGAGATATATGTGAGCATCGGAAGAACCGAAATTACCTCAGTGATTACCACGACTTTTCCAATTTCTCCCTCGCGATTGCTCTTTGGCCGGGTTCACCAATATATATCAGTCGACCTGTACCAACGCAGGGATTAAAACTGGCAGTACTAGGTAGCCTGTATGGCTAGTCGCTGAATGTCTGTCGAAGCAAAATGTACGATCATTTTGAAGACGAAGTGGTTGCCTCTTGGCAGGTTAGTTGGCAGAAACGCTGGTACGACGAGTCGCTTATAAAAGTAGAAAAAGTGTCTTGCGGAGTGCGCTCGACGACGAGTCGCGACACTTTCGAGGAACTTTTCGGCTGTTGAGCAGTCGTCGTACGAAGATCTTCGAAGTTTACCACGAACTACTACCTCCCTTTCCTTCCATAGTATGGCGGTTCGAGTTCGATCTGTCGGAGCTAACTCGTCGCCTTCCCAGTCCGACTTCCTTTGGCTTCTCGAGCCACTTCTTCCAGGAACTCTATCCTGCACTCCTTCTCCCCTGCTTTTCTATTGAGAGGATACCTCTGGCAAGGCTGTACTTCACTTCATACGCATCACTGGGCAGATTCTTCCTCTCTCGGCGACAGAAATTCTCTAGATTGATGCCAACGATACCGCGGCAACCCTGCGAGCAATGGAGATCGAGCTACTGGCTGCCACTGCCGGATTTCGTCGGCGGGAACCGCTCGCTGGAAATGCCCGATATGGTAGCTGACCGTTCTCTCCGCCTTTATTCGGACGCCCAGAGCAGATCCTTTCCCTTGGCTTCCTCCAGACGAACTTTCAATCGGGGTTTTTCTTATTCGGCCCTGCAAAAAAGCCCGATCCCTCTAGCGTATCCGATACATGAGCGCCAAAAGGAAATATCCTCGAGCCACTGTCGATGCTATTCCCTTCTTACGTCGGGGAGAATTTTTCCATAGGCATTTATATTGCCTTGATCAACGAATATCTTTTACATGTCTTCTTCCGAACATTCAGGCGAGACACGAATATATTCACTTAAATATTCTTTATGAGAATATACTATCTTTCAATATCACAAGAAAAGTACTTGTATTATGTAATACAAATTTTAACAACTGATGAGAAATCACAGGGACTTATTCCTGTAAATATGTATCTTGTAAACTAGAGTGGAGTGTCGAAAGTTCGTGTATCGACTACGAGCATCCTCCTCAAGCTAGAGGGTGAGTGTGGAGTAAATTGCGAGAGGAGGCGGGTGGAGACTCGAAAACTCTTGTGTGCTCTTCGAGCACCGACTGCTGGCACTCCTGGCTCCTGTTAGGACTAGTGTCTCTCGTGCCTTTCACACACGAGCAGCAATTAAAGTCCGTCCTTTGTCTCGTCAAGTGTGCACGCGCGCGCGCAAGGCCCCTCACCCCAACCTTTATTTTAGTGGTCTATAATCCAGCGGGTTATATCCATCGCAGTAAATTCAATGTTCTTCAACTTAAGTTATGAATCTCATGGCGACTCTATGCGATTTTCCACCCAATTAAGAAGCACAATTACCGTGACTCACGCTTTCCAAATTTTCTCTCGACCTCGTCGGAATTGTCTAAATAAACAAAGCTTGATTTAAACGGAAAACAATGTCGCATCGGCAATAATAGTGTCAGAATTAATGGCACGAGGGAGCTGGACCCCATAACTAAATGTATCGGAATAATGGACTGCCAGACAGTGTGAGCCTTCACGGGAAGACGGGTTCGACAGTGTTCGGCCGCTTGTTGCGAACAATCCGATTGAAATGACGTGATATATGGAGCGCCTGACAAAGCCCTGCCTCGCAAACATGTTCCTCTGGCTCTTCCCTAGCGCTTTCCAATCATATTTGCTTGACTTCTAACGCGACCGCGTATAATTGAATCGAACGGGTACGAAGAGCGCGCGAGATCGGAATTAATAGGCAAAGCCTGTACGAAAGACGAGAATAAAAAGTTTGGACCGCTGAATGGCTGCCCCCGATACAATCGAACTGTACGCAGACATACACACACAACCATACACAAAAGGATCGGCTTCGTCAATTCAATTGGAAAAGGCAGTAACCAAACAGCGCTGGTGGTTTCTTTTCCATGAGGTGTCAGACCGTTGCAGACCTTTTTTCCCCCCTTTTCATCCTGTCGCATTATGAGGCTTCTGGCCTCGTTTTACTGTGGCCCAAATATGCGCATGCTAGTTAAGCCTGCCTCAATAGCTCGCAAGCTATTCACTGCTTTAATATTTCCAGTAAGAAAAAGTAATAAAAAAGAAGGCAGTTTCTTTCTTTTAACTTCTGGCTTGCGATGTTCTAGTTGGTTGAGAATAATTCTGAACTATGATAGCACGAACCTCGACGATTTGCATCGAGAATCCCAATGTAACGTGACTTTCAATTCTTTGTTGCATGTTTACGCCGTGATATACGCGCACTGCGACGATATGTACAGGTGTGTGCATGGGTGCAAGAACATAAATCCGTGTCCTACGCAAAAGCTGCGGCCTCGCGTTTGGCGACTGTTGATGAAAATATTTTGGAAACCTGACAGCTCTCGGTCCTGCAATGTGCAGACTCGGCGTACGTGTGAGCGACGGAATTTTGAAATTGGAACAAGGATGTTCTATAGCCATCCGCCCTGCGGGGTCGATCCTCGAGCATCAAATATCATTATTTTGCATGATATTTAATATGACATCGTAACAGGAGGTCGGGACGAGACCAGGCTATTCGACCCCCAAACATTGTTACCAAAAACGCTACACGGTGAAATGTGTGAATAAACTTTAATACAACGTCGCACTCCAGTCGAAGTTTGATTAAAGCGTAACAAACCCAGCACGAACCGGTACTTCTAATCCTTGTGCAAATGTTTACCAAGCGGCATGTTGTGTAAGTTAGACAAAAACGAGATTCCCACGGACAATCAATAAGCCGTGACGCGCTTGCAATCCAACGAATAAATAAAGCCGTGCGAGTCGAACTACAAAAGGGTTTTAGTGAGTTGGTTCGATCGGGTAGTCAGGAAGTTCATAGGATCCCGAGCGTCCTGGGAGTTGATGGGGATAAATCATAGAAGCTGCCAAAAGAGTGGCAGGCGCAGCTAGAGTGGCGAACGAAACCACTAATAGTGGCATTCCATCTACCTCGAATGTTGCGCGTGGCATATCTTTTTCTCCGGTTTATTTTCCGTCGATGTACATGGAGCGCGCATGCATCGAGCAGTTGCGGAATTACTGCGGCTCGGCGACAGGGACTTGTCGTGTTTTTCCCGTCGTCCACCGCGTCGAGGACGCGTAATTCACGCCTGACAATCATTTCGGTCTCGCGAAATGTTTTCCCGTGCCCATCCCGATCGTTTTCTCGACCGATGCGATACACCCGACACTTTTCCCGTAATAAAAACTCTCCATTGGAACGGAGTGTCGCGCGCAAGAAATGCGACGAGAGTTCTCTTTCAAATGCCGCGACCACGACACACTTCGTTTTTGTACGATGACTTTGTGTAGTATATACGGGTAGGATGGCGCGCGTGTGGCTGGCAATAAGAGCTAGCCACTTGCAGGCCTTTTCTGAACCTTCCTTTGGGAAAACATCTGAGTTCTGAACGAAAGAAATGGCGAATAAACAATTATTTCGTATTTCCATTAGCGAGTGGAATGTTGCCTTAACCGAAAAGGCTAGTTACCTCAACACTTCTAGAAAATTGTAGAACTATATAATTCATTGTAAACTAACACTGTTTTCCCACTACCGTTTTTAATTGAGCTGTTCTCTGGCTTTTTAGAATACAACAGAAGTGTGGAAGAAACAAAGCACAATTGTCGAAGAGTTAAATCGCGGCATTCAATCAAGCGCGTTATTGTTCACGTCATTCAATCGCAGCTTTCAAAGCAGATTAGTCATACGATTTTTCGGCTGGACTATCCTCTATCGGTGGTGCTTCAGCCGGCCACTGATATCGCTCGGAACCAATTTAGTCGGGATTTTGGTGGATCGTTACGATGATCGTTGAATTAATTGGAACTATTCAAGTGGAATTAGCAGAGGTATCTCGAATGACCACAAATGAATATCAACGGATTTGTTTTCCGGAATTTCCGACAGCTCGCTGGCGATCATAGCTCCACTCCCGGACACTCGAAAATGTGATTTCCATGAAAGGGACTTTTTTCAACAATATCAAGTGTCATTGATCCGCTGTAGCGTATGCTCTGTCCATGAGACTGATGAATGGCAACAGCATTTTACATACTGCTCGGAAGAGTGTCATTGCAATTCTAACACACAGAAACTCACTCCGCTAAGTTTATCTTTCATGTCTATTGATTCTGTATCCAACGCTATGAATATACTGGTTCTCGATAAATATGCTCACACGATTGATAAACGATATATCCTATCAAGGGCATCAAGAATTATTTACACACGCAGTTTCAATACAACTGAATTTACGATATCAAGAACTGCAGCCACCAAAGCTAACTGTATTTCAAATTTCGCCTTTGGTATACGAACCCACACGATAAAATACTACTAGTTTTAAATCTCATTTCAAATTTCACTGCTCGAAATATCTCTTATTTGAATTTACATTAGGGAATTTTAGCTTTTACACAGTTACCTTGTTCTCACAATGAATACCTCGATAAAGTAATTTCTACGGAATGTCTGGGATAATGAAATGAAGAAGTACTTTCGGAAAACGTCCCAGCCACAATGGGAAGCTAGCATTACATTTTGTATTCCCTTTGCACTGTGAGGGCAAACAAAGTAGAAAAGGGAAATGCTGATCTCGCACAGTGTAGTGCTAGTGCAATGGGTCTCAGAACAAACTTCCTCGAAAGGGGATTACAGATAGAATGTTGCTTTTGAACCTTCTGTAGAGAGTGTAGGCGTAACAGGGTCCGTGAATAGGCAAAGGCATTCACTGGCAAAATGTTGTCACGATTAGACCGGACACATAGTACTAGCAACTGTGAGAGCTTGTTCTCTTTGATCTTAGTCACTCAGTAAATCTCTTAATAACTTCCTAATGAAGGGCACCACGCATGGGATGGCAAATTTCTCAGCATTGCTAATTTCCGAATGATCATACGACGCACTCGTTGTAAGAGCATACTTGCAATCCGATTACGATTCTTTTGACTTCGTCGTCGTTCTAGGCGTGCATGCCTATTTGCCGGTTTCACGCTATGGATAATATAGAAGTGGGTTGAAGGGAGCGGTTCGGTGCTCCGGTAGTTTAAATAGTACTTCCATGCCGCGGGTATACGTACTCAAATACGAAGAGCAAAGTTTGCCGGGAGAAAGTCGGGAAAGTTTCCGGCGAGCCGGAGGGGCATCGGTTCAGCACGCAGCTTGCACGGGGAGGAGGAATTCACGAATATAAAAAAGCTTCCACCACCAGCGAAAGTTGACTCGAGCGCCCGCTAGCAATCGTGTAAACCGATTTCTCCCTCGCTAAACCGGAAAGGAAGTCGAAGTCAGAGGTGGGGAGCTCGGAAGCTGTCTGTGGCCGAATTCTTTCGATTCATTCTTGCACTTTCAGCGTGCAGCTCGTACTCTGCTGGCCGCCCTCGGACTCACGCAGACAAACATTATTAACTATCGTCATTCGAACAGTCTTCCTACGACCGACGACGCTTTTCCAATTCCGCGCCACTTCCACTGGAGAGCGGAAGTGCATTAATTTAAAAGTCATTTCTTTTCACGTAGCGCGACCTTTTTTCCCGATAACGTTCACCGTTCGACCGCTTACTCACATAGCAGAACGACGGAGTTCGACAGGGTTGATTTAATCAGCCATAATCAATTCACCGTGTGTTTGGGGTCGCGCTGAAAACCTCGAAGTTACTCCCTCTTAAAATTTCCCTATTGCACCTAATTTTAATTTACACGTAATTTTTTACTGCGCTTTGTAAGTGGCGCGTTAATGAGAACGCTGATTAAATCGGCTTGAACAGATCGACTTGAACTCAATTCAATCCCGATATTTTTACGTCTGTCGGATATCACCAACACTGTGCGTTGATTTTTCCTACTTCTTGTTTCCTTTGTTTCTTAGTAAGATCATGGAAAGTTCCTAGGAATACAACCACTTGCATCCTGCAATTCTACATTCCTGCTGGAAACAAAGTTTGATGTATGTATGTGGTATGATATTAATACCAGCCGCGGTAGCAGACAGTTGCTGGCTCGAAAATTACACCCGCGTGTGCTTTCAATTCGACTAGAGGCAAACGGGCGCTCCGCCGCGCGTGGAATTAAATTGTACGATTTCCAATTCAGACATTCACTGATTTCGGAGCGCGGTGTCGCCAGGTTTATTTTATCGTGTACTTGTCAGTCCAGGCTGAATTTTCCATTTGTTCAAACACTAAACAATGATATATTATTAACACGATTAATATTTCTCGTGCTTCTGTAGGATTATAAGTTGTCCCGGTCGACCCTGAAGAATGATCCACAGAAATATGAAGATCCAAAAGGTAGAACTCGTATTATTGCTTTCGAAGCACGTAGGAGTGAGATATCATTTTTTTCTTGTCGTTGTTGCGCCAAAAGACTATAAAGAGTGGCTCGAATATTTCAGAGACCGTGCGGAGGCTATCGTCCAATTTTTCAGGTAGCTCTGAACAAGCAGGACGAATATACACCAACCCATTTTTCCAATTCGAAAGAGAAATGAAATGGAAGATGACTGAATGCTCGGATCCTTTTGCGAACTGACAAGCTTTCCAGCCGAGTCGAGTGAGCCAGTTGGTAACCAGGGTGGTTGGAACATAATAAAAGGAACTTTCGTGTTTTTGGAAGCGAGGATTCACTGATGCATCAGAGGGTAGAAATTCTTTGACTAGCGTCACCTTTCACCCTTCGTTCGTATCGACGAAGGTAAAAAAGCGAGCTTTTGAAAAGCGTGTCTACCGGGAGTCGAACTAATTGCGAGTGTGAATTATGCTAATAGCACAGTAAAGGACAAGAACTTCTCGAAATTCTAGCCTTAGCGGGATTACTGTCGCAGCTGTCTTCCCTAATGAAACCTACTTTTTCGAGTGCTCGTCGAGAATGTTCGGTGCGAAAGGCATTTCACCGTGAAATCCGACGACTTCATATTCGCCTCTTTAATTAGTATAAATTACGGAGTTTCACAGTCGTGTTCCCCTGACTTTGGTAATGGTTTTTAAGCAGTATGCTTAAGGACTGCGCCAAGTTCTGCTCAAAGTTTCACCCTTACTCCGAGTGGTGGAAAAATTAAAAATGCAACTTTCGTGAGTAATCGCGGAAGCTTTTTCGAGTTGTATCTGAGTAGTTGCTTCGAGTCGCTTCTTGTTATCGAAAACTTCAAGACCAGTTGACTTATAATGTGCTGCAGAGAAAAGTATTTCGCATGGCAAGTTAACACTCCTTCAGTTAACAGATCGCCGAAGGACCAGCAAAAGTTCAGACTGACAGTTCCCAATTCAATAAAGCCAATATATTTGTGATATTCCAGGTAAATTCGTTTTAATAATTTCCACGCTATAAAACGGAAAAAGATAGAGAAAAGGAGAACGGAAAAAGAGAGTTAAAGTCACGCCGAGCTTCGATTTCGTAAATATAAGATAGCAATGAAATTTACAGAGTCTCCAGAGAAACCTTTTGCTTGTTATGTTCGCTAAAATGCTTGGTGTGCAGACTCTCTCGCATACATCAATTCTCTTAACCGCACGACAATGCCAGTATAAACCTGTCGGGCTTCCATAGGCCATTGTCAAGCTCACGAAATTCTCGGTCGAAAGCTTTCTGATCGAACCAGCACGGAAAGTATGTCCTGGATGGAGGCGCAAATTCTCAGGCGTCTTGAGAGCGCAATCTAGAATCCGGGTCGTTTCTTAGCAGCAGGGTAGAACGAGTGGTATGCAACTGGCGCTCGAACTCGAGAGACATAGTGGAACGAGCGGATTAGCGCGCGCGGCTGTTTATTTCTTCGTGGTATTAATTATCGGGAGAAAAAATCAGCTCGCCGTGCTGTGCTCGCCCCAGTTAATTACCGGCGAATATGCAACCCGCCGCCGCGGCGGCACAATACCGAAGACGCATTCAAACTCAGAGGCGGAGGCCGATTAAGCCGGCGTGGCATTTGCATGTACGCCCGAATTTCTACGTACATGTAGCCTTCGCTCCGTTGATACGGCTCACACCCACACATTTAGAGACTCAGGAGACACAAGGGAACACGTATGTGTGTCTGTACGTATTGGTGAATGCACCTGGATACGTCTGGGGCTCATGTAAAACCATTGTTTCGGAATGGGTAACCCTTATTGAATTAGGCCACGTACACCGCCGGAAATTACATTCGACTGCTCGCCGCCAGCGGCGGAGCCGCTGAGCTGGAAAAGGCGCGAGTATTTCGAGATTAACGTCCTACTTTCCCCATTAGCTGTACATATATAGCAGCGCTGCTCTGCGGCAACGAAAAACTCCAGCGTAATTCCAGACATTCCGTACAGTTTGCGCGGGAAGCCAGAAACGAATTACTCGAACCGGCTTTCCACGTTGAAATATTTTCTACCAGCTGTAATTTGGATGGCGCGTTCATTACGTGCGAGTAAAAAGATCTGCTCCAGTAAAAGGTACAAAAATCGCGAAATTTGTGAATTGCTACAGAGAGGTGTCGGAATTTGGCCAGACTAGGTGGTCGACAGCTCAAACAAGGCGACAGCTCGTAACGGGCTCCATTACAGTGCTCGGTGGGCGATGGGGAATAAATCGTACAGGTACATTTGGAAGAGGAGCCAGGTGGAAGAGGAAACGCGTGCTACAAAGGATGGCACGTTGCCATCATGGAAGAGTTGGCTGCCTCATTGACGTCGAGTCAGTTCCCTGAGGGTTTTTCGTCCTTAAAGTGCTCCCTACCGAGTTCCCTTTTCCAGATTGCTGGCAAGAAAAACTCTCGGTTGCTAGGCGAGCCTTTCCTCGTTATGATCTGGCTCCATGCTCTCCCGTGGGACGCGTTTGAACGGACTTTCACGCTTATTTTCTAGTGGCACGAGCGGCCTTCCCTGTTTTGACAGATCGCTCACGAAAGACTGACTTTTATTGTCTCGAAACGCTCGGAAATAGAGAAAACGTTTTAAGGGGATGGAACATGAAGCAGCGGGCTCGGCTGATTTTTCTATTTGCTCCGACGATCACTCTGACAGTAACGGGTGTCAAAAAACGAACTGCGAGCGGCGAGCGGTATTAAATTGATGGGAGTGAACTCTATCCTATTCCACTCTAGTGCTTTATTTTAATATTCGAATGCCCTGCGAAATGAAAAAAAGACGCCACTGTTCCTGACCAAACGAATGCGATATCCAAAACGTACGACTGCTTTCAGAAGTGTCTACGAACGCGGTGCAATTGGGGAATCCGGATTACTGAAGCCGTAATGATAGTTACGTGGCTGGAAAAAAAGTTGACCCGAAAACCCAGCCGTTTTTCGCTTAACGATGCCGGTGCAGGAGAGCCCGCTCGTTAAATGGGAAGACTCGAAAGTTGCCGTAGTTCCAGGCGTGTCTTTCGTGCATCGTAACATGCCGCGCACGAAATAATAGGCGGCGCTCGGTGCAGAGAGGTGGTTGTCGCACCGGCAGGTTGGAAAAAGGAAGGACGAGGAGGAATGAGAAATGGAATTGTCGCGACATCGAGCGAATGAGCTCTCGCGCGCGATTCATGCGGTACCTGCAGATTTCTCTGCGGGCGAACGCATCGAGAACTCATTTTGCAGCGCAAACAACGTGTTCCCGTTGGACCATCAACGACAGTCGCGCTCGAGTTCATTCGAGGCGTCCGAGAACCTTCCAACCGGAATTACGCGCGATTTATTCTCATTTCAGCATCGGGGTCCTCGCGGAATTCCCAGAAATTAACTCGTCCCGCTTTGTCGCGCAGCCAGCAGTGCAGTGAAAATGTTTGTCTTCTCGAAGTCTACAATCTCCCACCTCCTGTACACTCGTCGACCGGCGACTGGCTGCTACCACATGAATCAACTGGATCATCGTGTCAGTTTAGTGCGGCAACGTTATCAGAGCGAAGAACTGGCTGCCGCAGCCCCTTGCAATAGGACGTTAAAGCGAATTTATTGAATTTATAACGGCGGAAATTGACGCCGACGTCAAGAGAAATTGGCTTTAAAGTTAACGGTAGAGAAATTCTGAAGTCAATTTCTTAACTTGCTGAGAACGCAAAGTGAATTTATCTTGGAAACTCAATACTGATTAATTCCTATTCGTAAAAGTAACATGTATCTTCTAATTATTATTAAATACTCAAGGCTTAAAACTCTTGCATCCCAGGCGACCACAATTCAATTAAAACGAGGCAAGCGAAAATTCGAATTATTCCTTTCACTTTGGATTTCATATTTTACTCTGAGGGTAAAAGCTAGTCTGAATTTCGAGGTATAGCTCGGCTGGTGCTAAAGCGTTTTCCGGCCTGAGTCTGCATTGCAGCAAAAGAGTGCGCACCACAAAGCGCGAAAGGAAGTGGAGGGCGAAATAGGCGAGGATTAAATTCATAGACATATCTCTTTCGGGAATAGGGAAGAGGCTGACTGTGTCGAGGCCTGGCAGGATGTGGCGTCAGGTGTGGGTGGACACGAAGACCGCCGGTAACTACTTCCGGCTTCTTTGGAAGACGTTCTTCTCGTTAGCCATTCCAGTCGGACGTGAGACCCCCTTTTCTCCTCGGTTTCCGTCTGCACAGTTCGTTAGGCAATTCGTATATCTCGCTTCGCCTCTAACCATCTTTTAGTTTTCGGCCCCACTTGCATGACCCCCGCCTTGTCTGCGGTAAAATCGTGCTCCTAGATATATTCATCATCAGACTTATGCAGAGACGAATCTATCTCTCATTCACTATGAGTTGATAAAAGCAGAGGTATATATATATATGCAGATTTCGAAAGTGGTTGGTGAAGTTGGTGGAATAAAAGCAATGAATTTTTCCGAAAATGTGGACAATAATGCACTATAATACTTTCAATTTCCGGGGACATTAAAATGAGAAAGGTACATCTGGAGCATTACCAACTTGCGTAATTGTTTACACCCACTGTTAAAGTATGATTCCATCTATTTTCTATAAGATATATCTCATCAGTGTTCAATATATTTATCAGTTTACACTAATAGCAAGCGTGATGAATAGTCGTGAAGTTCGGGGAACGCACTTTCATTGGGTCGATCGAGTGCACCATTCTACGCCAGTGCAGTGTAGTGTCGGTTTGTTCGCGGATGTGGCCACGCAAGCAGCATTAAAACTTTCTCAAGAGTACGAGACTACAGTCAGACACGACTGAAGTTCAAAGCTGCCAAACGAAGTTTCAACCTAGCGGAAAGTCCGTCCGCTGCATTGTTGCCTGTCTGCCTGCCTAGGCTGCGATTGCCCCTTCGACTTCCGTGGCGAACTTCTGTAATATTTCACGACTCGCTCGACACTCGCAATATAGAAGGTAGAATCATTCTTTCAGCGACGATGAAGGTTACAAAAATCACCGAAGTTGCCAAAAGACAATCGAAATAAGGAAAAACAATAAAGGATATTCAGAAATTACAATTAATTTAACGAGTAAATTTTACATGTAAAGTAAATCAAGTGTTAGAAAATTAGAAATCGGCATGAGTATGCGTGTGTAGAGCAGACCTCGTGGAGGTTCTGCAGGGCACCTCTCCCCTTCAGGGAAAACCCAGGGGTCATAAACCCCCAAATCTGGCCACGCTGACGCAGGTAACCTGACGGCGAGTGATGTCCGAGAGCATCACTCTTGGACTGACTTGCAACGACGACATTCCTGTATTAACCTGAGATCACAATATATTTGTACGTGGCATCTCTCAATTGAAATCCTGACGTGTCGCATTCATTCCGATCACCCATCCACCAAGTTAAGGCTCCGCTTAGTCTTACACAAGAATTGTCCACTTTCATATTATTTCAGACAAATCTCCAATAGCTACCAGTGAACGATGCAATCTGCGTCTATCGTTTACAGAACTGTAATAGTGTGTATGAATCCTGGAAGGCGATAACATTGTATCATGGAGGATTTCCTATGTATTCGAACTATCTTTTCTAAATGATCGGTACTAAACTTCACTGCCCTCCAACGATATACATATGCCGGGGATGTTACGTGGATAAAGGGTTCCAGAAAGGGAAGAGTCCGGTATAAACTTTCGTCATGGAGAGTTTAATAATCACATACATCGCACTAACACCGGTGAGACCAGACGGTTTACGAAACGAGGCACTTCGCAACACGCACTTTGCAAGCGCGCATGTAGTTCTCTCTGCGGGTAGCATTCATTCTGCATCGTACACATATCTCGCGTAAGACCCCATAAAGGACCGTCCTATTTACCCCTGCGCCTAACTATGTCGTCCCTTTGACATTTGTCAGACTTTATTGCGAAATACACACTCCACATACTGAATCTTATGTGTTTTGCCCGGCAGCATTAATCACGGTAGCATATGTGAGAAATAAACTTGTCCCCTGACCTCCCCTTTAAACCGTTCCAATATAATCTAGCATGGCGTGCGAAATATTTGGTAGGAATTGCACTAGAGAATACTAGAGCATATTATTGTCATAATACTTATTCGTACAAAATTATACAAAAACAAAAAATCACAGATGAAGCTTTATCAGAGAAGTGATAGTTCAAGTAAGATTTCCCTATCTCTATTGCCAGCATTAAGATCACATGAACGGTTGATTAAGATGAGTTACGCTTTACGATAATTGCATGCCATAGCTAAGAGCTTCTGTCATAGAAGACTTGAGAATCGAAAGTTAAGGTAGGGCAGGATGGGTGTCTGATGTGCTCGTTACTCCAATGTCTGAATCCTGCGAGGGCTCTCGTGGGGTGACGCGCTCCTACTTGCCATGGTAACTTTGAATTTACGTAATCCCCTGTTTCCAACGTGCTCCGGTATACCTCTGTACTATACTTGATAGACGTACTTATATGTAGATATGCCTCCCCTTTCCCCCTGTAGAAGTAATTGGAATGCGCGACGACGATGGTGGCTAAAGCGATGCGTGTCTTCCACTTCTGGCTGACGCGAATTGCCTTGCGCATCTTCCACACGAACAACGAATTACGTAGAAGGACTAATTGCAGTACACGCGAGAGGGAAAGTAAATGTTCCGGTAAGAGTAAATAATGGGGGAATACTCAAGAATTTCTCTTGAATTCATCGAGAAAAAGGAGGCAGAAATGCCTGGCATTTCTTTGCCGTAGCGGATGAAAGTGAACGCGCGCATCCTTGCCATTTCCTTTTGTATTGAAAGTCGAAGTCGATAAATTTCACTCTAATTTATATTGAAGTTTAATGGGGTCAATGAGTATCCATAGGATATCAAGCGAACAGTTAAGAGGGGTGAGTGCCATTGAGAGTCATCATAAAATCCGATTGCTTTCCTCGGCCTCATTAGCAAGTAATTGTTATCATGCATAAATGCAGTCACACGTATGCAATTTTGCCTCGCTCATCTCGGAAACAAGATGACACTTATGTGTATCATTACGTACTAAAAACGGAAAAGAAATATCTGGACAGTTTTATTTATAACTTCCACAGACTGGCTGTATCTTTTCACGTGCAAAACCCTTATGGCAAGTAACGCTCTCATTCTTCTTAATAAATTAAAGAGTCGTAGAACGATGCTCTGTTTGCGGTGGAGAGAATGGATTCTCGTAAAAAGATTAGATTGCGATAATTATCTTTTTAGGAGACTCCCACAATTTGTGAGTGATCCGTGGAAGTATGTGTCCTCCGTATTGCCCAGAGTGATCAGCAGGTTGCGCCACTTTGACGAGAGCCGGCGAACGAAACGAGAGGGAAAAGTACGGAAGAAGGAACGAATGAAAATCGGAAAAGCATGGGTGAAAGAACAAGAGGGATTCAAGGAGGAAAAGAGAGAAAGCGCAGAAACGGGTGAAGCTCTCTATGGAGCGAAATGGAATGCCACTTAACTGCCTTATCTTTGACTATAGAACCGGACATCGATCTTTCACAAGATAAAGGAGTTCCTCGTCATAGCTTTCTTATTGGAATTCTGTGCGAATACTACCTTCATCGCTTTCTGTACTCGCGTGACTCAGAGCAAAATTGAAGTTCCTCATTCTCCCCATTCGCAAAATACCCTTCAGCATATATGAACTACACTTCTACAAACACTGCAGCCATTTCCGCACCCGAGAAGAAGATTCCTTGGAACAGGTCGTTTAAGAAATGTCTGATATTACTTCGCCAATTGGAAGCTTGGGGAGCGTGTGTGATATGCAACCGACAGTTTCTCCGAGTATTTGCAAGAAATTCGTATATGAAGAGTCACCGGAGGTAGAAACTGGCGTATTCCGGAGGATGCGATCATTGAATTTTTCATGGGCAGGAAAGTGAGAAGGAGATAGTGTCCCGCCTGGAGGCGTCTGGGGCCATCTCTTTTCGTAATAACAGGTTTAACATTTCCAGAGAGTGTCGAAAGCACTCGGTAGTCCATCATAGCGGACGTTATATCCGAGTTGCCTTTCTCTTCCTCCTCCGGGGCTCTTCTTCGTTAGGGCGCTTAAGGTCCCACCGAAGGATTAGAGGAAATCTTCTTCGGGGGGTTAGCAGTGGCGGCGCTCGGATTAACCGGACAGACTGCGAGATCCCGGCGTTTACCTTTCATCCGTGGAGTTCCGTAATTAGGGGAGAACTCGTTTGCGGATATTAAGGGGGGAGCCTATTCATTGAATTTGTCAGGCCGGCATACGGGCTAATGAAGATCGATTACGCGCAGCTCATCACGCCCTCCCAGCAAAACGCATTTGCTTTCTCTCTTCTACCACTGGCTCACTCTCACGCTCTCTCCGCGCCAATTCTTCATTTCCTTTGGCCAAGGAAAATATGGAATTATTGTTTCCTTGATTCCCTGTCGCGCTAACTCCGCTAATTACGTTCCCCGCTCGACCAAGGGCTTTGATTAAGGCGAATTACGGGCTTACAAGATTACCGTAATTGACGACTAACTCTATTACGCCTATGTGTATATATTCCCGGGAACTTTTCAATTCGCATTTCGTCTATCGTGATTCCGGCAGAAAGAGCTGGTGCTCACAATAAAGGCCGGCGGCGGGTTGGACTGCCAGTCCGATCGACATGGGTTCCCTGTAAATTCCGTTGGTAGAATTAGCCGACTGAAATATATCGAGTGGAGGCCGAAGTAGAGGGTGGGTGGGCTTCGCGTTCGGAGAGTTAATCGAATGCTCGCGATAGCCGCTTGTTTAATGAAGAACCGCCCAGGCGCAATTATTTCCCAGGCGGAACAAATAGCCAGGAAGAGGAGAAGCTTGAAGGGAAAGCGAGAGCGAGTGAGAAAGAGAAATAAAAGGAGGCGAGAGCACTCGCTCCGGGGAAAAATAATGAACGCCCTCTAATGCACCTTCTCTCTCGGCCAGTCTCTGCAGGGACTGGCTGATTCCGCCGCGGAAGCTAACGCGTTTCCGCCCTTGGTATAATGCGCCAAAGGCAAAAAGGAGCAAGCGTGCCAGTTTTGCTTGCTGCATTGTCAGTTAAATGGGCCCGATGCCTCGACCCCTCTTATTATTCGTTTCAACTTGCTACCCACAAGCTACCGGCACGGCAAACACACCAAATGTGTTTTCCTTCTGCATCCAGGTGCTTTCCAGTCCGGCGAGGCTCTTTCTACCTTCCGTTGAAAAGTGCTCTCTCGCGGAAACATAATATTTCCCCTATGTTGTAATGAGGCTTTGTATTGCGGGAACAAGCAATTACGTCGAACGAAAGCGTACGCGATTAAATTCTACTTTACTTCATTAGATATGACTTGCGATTCTTTGGACTCATGCTTTTAAAGGGCAACGGACGCACAAGGAGTCGCTAATGTTTTACTTTGCTCTTCTCGTCGATTTCGTTTCCTTCTGTTCTGAGTTGCTTTCAACTTCGTCTCGACGTCTAACTTCTCCTTCGAATGTGATTTAGTGAAGATATTTGTTTTGTCAAGAACTACTTCTTCTCTCGGATCGCAGGAAACTCTTGCACGAAAGGAGGCTGTGCTACTACAGACTGCTAAAAATCTACTTATATATGTATCGCGATAAAACCCCAACATCAGATAGTTCGTATCCGAAACTCATAAATGAACGGGCCCCAGCATGAAATCGTAAAATTTTTACGTGCATCCTCTCCCAATATCATCACCAGACTTCGTGACTCCCTGTTGGCTGCTACATGTGCAAGTCGAGCAGGCAACAAATTTATATTCAAGCCAAATCGTACGAGTTGCTGGTTCATTTGCATAATTGTGCATTCCTCATTTTAGTTACTTTCGTATTATATCTTTGGAAGGAAAAAATCATTTTAAGAAATAATATTAATACAGAATCCGAACACGCTCTGAAGTAATTATCAACGCAAAACAATAATCTCATGCAACGAAAATGATGCTTTATCTATCCCCACAAAATTAAGTTTATGCGCAATGCAGGAGATGTTTTATAAAAAAACAAAGTATTATACGACCAGGGATGATAATGCTATTATACAAGGAGCATGTATTCATTTCGTTTTTTGGCAGTTTTAAAGTCAAAGTATAGAACAGCAATTTCGAGTTCTTTGAGGATTCTACCATAAAGTTGATTGAAAAAAAGACGAGCTGCCCTGTTTCGGGCTTTGCCGAGGCAACGTCCGCTGAGTTGCCGAAAAAAGTGACCACTTCTCCATGTCGTATTTCGTGATTAAAAAAGGCAGGGTAATATCGAGATGCAATGCTAGCTCTACTGCCATTCCATCCAATCAGGACTGATGAACTCTTGTACGCCTTTGCCGTGGGGAAAGTGAGTCAAGGGTTCCGAGTGTAACAGGCATCGCACATATATGTATACATTAGTCCACCTGTGCTCAATGCCGACTGCTCGTCCTGCATCGTTCAACATCCCGAATCATCAATACGAGAATCTCTTTTCCGAACATTGAACGCGAAAAAAACTGTCTTCGCTGTTTGCATTCGAACGGCTGCCTCTCGAATGCGCCGCGAGACATCGGCGAAGTGCCCCTGTTTGCATTGCTCGCGAAAATCGAGTGGACATGGAACGAGAGTCATCCGGTGCTCCGATAAATTTTCGCTTTCACAAAATGGAATGCGCGTCTCCCGTGAATGCCCCGTGACATTTACAGCCGGTCGGCATCGAAATGTTTCCAATTAATGGCCTGACAGTTACAGGAGTGCGGACGGCCTCTGTTAATTTTGGAAAAGCGTCGAGGAGATCGCCGATTTCCAGTGGTCGGCAACGATAGCACCCAAGACCGAAGTAATTAACGCTGTGTGTAAAATGTTTTACTAGCAGCGGTACCCTTGAAACTAGATTAAACGACAGTGTACCCTTCAATTTATCTAAAGACACTTTTCGCCGAGCAGCACCTGGGTTCCATTTTCCATCCAATCACCGCTGATGGATTCGAACACCCTGCCTTTTTTATCACCGCTGGACTTCTAGTAACTTTGCTCGCCCTTCTCACGAGCATAGTGAATTATCTAGTGGCTTCTCGCCCGACCGTAATATCGCTTTGCAGAAACCTAAATTATCGGATACGACTACTAATCCCTAACTGGAAGTTCATATTAATCTCAAAGAGAAAACGGGCTATTACAGGGACTCCAATCAGAAAGCACTTTCGTCTTTAATCACTGAAATTTACTCAGTCAGTAGATGGTTGATATCGGAATGGGCTAACATATACCGGGCGAATATATTCCCAAGTAAGACCGTAAAAATGGTGTTTTATTCCCGGGACTACATGAACCCTGGGAGAAAGGAGCAGTGAACCCGTGGCTGACTAGCTATCCGTAAGGAATTTTCCTGTAGCTATCGGCCCGTATTGGAGGCTAAAAAGAGAGCGGTGAGAAAATTGATTCCCTCCTCAATTTCCATCGGAGCGGCTCCGGGTATTAGCTGTGCGTAATAACCTGCGATATTACCCGTCAGAATTCCCGGACGCATCGCTGAACCTGGACGATACATGCACGAACTGGTGCCCGAAGAATTCCTCTGGGAACTGTGTACCGAGTCCGCGTATCTCTCCAACCGTTGTCCTCTATCTCTTAAATTACTTGGCCAATTGGCGACGATAGAATCGAAGTAATAAAGAGCAGGCCGTGACATCAACAGGGCGTTGGCTGAGAGTGCGGATGTACAGATATACAGGGATATTCCAGGGCGACTATTGATGCCAATAAAAGGCCAGCTGAAAATTGATTTTTTCCTCTGTCAGCTGTCCGGGAGGTCGGGGGTAAGGAATGAGCGCCAAAGTGGCTCTCGAGTACACGCTATCCTGTGAGACTCCCAACCAATTACCAGCTCGAAGAACGCGCCGTGGAAGAAGAGAGAGAGAGGGGTATGGAAAAGTGCAGGAGGAGTAAAAAGTCGAAGGAAGAGAAGGGGAAGAGGAGCAAAAAGAGCAGGTGAGCAGCTTTTCGGAATGGATGGAAGTGAAGCATGCCGAGTGAATCGATGGCCCGAGAGAAAAATGAGTGTGAGAAAGTAGGATCGAGTGGCGAGAAAGAGGCACGACACGGAATTCGCCAGACACTTCTCGCGGAATATCGCCGTGTCAGCGCCGGTTATAAAGCTCGCTCGAGCGCGTGCAGCTTTCCAAGCTTTCTGAAGGCCCCGGCCTGCTTTCGGTGAGGGCCTCTGCCAGCCCTGCCTTGCTGACTGCACGTATCGCCTGATTCAGTTTGTTCGGCCGCCACAAACCTACCGGGAAGCGCCCGGAATAAACGACCCCGGGGAATTCTGTACGGGCTTACCTCCCTTTCGGCTAGAAGGAAGCGCGAGCTTTTAACAGATTATGAGCCCGTAGATTTCGGCAGCCGTGCACGCATCGACCGGAACTAGTTAAGATTAATGTTACTCTAATGCATTCCGTCTATGTATTGCCACAAAATTCACGACTAATTTCACTCTTTCGCTGAACGACTCTCAGATGTATCTCGTTTATTATAATTTCTGTTTGCATCCAAACATCAGTTGATGTTCCCTATGGTTATACAGAAAATACTAGATAAGAATAATATCTTGCAGGACTAGATTAGAATTTGATTCGAAAGGATAGTGATCGACATAGGTGGATCTGATGTGTACCGTCCAGCGACTTATCAGTGAATAGGCCACAGATTTGTAATCGGTGACTAATACATTCCCCTTGTCCTGGATTCCCGATGTCACAGATCGTATTCCAGGTGGATCCAGTATCGTCTGGAGATAATAGTGAACTATCGCTCTCACTTCAGTTACGAGTTCTCCTATTGTTCGCGCGCGATTCCCGGCCGAGCATTGTTCTATAGGCTGCACTTATCAGCCGGGGACTTTTAGGAAACCGTATTGGGGAGTGGAAGGTATCGTACGATGCCAGATAATCGATCGTGTGGCATTCCCCTGTGTTAACAATAGTCATCTCCATGTTAGATTCTGGAGTCCCAATTTTGACGGATGCGCATCGATATTCTATCGAGCGCGCGCCACTCGAAAACCGACGAACGTTCCTACCTCTATCTATTTCTATCTGTGGGCCACTCTGTTGAGAGATAGCCGGTTCCACGCAGATTTTGACAAATATTTCAGGGAATTTCCGTAGCCCCGGTCTGCACGCGCGCACGCCCATTGAAAGCGATACACTCCGCGGATTTTCATGATACCGGTGCGCCACCGGTACATATCAGTATTCGAGTGCTCGTCGGATTTCCAGCTGCGTTTAGGAACGTGAGTAACCCCTCAATGGCTCTCGTGATGCGTTGTTACACACCCGGCAATGATATCTGCTGCACGTATTGAGTACCGAGCGAGATCGAGCGGTTTCCCTGCACTGATCCAGCGTCGAAAAGTCGTATTCGTTTTTAGATACACGATCCAAACGTGCCGGGCATGCAGCAGCTGCCTGTTCGTACTAACACCCGCTTCTGTGTTCGTGTTTCCAACCAACGCCGAATTCGCAACATTGGTCGAATTTTATAAACGATTTATATAGAAAAGAGTAGTTGCGATTTAATAGTAAACGATTTTAGGTTCAGTGATGTAACATTAATGACCTCGTTCTTTTTGCAGGGGATTGAAATGTCTAACTAATTGATTAGAAAAGACTAATGCGCAATTGAAATGCAAATGTAATACCAACTTCATTCCTCTTTACTCGACAAAGCCAAAGTCTTCTTTAACTTTGATGCCTATGCTTTCCTAAAGACCCCAAGAAGATCATGGTCCTGAATAATGATCTTCGCTGCACAAATACGTATCTACATAATTCTGTTAATGCAAGGAAATAATTCAGACTTTAGTGCCTTGTTTATTCGACCATTTACGAGCACTGGACAAATGATACGTCACGTGACAAGAATTCCTTTGGACCAAAGACTTTCAGGAACAGGGCGGAGCAGTGTGGGAGAGAGAGAGACATCCTTCCCAAGGGAAAAGTTTTATGTCTCGAAAACATTCGCAAGCTATGAGCGGCGATGGTGTATCGCTGAGAAGAATAGAAAGCAATGTGGCCGGAAGGGGAAGGACCCCAGTGCACTGCGCGCGCTGCAACACCGAGAAAGATCGTTCTCCACGATTTAAGCATGTACGTACAGCTCCGACGTGCCTCCCACCCACGTCCTGTTTATCTGCCGTGGTAACACGCCACCCACTATTCACTGCTCCAAGTATCTTACACGACAGCCCAGCGAATACTACCAAGGGCATCAGGGAAACACTATGGGAGTCCGTGAGTTCGCAATAGTATCTCCTCCGCCATCGCAGCACTTACGTACCACATTGTTCCACGTGTTCTCTGTATCTACTGTGTATTGTTACATGCCGTTTACACCCTGACCTTTCTACTTGGTAATTTGAAAATTAATACCATGTGCTTTTTCAAGACATACTGAATATGCAAGGAAAACTAGAGGTAGTAAAGGTAAATGGTATGTGGAAGTTTGTAGAAGCCACGTTGTAAAATGTGCAGTATAACCGAATGGTTTTCTCCACTTTCTGGATACTCTATTACATTCGCGTATCTTAATTCTTCCACACCTGGTGGAGAATTAGACTATTGTCTGAAGATTTCATTAATGTTTCGAAGAACATGAGAGTTGCTAGGATGAGAATATTGCGAGTAAGTCAAAAATTAGCTTGACAATATGCTGAAATTGCTGGATCGCGGTGCACTGCGAACCCGATGTACACGCGAGAGTGCGCTTGTATATGCTCGGAAGAGTCGTCGAGCATCCGCAGCAGCGACGTTGAAGTGCTTCGTAAACCAGGTAAAAAACTAGACGGGGGCGAAATAAAAACTCGCCAGTGTGTACGTATTGCCGTGAAAAATCTGGCTGTTTTTCCGCCCATTTTCTCCTCGAGCGTGTCCCGACCCCTCGCGTCGTCGCACAACGAACCAAGCCACGAGCAGGAACGCGCGCGCGCGCGCGCGCGATTAAGTCCACCAAATTTCTAGGACTGTCACGTCAAACGTCAGCCCGATTCCCTGGTTATTTGGAGCGCCGGCAATTTAGGTGATGGGACACCGACAATGCGATATGTGTCGAGCAATGCATCCACGAATCGGAGAATCGCCTTCTGAAATATGAATCGCGACTGTTTGTGAATACGTTCGCACCTTGAATTTGGCCGCATATCCTATGTATTAAAATCTCACCGACAGGATATTAAATTCAAGTCAATTCCCCAAGAATGGTACACTATTTCCCTGGTCAGACTACGTCGATGGCTTTTAACCTTTCGAATGGCTTCCTGCCAGGCCGAGCACCAACAAATTCGACCGTTAAATGGGAATTTTCAACCAACGCGCCAGTATACAGAAAGTCTGTGTTCGACCATTCTTTAATATTCTGTTAAGTTACTATAGAAAGTAAATCTAAAACGTCAAGGAATAATTCATTAACAAATGGGACAAATACTCGTTGAAAGAAAAATCTTAGGAGCCGCGCAGGATTAACATTCAGAAGAAGATTCACAGAGAAAGATAGTAGGATGAAACAGTGAAAAAGATCTTTCTACTGAAGCACAAGCGTTGCCGTTTTAAAAGCTAGGTTTGTCTCTGCCAGAGTTGACGTAGAAATAGTATTATTAAAACTGTTCATTATACAAGCAAACGCGACTCTCCAGCGTAATAATCACCACTGAAAAATAAGCCCGGCGTACTCCTGCGATATCCAGGACGTGGGCTCCGACGAATGAATTAAATGGCCAAATAAATTCACCTGCTTATCACAACCCCTCTTGTTTCCAGCGCTATCTTCACTTTTTATTATTCCACGGTCTCTCGACATTATCCTTCCTGTATGTATACCGAGCCACTAACACTTCCTCTTTCATAAATTCACTTCTTCCAGGGGAATATCGAGACTTTCATCCGTACTCGAAACAAGCTCAGATTTATCAGGTTGAGTATCGATATATGACACTAGGGGTGGAGAAAAGCTTGCAATTCGAAAAGTTTCGCCGATTGCAACGGTGCCTATGATACGGCATAAGAAAAACGAGCGTGGGAAGTGCGTGACTTCTTTGGGGCTCTGAGACTTACATAAATCTCGCGTTATCAAAATCCTCTCACGCAGTGGACCATCGTGTTTCTGATGGAGAGGCTACGACTGACTTTAAAGTTCTTTGGGTTACTGAGATAGTCAGCCACTTGACTCTAAAACCGTTTATAACTAAAGCATTTATCTTATGAATCAGCTACACTGTATTTCATCGGATGAGTGGAAACTCTGTGAACTAGAAGTCCGAGTCGTCAAGATTAGCCCGCTGTTTTCTTTACCTTCCAATTTATCAAAGGATATGCTGTAATCGCCGTTGAAAAGGTTTGATCAATCTGAATTAAGCTTAAAGGGTTGCCGAGGAGGACAAAAGTATGAAGCGCAAGAAGATAAATAAAGAGAGGGAAAAGGGTGGGGATACCAGGAAATGCGTTTCACGAGAAAACACACGTGCCCGCTTTTCACTCTGAGCGAAAGATAAATCGACACTATGAAGGCCGCCATGATTCATCGCTTTGCTGAAAAGAAAACGACAAGATCCCTGAAGCTCCAGGAGCTCAAACAGTACTCTCCACAGATGAACGCTTGAAACCGTTTTCCGCCTCCGACCCTCTCCCAGTTTAAGCCACTGATTTAATCCCTCCTGGAAAGTTTGCTTGGTTTTCTCGGGTCATCGATCCCTCAGTGGCAATTCGAAATATAAATTAGAGAAAGACAATGAAAGCCCGTGGTGAATCGAGTCAGCCGCCACTAATTGTACGAATGATTGCCGCTCGTAAAGTGATCCGCTGCGGGAGGAGGCGAGTAATACTCATGCAAATAGCGGCCATTCTTCAATGAATTCGAGACGACGCGTCTCGCGGGAATCCCGGATTTATGGGGCACCATAGCCGCGATCGCCAGCAAATCTTACTGGTCCACTAAAATTTTACAGCCGATGTAAAACTTTACAACGCCACTTGGAATGCGGTCGCGCACGCTCCTGGTTACACAGCATTTTCATGCTTCATACCTTTGGTACAGCAAGGATAATAGCACGTTCACCCGTGCGGCGCCAACAGGAGCGCGGAGGAACTCACAGGGAATTATGCGGATACAACTGGACCAAAGTGAAAACTTACGAGGAATTTTGTCAGTGCACAGTTATACTACAACAGCTTCTGTAAAACCTCAAGGCGAAACAATTATGCACACCGTATAAAATGGTGCAGCTTACGTTCTGCGAATTTTAATTACAACTGCCCCAGAAATTATACTCAGAAGTGCACTACCAATCCTAGGTACACTCACGACTGGTATCCAATAATTGGAATGCCGTTAATTAATTGCGAACTTTGAACTAATTGCTATTAGTTCGCAATTCGCCTTGTCCAAGACAGTTATACCTTTTGTTGTTTCTGAACTGGTATTAAATCAATTTCATTTGCGTGCTCAATTAACCAAATGCTAGAAAATGCGGATAATGGAACACCGTTCAATATCAAGCGCAGTAGTAGTCCTCGGTATATTGTCAGACCAAGTAGTAGTCCTCGGTATATTGTCAGACCAAGTAGTAGTACTTGATGTATACTCAGACCAAGTAGTAGTACTCGATCCATGGTTAGACGTACTCCAAAGAAAAATATACGATTGTGATCAGACATTCAGAAGGAACGCTCAATTCCTCACGAGAAACAGGTTTGTTCTTTTCGATCGTGGAAAAGGGGATTTGCCTTGTAAGGCTCGTGTGGGACGTCAAAAGACGAGCGGTGACCTGCCGACCCCGTAACGTGCCCTCTTATTTCCACTTTCGTTGGGAGTACGCGACGAGCATAGAGTCTGCTGGAGGAAAGAGCTGCGATAAGTATTCAGGGCTTGTAGGCCCCGAGCGTAAATAAAAGATAACGTCGATCATGCCGAGGGAGAAAGAATGTTTGCACGACTGAAAGCGGTACAAGGTGTCGGCGCGAACAGCAAACATCCTAATCGAGATGGATCACGAAACAGAAGTTCCTATTAATGCTTCGTGCATAAATCTGATAATATCTAAAAGACGATATTTTACATTTGACTATAATTTACAATTCATTTTATCTATTTACCCGTCATTACTTTGAATTTCCTTTCATTAAAAAGAGCGTGGGATAAATGACAAGGTGAAGAGAATAGTAAGGATTAGTCGATATCAAGAGTATGCAAAGCATATAATTAAATTTTCATTAGCCGACCGCGATCCCGAATCAGCTGGATTTGTATATATGCTCACAGATAATGGTAATAAGGGATAGTAGGTGGAGTGGACTATACCGGTGGATAAAAAGAATCAACATGAAAGAGTCAATAGTTGCTTTGTTAAAAGGCAAGTCTCAGGGGGGAAAGCCAAAGGGTGCAGCGGCAGAGGTAGTGTCGACCTGGGTTATTGCAATTGGAAATCACTTTCTGCTCGTTAGATTCGCACCGCGTGCCTCCGATAATCAAAGGCCGGCTCGTCCTGGTGGAAATTCAGAAAATGAAATAACGCTCGGCGGCTGGCGATCAAATTTTAAAGCTCGCACGCGCGCCATGCCTCCAATGTCCCCGGCGTGCTTTCTTCGACCTCTTGGCATTATAAGAGGTAATCGTAAAACATAACGTCCTGCCGTAAATTTCAAGCGAAGGTGACGCTAGAACGACTGATACGCCGATGATTCAGGAATAATGGTCACTCCAAGCTATCCCTCAACGCACATCCGAAGAAGGATTCTTTAACGTGGCAATTTAGTAACAATGCCTTAAGCAGTTATTAAACCTCCCGAGGTATTATAGGATCGAATTATGGATTGTAATGTTATGGATACTTCTAATATACTGAATTTGATGGTATTGAGGGAGGAGTGTATGAATTCGTGTTTAGGAACAAAGGCTATTATTCGTGAACAGGATGAACCATAAAGAGGAAAGCCAAAGTAGCAGACCCAACCATAGAGAGAAGCTTGCTCTGCCTCTATGGAGATTATGTACCCCAGGAGTTCACAATGCTCAATCGCTTTTACATAGCCAACAGCCGCCGTAGCAAATAGTATTCCCTAGTTTAACCAAATCGAATTAAATTCCCCCACAAAGATCGCATGTACTAATAATTTATAATACAGGTTTTGTCCTGATGCAGGCTATTTTAGTGGATTAACCGATCATTAAATAATAGCATGTTAAATTGTTTGGAATGTACTTAAATGCATGCTTTATCGGACACAGATTTATTAATGCACAAGCACATAGTATTATGATATTTATGTCTCACATTAGTTGAAAGCAAGAGAGGTCAAAGGGCCGAGATACGTTTGCAAAAGTGTCAGGTGGTCATCGTCCCTAGCGGGGCCGAGCACTTTAGTTTCAGGTAAGCGTCCACTTTGACATGGACGACTATACCCCCACGACGTGACTTGGAATAACGCCGTAACACTCAGCGTGTTCTCGATTTCCTCTGTCCTTTCCCGTGAATGTCATTACGTAAACTGACAGCGAGTGAATCCATACTATGCTGAATGTCCGTGCCATTTCCTTAGCTGCCGTATTTTATTGAGTTCTGTGTCGACGGGTTTTCCTCGGAATGGCAGAAGCAAACTGCGGAAGCCTCTACAACGAGGCATTTTTCATGGAAGTTCTTGAAACATAATTTATTAATCAATTCTCTCGAAACGTTGAGGAATATTCAAGAAAACCAATTTGTATTTAATTGAGAAAGGTGTTGGAACTTGGTACTTAAATTAGAATTAATTGTAATGTCGGAGAAGCAGAAAGTCCTCAGAGATTCCAAGAACGAGAGGGAATTTTTTGACAATATTTGCCCTGATAAAGTGACGTAATGAGTTTGGAGGAAGGAGGTATATTTCATGAGATTACAAGTATGCCAGTGCGAGCAGGAGTACCGACTACGTTAATTAACTCGCGGCGGTCGTAGTAACTCGGTAGGGGGTAATTATAATTACGAGATTAGAATTAGCCGGCATCCCCCCGGTGTAACAGGCGGAAGGTCGTCTTGCAGTGACGCCTCGGGGAATACGAGGATAAGTCAGGCTGCCGCTTCACCGAACTTCGTTCTAACGAGTTTTTACGGTGTATTTTACTTAATAAAACAGCGTCGAACATAACTTGCTATCCGAATCAGCAGTCCACGATCTAGTGACTTGATATTAAATCTCCTTTTATATATTCCAGGCCACGTAGGGAAAAGAAACGATTATTATGGGAGGAGTACTTTATTCTGAAATACTACGGAATTCTAAATTACTTTCGAAGATAACACTGAGATTCCTCAAGTAGTACCTATTCCGAAGGATTGATTAAAAGATCGAACCAATCAGAATCCGAATAACAGAGTGTTCTTAACTGCTCGCAAGCTCCATTCAGACTGCGAATTATTAGCAGGATTTATTCGCAAATTAAATTCACTCTCTTTCGGTCATTGTTCCCTTCAGGAAGCAAGATCAATAAAGCTAGTGATTTCATTCTGAATGAGAACATGCCTAAAATGAAATTATGAATCCCTCTTTCCCGGTGCCAATACTTTCAGCTGGAAAAGTGTATGGAGATTTAATGCCAATTTCAACCTCGAAGATTTATGGGGGCTTTCAACAGACTTCCACTTTTTCCGGAATTTTCACCCTGCAGATTGTTTTATGAGCTGGACGATCGATGTAATTCCAAATGAGTAGCAAAAAGAGCTGCTCGTTTTCACGTGACGTTTGATAATGAGTGCAACAGGATAATGGTCCTTTATGCAGGCCAGTTTTCGTGCTGATAGTTGCATAACCCGAACAGCCGCAACCGAAAGAACAAACTGGCACAAAGAATATTGGTATTCACTGGGAACGAATTTGTGGTAGATCGTTTCATGTACGCACACTCACATGCTCACTCGCATTTATTCCTGATGGTCAAATTTTTCTCTTGCCCCGCTAAGCTCGAACACACCGGCCGGGCTTCCACAATTCCAATGCCAGGCGGCTCATTCACAAAGGTCTTTTTACCTTTGATGTCCAACCCCATGCCCATCCTTAAAGGAAGATAAAAAGATTCTTCCATAGAAATGTGAATAATAATCGGACCGAGATTATGCAACCCTTTAATATTCCACGATCCTAGCAACTTTACCTATTGTTCAGATGATAAAACAATTAAAAATCTTGCTGCAAGCATGAAAGCTTTAAGCGTAAACATTTAACGTCTAATTTTAACATTTGGTTGAATTTCTAAAGATTTCCTAACGCATGAGATGGCTTCTATTAAACTGTTATAATACATGGAAGCTGTGACACACATCACCTAATTGTTCACTAAAATGCCGCGTGACATTTATCGAATTTTGCGATGCGGGCGTAATAGACTTGATCGCGTATGCCTTTGTACTCTAATGTGTGATAACAGGATGTAGAGTATTTTCAATTACAATGTCAGAGGACGCACGTATGCGATAATGTCGAAATTCAAGCGCATAATGTGGTTCGTACTACATAACGCTGCGTAAAATAAACCCGTTCTTTCTTCCGAGCAACTTCGTTGACCTCTCCAAGCAGCTATTGAGAGTAATGTCGAACAGGAATGGGAGTATCCTGAGCAAGCCAATCTCGTGTAGCCTGGAAGAATAGAGACTTACCGAGGAGAAGGTCACAAGGGAATGAAATCTGGAAGAAGGAAGCTGGAGATATATATATATTTGTAGAGAGTCGTGAAGAGGACATGTCTTCTGTATTGCAGATGCAGGAGGTGCTATTTCTCTTTAACGTTGAGACAACAAATCAAATCTTCGGATGAGACATGGATTCCAACGGATGCGTCTTTACGATTGGAGCGCATCACTCCACAAGGTTTATGTCTCCTCCACTAAATGGCCTTTCCCTGATACTTCCACCAACAACCGACCATATTTCCCTCTGCCATTTCACGAGCAAACCCAGGAATACGGAAGATTACTCCAGGCTTTTTTTAAGTCCCCCCACTGCATTTAATCCAGCCGGATAATATCCAATACGAGAAGGTGCTTTTTTCAAATTTAATTCCCTCAGGCGTTGACTTGAAACCCTCGACAGTTAATTATTCAAATCGAGCGCTTAATCATTCAGCTACGCGCCCAAATAATTCGCCGCGATTTGTATTATCATGAATCAGAATCAGCTGAAATAAATCAGGCATTAATAAGCGCGTTTCACGCGGCTGGAACAAAATGTTCCGCGTGGCAATCAATTATGCTTACCTCAGCGCATGAGCGCATTGCGTTTCAAAAAGCGAAGTAGATATATGTGAGCTGCGAAATAAGGGGATAAAAGAGATCGGCAATTGTTAGGTCGTAATGGTAGCTAGCGTTGAAACGACGTTGTTGGGAAGAAAAGAGCAGACCTTACATTGGGCTAGCTGGAATTGCCTGTGGCAGTGTGATATTAAGACAGTTAAGGACACACTAAGGAAAAACTGCCGCTGATCTCAGTGGTGGTTTTTTTGGTAAGTGCCACATAACCGTAAACAGGAGATATGCGTGAGCCGCCGGAACACAGTATCCAAAAGGTTCTCTCTCTTTCTCTGGATTTTCCCACACGCGAGAGCACAAGGACCGAGACAACTGTACTTTTTTGTGCAAGACGAAATGGCCAAACACGGTCGCTCGGTAAACTTTCGGGAGTGCTCGTTCTTCTCGTTCTAACTGCTCGAGATACGTATCTGAAATGGGGATTCTCTACTGGCCTATACTTCTACTTGATTCTCAACGCAATTCCCATAATCGGCGCACAAACTCTTCTGATTTTCGTAGAGGACGGACTACGAGGGACCAAACAACTTTCCTGATTTGGATGTCAAGATTTCGCAGAAAACTTTTCTATTCAAGTAAGCCTCGATCGACTAGGAGCATCCCGCTATTCAACTAAATGCGGAATCCATAAATTTCAGTATCCCCAAGGCGCGCACCCATTATACAGCGAGCCGGCAGTAATTACTCGCGCGCTTCTTTATCTGACAGCTGAATGTAGCGCCGATAAATTATTATTAATTATTGAAGCTGCTATCGCACGCGCTACGAGAGCTCGTGGCCGAAGCTCTCACTCTTTCTCGCACCAACAATAAGTGACAGCGGAAGAATTTACGGGACCAATTATAAAATAGCCGTTCGCAATTGCTGCGGGCATTGCGCGTATAATTTCGTGAAATTATTATTTTCCGATTGCATCCTTTCTTTCTGGGACTGCCTGTCTACTTGTCTGAGTACGTTTATCCATTCAGATAGGTCCTTTCGCCTGTCCAACAATTTTTACGATGGCTTTTATTTTTCGAAGATCATCCCTGGTTGAATGGAGGCGTGGCGGACGGTGCGGCGGCTGGCATAACTCACCCATTATGAATTATTACGATGACATTTCCCAGTGCGCGCCTATCAGAGTGGACGGTCGATGATCGTTCATTCTGTTTCCTCTTGGAAACGGTGCCACGGCGCACTATAAAATTGCGGCATGGTCGGGCGCCATCCGCTGCCAGAGACAACGCGCACTTTTTCTCCTCCCCCGCAGAAGCCCATTTTCGGATGCGTAGAGGGGTTGTAGAGGGCGAGGGAGGTGGCTGACTGACTGGCTGGCGAAATTGAAACAGGGGCTAGCGCTCTGATGCGAAAATATCTCGCGTTCAGTTCGACGCACAGTACCGGCGCATTCGCGTTTCGCGATTAATTTCCGCCACGCGGCACGTAATCCTTGCTTACTGCGGCACCTATTATTTAAGGCATTCGATGAAAGCGCAGCTATCGACAAACGGATTGAATTTTTTCGCACTCGTAAATACAGCCTGCGGTTTTCGACGTGGTCGCCAGCAGCGACGCGCGCGCGCGCCCGCGCGTCTGTGCTAGTAGATCACGAGGGATGATCGAAAGTCCCCTAATGGAAAGCTGATAGCGCGGGATCTCGGTGGTCCAGGAAAATCTTCAATCTTTAAAAGATTAGTCATCTAATAGGATTAGACCTCTAATACCCGTGCTCTTCCCGCTCAGCAAACTGGCTTTGTGATAGGGCGACTTGGAAGGATGAACTTGCGAAAATAAAGTGATCCTAGGTATATCAGAAAGTTACGTTTTAAAGCTGATGCGTGCCCCTGAGAAATAAGAGAGAATCGACCGGGACCTGTTATTTCTCGAGCAAGCAGGCGCAACAAACACATTGATCGCAATACCTTGAAAAGAAAACAAAAATTATCCCAGCGTCCACATGCTTGGGCGATTACGAAAAATTTAATAAAACCGGCGGACCCGACGGTTTTCCATTGGAAAGGTCCGATGTTTGTTTACACGGGCTTGGCTTTTTTCGTTTGACAAATTGAAAAAAGAGGAGGGTATATGATGAAGTAAGCCAGGCTCGGGGATTTTAAAACGCGATATTGGAAGGTCTGCGCGAAGTACACAAAGGGAAAGGGCAAAGAGCTTACGAGCTTTCACGGCTGCAGAGAGAAGGACGACGGGGCCACGTGAACCACTAATCTGATTTGCTCTCCTTCACGTCCACCTCTTCGGGATTCGCAAACAAAATTACATTAGGAGACGTCAAGAGCCCACTGCCGGTTGGAAATGAATGCTATAGAAGTATACGTCCAGACTTCGCCCTGCTACCTTTAGCCCCCAGCCCTTCCTTTTTACTGACCTTTATTGCTAGACTCACATCACGTTCGTCGGTGTTTTGCGCTGAAACAACACCGATCTATCAACTGTTGATTAATTATCGAAGAACAGCTCCCCAATTGCCCTACTTACAAATTAAAACAAGAAAGAAAAGATAAAGTACTTGTTTCCCGATTCTTTAATTTCAACAATTGTACTCCTTACAGCAGGAACGATTTATCATGATCCGATTCACTGTAAACTTTAGACAAATTAAATACCCGGGGAGAAATGAAGAAAAAAATACTCGCAATACAATTAATACTAAGAGAAACTTTTAAACCAGAGGCTAGAATCCGAGTAAAACAATTTCAGGTATCAGTACAGTTCAACAAAGCCGAAGAAAACCAGAACATCGAAACAGTAAATAATGTTTTGCGTTGGGAGTGCGTGGCATTGTCAGCAAGACATGTTTCAACGCTGTACAGTGTCGGCAGGAAAGAAGACGGACAACTCTCCTATCCGGGACACAAACAGCTCTTCGTTAATGCCATGTTAATAGTCGGGAGTTCACGCTGCCGCGCGGAAGAAGAAAGTGTCGCGGCGCTTTGCTAGCTTTTTAATGACTCCTTCTTCTCTACGGGGCGAGCAAGTGGGTGGAGGAGACGGAAGAGGTGTCCAGGGTGGAAAGGGTGAGAAAGGGAGAGAAAGGGAGAGAAAGAGAGAGTGAGAGAGAGTGAGAGAGAGTGAGAGAGCAACGACAGTCCATTTGCCGCATTTCCGCCAGGCAGACGCCAGTTGCCTGGCAGCGTCGGCCACCGGCAAAGAGGACTGCGAGAATTTAATCGTTCGTCGCTTCCGATTCTCGCCGAGATAAATCAAGCCGGCACTGGTATAAATAAGATCCTTCTTACAACCGCGTGGACGCGGAAGAGAGCGAGCTCGAAGGCGCGCGCGCACCGAATACTACTTCAGTTCTCCTTTAACAAACGCGGAACTTCCGCTGTCGCCCTTGTAATACCAGGCTGAATGGCCTGCTTCACGGCGGAGGCGGCAACGCTGCCTGTCTATGTCTTTCATCCTCTCTCTTTCTCTCACACGCACTCTCTTGCGTGCTCTCTTTTCCAGGTGTGCGCGTGACGGGTGCGAAAGCAAACGTTTTGTGACGCAAAATCCAGTAAAACTGGAGCGAAGCGCGAAGAGTGTGTGCATTTTTCTATCGATGTTCCACGAGCAGCCGCTCCGTTAAACGTACTCTAAACGAGCCAGCCAGAACTTTTTACAAGCTCGAGAGGACTAAGAGCGTGGGAAAGTGTGATAAATACGGTGCTGGCTGTAACATCTCACATGTAGAATTGTACCAGTGTTGCTCTGACCGTTGCAATTCTACGCTTATAAGAGTCAGAGCCGCCTGCTTTAACGTGCAGGGGCGTGTACGTGTGCGGTTGGCTGGAAGTCCAGGCTTGGCAAACGAGCACGATTTAATTTGCTTAATCGCAATTTAATGCCAGATTCGCGCGGCTATCTGCATCGGCGAGCAAAACAGCCGGGGCTTTCGTGAGCTGGCTAGTTGGCTGACTGCACATGCGTCTGGTGTAGAGCGAGGGAATATCGAATCCGCAAGTCCCCAGCGGCAATTGATGCCGTGTACATAGTTGCAAAGCTTCCCGGTTAAGGTGTCGGCAGCGAAGCCTGACGATTCGTTGCGTAAATTTTTCATCGAAAGTTAAAGTGGAATCCCTGGTCGGGCATCGGGCATTGCTCGCCCTGGAATGTGTCTAAGATGTAGTCCGGGAATACCTCGGCGGAATTCGCTGCCCTGGCTTTATTCGATTCCGTACCGTTTCACCCTCCCGACGCGCTCGCTCGACGTTGGTCCTTTATTTATCCAGCGCCGATTTCCTTCGGCTCGACTTTGCATTCGAAACGTTTCCCAATCCTTTGTCCCGTTGCCGACCACTGCCTTTCCACTTTCTCACGTCGCCTGGACTTTTTTACTTTGATTTTTTGATTCGATATCCTTGCTAAAGCTTGAAGGCCCCTGCCGAGCATACTATTTCTTGCCACCCTCGACACTTAACTCGGATCATTTGTTACAGGCGAAGCGTTCGTTTTATTTAAATCGCCCTGCTTTGCATCCACCATTCGCCAGCCGTGCTCTCTCTGTCTCCACCGGCCTTTTTGTGACTTCTCAATTCTCGCTTTTCATTCGAAGTAAGGAGAGCAGCTTCGCTCGCTGCTGGGAACTTGGTCCCCCGTGTGCCAACGCCCGCTTCACCGTAATAATTCAATATCATTTTAACCTTCTTAATCATTTCTTACATTTAGCCCCGACGACCTTTATACCACCGTCCCAAGTTCTCCCCATCATTTTTCATCCTTTCCAGGCTTATCTTTTTTCTACTCTCTCGCCTGCGACTGTCCTCCTTAGTTTTACTTCCCCCTCGCTCTCGGGCGCTCTTTATTCGTCGACTGCTTCTCATTTTGCCTCGTATGCTCCCTCGCGATATCCCTGATATCCTGTTTGCAGTTCATTTGAATGCATGGAGAAAGCTCCGGGATCAGACTTCCGTTCACCAAGCGCAACACGTAGGTTTCCGAAACTGAGATTTATTCCCTTAAGGACAGACTCGATATCCGCGAACAACGCTGAAAAAGGAGAACTCTCGGCGAGCTACGATCCCATATGAAAATCAGCCAGCTACTGAATAAGGGCTCTAATGAATTCCATTCGGCCGGGAATACCATTTGTCTGGAGAGGATTTGTGCCGCCTAATATAGCCTGTCGACTTTCATCCCCCAAATACATCACTCCGCCGAATACCATTAGTTCACGCGTCTTATTACACTCGCAGTGGCTGCTCGAATAGTTGAAGCACGCTTCTTAAAATTGCTCTTCGCATTTGTGATATATTCGAAGAAAAGTCAGTGCAACTTGAAATATTAAATGACAGCGCGAAATCTAGTGTCTGCCACTTAACGCCGGTTCTCAGCAATTCAGAGCCTGAAGGAAATAAAGTAAGCTCTCTTATAATTCTCACGAGCCATTACATGGTCGTGCGAGGGCCGGGATAACATTGTGCGCACGGAGCAAGCACTGGTGTCAGTTCGCAATCAGAGGAGCACGATGGGCTTAAGGAAGAGACAAAAAGAGAAGTGAAGACCGAGGAAGGAGACGGGCGAAGAGACAGGCGAGGAGGGAGGAAGAGCGCCAGCTCGTCACACCCTTTCTTCTGGCAGAGCTTTGTGCAAGGCCCTATTTCTCTTCATTCTTCTCTGTTTTTCCTGCGCCCGCGCTGTTTTTTCACCGAGCAATACGACGCAATTACCGGCAAAATGGTAAGACGTTCCCGGCAGGCCCGGCAGTTTCTATAATTGCCGCTTCTCCTTTTCCGCACGGCAATCGCCTCTCAGTATCCTTTGTCTCCGCTTTCCTCCAACCGAACGAGCCGCTCCCAGTTCTCTCCTTCTCTTGGTCGCCCTCCCACAGTTAGATTACTGCCGCGAGTCCCGGCGATTTCCCTCCTTCGATTCGGGATCACTCCCGACCTCCTCGTCTTCGCCTAAGCCACCCAACGGCTTTGCATTCCTGAGCGCCCCTCCGCGACCGAATTAAACTGTCGACGAAGCGAATCCCAGCAGGCGGCCAACTCCCCTCACTACTCACAATCCCCCCCAGCCCCTTATCGGAAACGCGGCGAATTTCACTCGATTTCGCTCCCCTATCATTGTGAGACTCGAGAAAAATTCTGAAAGCGTAGACATAAAATCACTGTGTTGACGCCAAAGTTTCGAATAGACATGATAATAGAAATCCTGGTCGCTCGCCGGTAGCTAGGTGTACCGCATTGTCGAAGGCAGTTGCGCAAGGACTGAACGATAAAATTTGCTGTTTATGTGGCCGAGTATAACATGGTATGCCGTTCTCTGTGCGGACTGGTGTAAACAGAGTTCGAGGAAGCGAGGTCGACGACGGACGTACACGCGTTAGAGCCGGGAAAAGGAAGGCACGTGCACTTTGTCGGGCGCGTTAATCTCTCAGAGAGACGCGGCGTCATGTGTTACGCCCGCGAGATTAATGAGACTGGCGAATGTAAACCTGGCGGGCCGCATGCCTTGGCCGGAATAAGGTCCCGGCGAAATTCATGCCCGAAAACAACGCCCGCTCCTTCGCCAACACTGCCAAGTTCGCCAGAGAGATTAATTAAGAGATTTCACCTAGCAGCCACGACGACAGTTCTTCGACGCCGTTCTTGTTCGACTTTGCTTCGTTGCCCGTTCGACGAGAGTATCGCGCTCGAAGAATCAGGCCTCCTCTGTAGCGTGAATATTTTAAACGAACTTAAGATAAATTGTAGGCGATTAAGGCCACTTAATTAGTATACTGCGACGACTTTCGTAAAAACTTTCCGGGATTCTTCTCCGACGACTATCTATAATTCAGAGGCTCGCTTCGATGTTACGGTCGTCGAAACTTGGTTGGGAACATTACTTCAATTTTATATTGGTCCCAAGCGCGCCTTTGTACTTTCGCCGTTTGCTTCGAATAGTTCTTGCACCTATGTGCACGGAGCTATGAAAACCTGCTGGTAAGTGTAGTTCGAGAATTGTTATTCCCCCCTCAGGATGTTTTTTCTTATTCACGCAGTTTTATCTGTTCGGAAAGCCTTAATGCCCTCGGATAAAAGATTCCCCCGATTCCTTTTGCTTCATCAATCACTGTTGGATGCTCTTCCGTTGGCGATACTGTGCAAGTTCGTGGTCGTAGTAGTACACATACACAATAGCTCTTGGACCACTTGTATGCAACATTGTAAAGAGTATTTTTAAGCTGCTAAAGCTGCTGAATGATCATCTACCCTTTAAGTGGAAGTATGAATCGGGGAACTAGAAATTCTAGTCTCCTAATTTAGCCTTCAATCAGGACTAGCCCAATTATCCTTTGATTAATTACATTACTGAAGGATGTCGCATTGATCACGTGACGCATTGATCAGATTCGGACCATCTGTGACCAGACGAGCGATTAAGCGCATAAGCTTGGATTGGTGGAATGATGGTCGATCAAACTCTCCTTGAGGTGGCGATCCTTTTCCCGTGGTGATCGCGTTCTAATTACCAGAGGGAGACAAACGGAAATAAATCGCTCTTCAAGTAAACCGATGCATCCACCTGAAGCATCGTGTCGTTACTGCTCCTTTTGTCCAACCAACCGGACACCCTTTATCGGAGATTAAAACATGAGTTGGCAATTGTAATCCTAGCCCTGGATACGACGATTAATTGCTAATGAAAGATGAGGAGGGTATAGGAAGTTCATTTTGAAGTGAGCTTGAAACTCACTTGGTTTGCGGTTTCGCGTGCTACTGATACTCGCCAGACGAGGAGATCCATCTTTTCGAGTTAATTAAAGTCTAGCGACTGAAGTCAATCAGACAACGTAGGGATTAATGTCGAAAATTTCATTTCAACACCAAGCATTAGGTGCTTTGAAATCCACTTGGAAGGAGACCATTCTACATGAGTTCACCTATGGATTACAAGCTTCATGCACGGGGTCAAAGAGCAACGAGACAAAGGCTAGATTAGTTTTGGGATTAATGAGGGACGAACTTCGTCTTAGCATTAATTAGTAAAGTGAATGAGAACTCGTTGAAGATGAAATTTAACTTCGCTCCTGCATGCTTCGCACAACTATTGTAAACCAGCAAAAAGCTCCGCGAGGAATTGGGCATTTAAATTAATGATGAAAGTGAAGTTTTCACGCTGCGATATATAGAGAGCTATCAGGGTAATCTTGTTGGTAAAATCGGACTCGCGTGAAAAACGCCGCCCGTGGCTTTTGTCACAGCCGAAAAGGGAGAAAGTTATAACACGCAACCAGGATAAAACACAGGTCACAGGGGGTTGAATGAGGGTTAGCGGTCGAATGACGGAAAGTAGCTCGAAACATTTCTTTCACGAGTCATCGGGCCCACCTACGCCCTGGGAAAAAGGTAACCTGTTATCTCCGGACTGATGTACGAGCAAATCCTCACAGTTTGCTCTACCCCAGCTTGACGGCCTCATCCTTTTTGCCAAGGCAACCGCTGGACAATATGTTCCCTTTGTTTCCGCAGGCTCGGTGAAGCCGATTCGAACCCCATTGTCCAACTTTGTATCGCGAAAATGTTTCCGTGGCAGAATATGCCGGCAGTATGGTGTGTATACCGGGCGAAAGTTCGCAAACATCGCCCCAACCCTGGCACTAGAATATTCATGAAATTCCCGGGGAAATGGATAGGCGAGAGCGAATATCATTGCACGCTGCTTTAAGCGCAAGCGGTACTTTCTTATGAGAAAATTGCTTACTCCCTCGGAGGCGGGAGTGTAATAGTAGGTATACAGGGAGATCCAGATTGTAACTGGCACAGAATGAAAGCAAAATGCTAACGCAATTTCGTGGAGGAACCGCCAGCAGGAATTGAGTAATAGCAAGCGCTTTTCACATTGTAAATCCTATCTACTGTGTCCCGCTAATAGACCTTCCAATTGCAAACGAGCCTTTGTTCTTTTCCCAAAGGCGCAAAAGGGTAAGCGATTCAATTTATAGGGTAATTGCCACTTATCAAGTTGATAAGTGTACTCAGAGTGTAACAATATTATTGGCGAATGTAATGTTTGCGCTAATAGTACGTCTTGCTGAAATATATTTTGCAAGCGTGAACAACACAGCATCGATTGGAAATGGGAGTCCGGCAACGTATTAGTTTTCTAAAGGGTTTAATCAATTTTATTGGTCGCTTGACATTCACGCGGACGCTCGGCGAACTGTTAACTGAATAACGAATCACGCGAAAATTTCCGCGTCAGTTCTTGGTCACGATGTATTCCCGCCTGCAATTTCGGCTTTTCTGCACTAACCGACAGGAATGTTATTTTCTATAAACAATGCAGCCACTTCGCAAACAAAGCGGCGCTCCAGTGCACTTCAATTATTTATTAGCCGACCAAATAATACGACAACCATTTTCATGTCAAAACGCTTTGGCTATAGTCAATTGCTTCTCGTATAAAACAGCCGTCCAGTCAAGGGGACTCGTTGTTGCGTCAACGAGTCTGCACGAACTCCTAGATGATTTCTCTAATTAATGTCGAGGACATTGATTACGTTTTAATTAAGCATATGCTAATAATTCTCTGGCATGAAAAACGGGCAACGTGAAGGAATTCTCGCATATGCACTGCAATCTAGACACTGAACTCCTTTGGAGTATTTACGAGTTTCTCAATCCGGATCCTATTATATATCGCGCTATTAATTAACTTGCGCCGTATCACTCTACGCCACCCGGATATCATAGAATCGAGACCAATAACCACAAGCATGATTTATGAAATTATACTTCCGATTCTACCTTCTACCATTTTCCATTTCCCCGACTGTTGCCGCAACTCTGACTATCAATTTCGAAGTTCCTTTCCACTTCATTATCGTCTTTTTTTCGCAATTTCCCATTTCGTTTCCTGTCAAATTTGAACTTCCCACTTTTCCCCTCTTTCAAAACTTACTCGTTAAAGGGGTGCTCGGTACTTCGCGCTAGGGTATCTTCGAGCAAATGGCAAACTTCCTCGTTGGGACGCATAGCGATACAATCGCTAGCGGACGACGAGTTCCTTATCCGAGTCTCAGTTGCGGTGGGAATAAGTTTCATTAATAATTAATTCTTGCTGGGAAAGTCACGAAAAGCGAGTCGCTCGTTAATTAAATTTTCTTTTAGCCCGAATGCCTCACCGGTACAGCCTTGAACAAGAAGAATAAGAAGAAGGCGAAACGGTCGGTAAGAAGATGAACCCACGAGATGAAACGAGGCGTGCTAAAGGTGTTCCTCCAGCCGGCTATTATAAACGGTCGTTAAACGCACGCAGTCGAGGGTGGCCTCTGAATTTCGTACGTGTCGCGAAGATTCCTCGTGCTTGCCGGCTCCAACACTCCCGGCGGGGGTAATTAAAATACCCTTGCGGAGGAAAAAGTGGCCCCGGGCCACTTCGTGAAAATGTGCAAAGACAACGTGCCCTGATGACGAGGACTGAGATTAATCCAGGCACGCACGCGTTATAATTAAACAGACAGGCAAACGAGATCTTCAATACGCAAATTCTTTTCTACATTGAAATTCTACTTTATCCGAGTAATGAAATTCACTTCTCTCAGACAAGGATTACCAAAGCAATTTTTCAAATTTCATCCCAATTTCATTTGGCGAATACTGTCTAAAAATCAGGTTTGATAGATATTGCGTAGAAGAACAAAGTGAGAGTAAGTGAGTTATGCGATTGATGTCTTTGCTGTTCGTCTGGCAGTAGCAATTCGCTATCAGAGAATAGAGTGTTTCATGTGGGAGATCTCCATAAAGCAGGCGAAATCTCATCGGGTGCAACTGTGAGATTGGCTTTGTGTGGCCGAGTACCTTCGATAGAATAGCTTTTGTGGGTTATGCGATCCGTGAATCAATGTACGTTACTTTCCAGTGGCCGTCCTTCGGCCTGCAGAGCCGTCAGCCACCTGACAGCTTGACGTACACGTGGTCGGCTTTCCTCGAACGCTCTCGTGTGAGTAACCACCAGACCCAATGGTGGTCACGTTTTCAAAATGCCGGAGGTGCGAGAGAACGACTGACACCTTGGCTTCCTGCTCGCCAGGATTACGTTGCCACCCGTCCAGCAAGGCGATCGTGAAATTAACTGGATTTGTATTGACAGCAGCCGTCGCTGAATTTCTAAGTAGAATGTGCCTGCCTGTCAGCCGCACGCTTTCTACGAGAAAAAAAGAGGATATCCACCACGGAGAACCGATCCTTTTAACCAAGGATTAAGTTGCGAAAAGTTTCCCTCGAGAACTCCCGCTGTATGGCCTGGCAAATGATCGGTTGGATGAAAGAAGCCCTCATGAAACACGGAAAAAGGGGTTGTAATAAGGGAGGGAATCATTACCCTCGACGTATTACTACGGATATTAATCGAAGTGGATTCAATTAACTTCTGCCTATTACGTAAGAGAGGCCAGCATCAAAGTAATGGCTGGTTCCATTATAGCGAAATCCCTGCGACACCGATGAACCGGCAGATAGACTTTTGCATGAGAAAAATGAGACTGTGTAAAAGAAATCGGATTTTTGGTGTGAATGGTAATATTGGTCCCAGAATAATGGGGACATTAATTGTTACTGAGTAACTATTGGACGTGCTTTGTTATCTCTCATTAAGCGACCGTGCGTTGGTTCTGAGCGTACTAGGGAGAGGATGAGGATTTCGTTAATAAGACAAAGGATACCCAGATTTATAGTGAACAATGGAGGCAAACGTGCTGAAGATAATCGAGACTATCTCACATCGGCGTTATAACATCTTTGATAATCATTTCGTACAGCTGTTGAATTCGGAAACACAATTAAACTCAAAGACACGCGTTGACGATTTCAAACAGATGGCTCTTAGTCAGAATCCTCAATATAAGTAAGAAGCAATGTAAAGCGTGCTTGATCAAAGGAAAATACGTGCGACTGCTTCAATGAACTCTGTCGTGTTAAAGCACTATTCATGTCTTAATTTGTAAAGTGGGTCTACCGAAAATATTACAAGTTTCATAGAGCGAAATACGTCACAGACAATTCTATATTTGAGTTCTCATTCTACTGACGAGAAGTAAGATAGAGAATTACTGATGGGCAAAGATAAGGGTGGGAAATTTAATTAAATGAAATTTGGGTGTCCAGATAAAATTTGACTTTCACGAGTTACATGGAAGTGTAGGATGGTTCATTTCCAGCAGGTGGTCCTCGACTATTACTTAAAAAGCTACTCGGCATTCGAGGCTGACTATTGTACCGCTTTACATAGCATTACTCAATAATTTACAATTCATATCCGTTCCAATCTGGCTTTGTCGAAACTCCGAGGACCATCTATCATCGTCCATGAATTTCTCACGCTTGAAATAAGTTAGAAGGCTTTCCCAGCACTAAATGCATTCAGATTATACTCATAAGCACTATTACTATTACTTGTAGGTGTACGTATAAATACACTCTAATCTTGGGTAGGAACGATTTATCTCAGAACTTTAGGTGCCGGTGTGAATCTAGGCATCCGTTCGACGTATATCCGAAAGTTCTATCGATCAAAACTTCTACGACACTGCTTTCCTCCTGGCAGCTAGCAGAGTTCAAGACCTTAGACACATACTCCCGGTGAAACGGAGATGGCCCTTTGGATACCACTTCGCCATTATGCACTTTGGTATGACCAGACATATCCATCAAAGAGGTACGACCATGTAGAAGTAGGGAACTTACTGCAAAGTGAAGGATTCTACATTTGAAAACAGCCAGGACACGTAAAGCAAGTTATACCTAAAGCCGACTTTTCCTACTGTCCTTTTACGGATTTGATCTGAAAGAGTATTATTTAGCTGCGGTGTTCGGCTTCAAAGTGGCTCTTTTAATTAGTAGCAAACGAAAAGGTCTTACTGGTTTTTTGTCTCTAGGCTTTCCCGTCAGATCGATGAATTGATCGGGGAATCGTCGGATTACCATAGTCCGCGTACTAATTAGCATGCGCTTTGAAAGGATCACTATCGGTACATTAAAAACTATGAATTGTACATTGCGGTAATGGACGATAAAAAGATCTGCTTTTGCTGCGTCATGTCGAAAGTAAAGTATCTCGATCCGTAAGTAGAAAAGAATCCAACCGTGATAAAAAGGATAAGACACGAATTCAAATAATGCTCCCTGTACGACTGAGAGGAGGCAGAACGTCTGGAGGAATAGCGAGACTGACAACAAGCGGGAAACTTGGCCGAGTTCGTATTGTATTGTTGCAGTTTCAAGAACATTTCGCAGTTACAAGAGACTACGCAGTTTCGTAAATAGAAAATCCCCGTCACATCCCGCAAGCAGAGAGCCTCATGTCAAGGCACTCGATAAACTAAGTTGAAAACTAATCTGGAAAACAGCAGCGTCGAGAGCTGCAACCGCCCGTCCGCCGCCAGCAGGCCGCAACTGTATTTTTATACAAACTCTAGGGGATTCTCGTGTTTACGTCAAACTTTCGTTCCCGCGTGTGTGTAGTTACAGTCGCCCCGGGGCGTGCCATAGAAACTTTTACTTTGCATTCATAACACCCTGTCGAAAAAAAGACCTATGTCCGACGTCCCGTTTGCACCTTAATAGTATAGTACCGAGCACCATCATAAATTAGAATTTGCTTTTAGTCCTGGCGACTATGCAAACCTGAACTTCTTCCGTAAACAATAGATTGTTACTTTAGTTAACAAACTTTAACTGTTGTATACATCGTTCGATATAATCTCTATACAAATTATGCATTTCCATTCTTCTTTCCGTAAACCGGAGTATATTCAGGAACATCAGAAAAATATTAGTCTATTATCGCTTACTTATACAATAATTTTGAAACGATGAGCCTTATTGTTACTAGAAACACGGAGAAATGTTTAAAAAAGTGCCTAAGAGAATCCATAGCTTAGAATCAGCCATAATCTCTCCCATGAATAGTCAGCAGCTATAGACTTCCGTAATCCGATCAATTAATTACCGAGTACTGTCGCGTGTAATGTAGAGATCTGGCTAAATTGGCGTAGCTTCTGATAGGTAGGAAGTTATTAGCAGTTCGAGTGTGATTTGACACTAACGTCACGAGGACTAAGATGTCAGTGAGGCGAGGTTCATTACACCGATAAGTACGAGTTATCGCGTGTGTTCCTGCATAGTAGCAATATCAGCGATGGGTGCTGGATCACGAAACAGCCGGTTTAAACGGCGAAGACGAGGAGGATAGTTTAACCGAGCCTGCATCAGGAACTCCCATCCACGCCCTGCGGCGACCTATCGATCATCCCAGTGAGTCACGTAATCGCCTTGCATTGTGCGAAGTGTCGACCACGATCGCGTGAATCGAGAGACGAACGGCCACTCTGCTTACAATTAGACTGGTCTACCTTCGTTGGATTAAATGATCCCTACATCCGCTTCCCTCTCACATTATCCTAGCTAAAGTACTTGTCTCCAAGTAGCTTATGCTGTCTTATGTCTTATGTCTTAAAACTAGTACTTAAAATAATATTACAGTAAGAAAATAAAGAATTCTCAAAGCTAGTGTTGAATTGAAGGAATTATTAATAGTAAGTAATGTAGAAAGTTATTAATAAAAGTTAAACAGTGTCGGTCTCTCTGAAAGAAATAAACGCTCAATGAAACTAAGACAATTACGTCGAAGAGAGTAGTAGTAAGATTAGAAGAAAAGGTTCTGGCGTGTGGCTCGCGTTAAGGTGGCGGCGTCAAGTTTTCCTCGAATGCTGACGATCTCCCCGGGGGGATGGGTCATTAAACTGAAAAGGACGTTTGAATTCACGAGCTCGTCCGAAATTAGTTCTCGCTTTGTCCGTCGACTGCCGTCGGGAGACGTAAAAAGACAATAATCCTGGCTGCCGGCTAATCCGGTGAGGATTTAAACCTGAAGGACTAAGTGCTTGCGATAAAGCCAGTGTTTCTCAATACCGCTGAAAGCTCACGACGAAACGGCTGACGAATGTTCAGCAATAAAGTTTTTCTGCCTCTCTTTCTTCCTGGTATTACTTAAGTTAGAGCTAAGAAACAAAGAGCGACGAAGGCCTGCTTTACTGCAAGCACAAGTCAAAGGGCCAAATATTTTCCTACATCTTCAGTTCGTCTGTGAAAGTACCAAAGACTGAAGGACACTTTATTTATTTTATGGTCAGATGAATATCGAAGTCCACCGGTTTGCTGCTTAAAATTTCTTTGCGTTCGCGGTGCCTCAAAGACCAAAGCACAATGGCTTAAAGGACTCTTGAAGAGCTTTCTTGGAGACAGGGAGAGGGTGCTTTAAGGTAACCCTTAACGCTCACCTTTTCTTTTTAAAATTCCTTCTAATCCGTTGAACTCCTTACTGACAGCACCACAATTTTATTGACGCAGATCGTTAACCTCATGTCCCTGTCTCGCTCCATCCTCTTTCCTTTATCGCAAATTCTCTCTACCAGCTTTACCTCCTTGTTCCTTTTGTTTCCTGTCTGTTCTTTCCTGGTACGTGTTCCTTTCTTTTCGCAGAAGGTCTCGTGCACTTTTGATCTCGTTGGCCGACTCTTCCTCGCGGACAGTTGGTCCATTGAAAGAGATTAAAGTGATGCAATTTCAAGATTTTGCCATTGCGAATGCACAGTCGGTCATCGGGACTTTATCCTCAATCCAGAGAACTTTCAAGAGCCACCGGACTCCCAAGCTTCCTTATTCCCTTGAGCTTTTTGAATGAGCGATGCGTGCTCTGAGAAACAGGACTCCCCACGGGAAATCTTCCTTGGCTCTATGCTTATACTACGAGTTATTTCGACTTGGCGGCCCATCCTACCGCCTGTTTATTGTCCCTTCACAAAATGAGAAAGTACACTTCTTTTGACGAAAGGGGAATTTATGATAACTCAAAGCTTAGCTAGCAATGCTTAACAAGTGCAATTGGACAATCCCATTCTACAAAATCCAGTAGGTAAACATGATTGAATATTAATGCAACTGAAACCCTGCGAGCAGGAACATTTCCTCATATAATTATTTTTCAACACGCGTGAACTGCACGGTAATCATTCGGTACACGAACGGCTGTGACCAATCTGTGATACATTGGCGTTGGTAAATCCCACGTGATCAAACACTCGGTAATGAAGAAAATAAGTGCTCTGAAAAAGGCTTAATTTGGCCAAATGGAGGAGCTAGTTGACAGAATTACTCGTGGGTGATCGCGGCTCATTATTATTCCTGGCGTGCTTGAATCGATGCATAATCAGAGCCGGGGTCGTGCCGAGGTGCGTGCCAACGCTAATTACGGAATATTACCACGCTCTCGCCATTATAACCGCTCTATCTGAGCCACTATCTATCCCTCGTGCTCGGACACGGTCTCTCTACGTTCAAGCTCTATCTCACTTTCGCCAGTGCAGTCCGTTTCTCACCGTGTAACCCCCGGAGAATAACCCAATCACCCTGGCGGACGTAGTGGCGCAGTGGCATGCATATGCATTGCCGCTTACACAAATGCTATGCAAACGATGTGTACGAAAAGTAACTGTCACCCTGTGACCTTTAACCGAGGCTCGAAAGGGAGCCCAGTCGTTTGGTTGGTCTATCCTAGGCGAGAGGTTGGTCAACGAGCTGTTTATTTATGCCCGGATGCCCGGGTAAACTTTTCTAAGCGTCACTCGTTTCTTCTCTGTCCAACGAGCGTGATCCAACGTGCTCGCTTTGATCAGAGAACGTGTTTGGCGTGCCGGGCTTCACTCCTTCACGCTGAGTGAACAGTGAAAGTGGCCAGTACGCTTAGAGTTTTCGACTTTTTCACCGGACACGCGGCGACGTTCTTCTAGTTAGTCTCTTCTCTTCTCTCCTCTGTTCGAGCCACGCGCGTCCCCAATGCCAACCTCGCCTTCCTTTTTCCTTCGCTGGGAAAGCACTATGATTTGCCGAGCTAGACCACGCGATTTGCATATTCCTCTTTCATGAGGTTCCTCCTATCGCCGGGACGTTTTTCCGCGCGGAAAATCGGCCTGATTTCGAATCGATTACGTAGCGTAACTACATACTCGTTGGGCCACCGGGCTGCATTTCCGCTGGCTGCTGCCACACTCGATAGAGAAAACGCGAGAGAGAAAGATTTACTTTGAACTGATTGAATCACTTTCGACTCACTGTGTTTATCGGGGCGAGATTGAGCGGGGTTGACGCGATTTAGCCACACTGATTTTCCCGTAAGTTAAAATTGCGTTTCCATTATTCAGTGGCTGATTAAAGCCACGGGGCACGCGTCCGTTCCCTGAATAATAATTCACACGTGGAAAATTGCAAATATGACATCGGGAACGGGAAAAGGTTGAAAGGGGAAGCTCCGGGGCTGCGGACGCCCCGTTGGAAGCATTGGCCAGCGGTAAATCAAGTGGCAGTATATCCTTATTAGTCCCGTATTAGTACGCGTGAGAATAATAAAGCGTATAATTTAAAGAGTTAATCCCATCTGTTTTCGGAATGCGTCCGCGCGGTCATTAAGTAATCAGCGCGCCGGGGCGATATGACTCGCGAAATACCTCTCTAATTTAAACCGTGAAAAGTGCCCGTTTCCCTTATTCCCCTATTTGGAGAACGTCGTCCGCTCTCATAAGCTATGTTATACCCAGGAGCGCGTGTACGAACACTCGTATTAATTATTAATCACTGTTGCATCTGTTATTTCTGTGGAAAGTACGAATTTCCGGATGAATCTCTTAATAATATATAAAAACTCAAAGAGCCCTGAATTCATTGGTGTATTCTGAGCTACAAAATGGTAATCGTCATTGGTATTTCAGTTCTTGAAACAATCCCAGTGAATCGTACGTTGGGAAGAACTCTCAGCACATTATGCGGGCACCATTCCGCCTTCATTTTGCCAAATAGATTATCCTCCCTGTCGTAGCATATATCAATGGCTCGAGATGAGAACCGCGTCGTTCATTCCACGTCGCTGCCGTAACAGTTTCCGTTATGGACCAATTCAGTCAGTGCTACCTGAACCGCCATTTCCACTAATGCCACTGCGATTCGCATAGTTGAAAATTCATAGCCACCGATGAGGAGACGACCTGAGAGCTCGGACGTGAGTCAGGTCGAGTATCAGTTTGTCTAGATCAAATTTCCGGGTGCCTCCACTTCTCCAGCATCCCGGCTGTGGTCCACAGTTTCGTGATATTAATCAAGCCTTTGTGGGGGTAGAAACTACCATGTTGAATAGCTCAGCGCTGCCAATTATCGCGTTGTTCCGGCCGAAATTTCTCGGTTATTAAGTACAGCTTCGAAGCTTCGAAGATGACATGATCGTTAATGGATGTAGTCTGTGATTGCCATCGATGTTATCCATTGTCAGAGTGGTCGCAGTAGTGCATACAAGAAGATAGTAACTAACCGGGGCCAGCTAAATATTCCCAAAGCGTTTGACACTATTATCGTTAACTGCGGCTAATAGGTACCGTAATTCTGATTTTCCCGAAGCTCGCATTTATGCGCCGCGCGTAACCAGCTAACACCACCGAAATACGCATAGTTCTTTGCAAATTAACGTATTGGAAGCGGAGTCATCAGAGCGAAGTCAACCAGACTAATGGCAGCTTATAATGCTAGCGCTGATTGGCAGCTTCGGAGCTCAAATTCACCAGCTCTAGGAACTACTATTTAACATATCGTTGCCTTTGTTATTAACTACCAGGAATTGACAAGGGACGCGTGAACAGCCGGTGTTCATCTGGCAACTGTTTCGACTATGTATACTTTAATAACTGGTCCGTTGAATATTCCGCGGCTGGGCATGACATTTGCATCCGTGCTTCATTTGCTGGGCGACGGCGACGCGCGCCTGGCAAAAGTGGATCGATCACGGCCGGCATGTTCCTACACCTCTTCCCGGGTATTTGAATACGTGCGGATAACTACTCGACATCGCTCTACTCCCTGCTCTTCCTCTCTCATGCTCTTCTCAGTTCACATACTCACACGCACACTCATTCTCCGTCGATTTGACACGTAAACACATTTGTACCTTATACTTCCGTGCCGGGGAAATGGCGCGACAGGCGCCACCCACTCGAGGCCGCTTGTCGGATAGATAAAGATTTATCCTCGGTGTACGTAAATCCCGTAGGCGTTGTCACGGTGGGCCTTGAAATTCGACGATACTCTGCATCGAGCTGGGATTACATATTACATCGGGGATTAGAGTAGCTATGCGGATGACAGCTGCAAAGTCCGCCGGCCAAACAATAATAAATCAATGTGCACTCGAGAGCCGCGATCGAAGTCAAAGTGAAAAATCCACGGGCTCAACAGGAGCCAGTGGGGATTTTCGAACGAATGAAGGATTGGAATTAAAATAGCAAAAGATGAAAGGACGAGAAAATATCAAGAGAATCTTGGTGAATGTCTTTCGAAACCTGGTTGTCGAAGATAAGTCCTTTCACTGTGGGCACGTCGTCCTTTTTAGCCTTTTCCTTATCAGACGTGGTGAATATTCATAGTACCTCTTGACAGGCCAATCGATAAGTCATTAGTTTATCATCCCAGCACCCTTGAATTATCTGCCTTCGCTGAGCTCATGCAGGCGTTCAAATATCGCTCAAGCACATCGAATGACACTGATGAAACCCGCCGGCTATCGCTGCCGAACCATTACATTTCCCCCTATTTTATCTAAAGAAATGCTTCAAAAAGCTTCATTTCCCAGGGGAAATTTTTATATTCTTCCTATTAAAAATGCTTTGAAAACCTAATGTCGTACTTTGTTGCTTCAATGAATTTCACTTTCTATCGTTTTTTTGTGGTTTAATTAGAAGAGCTCTCCCAAAGGGCAAGTATAAAGGGATGGCGCTGTGCAATACTTCACGGTTTGCCTCTCAGTCTCATACTCCTTGAAGAATTACCATTAGCTGAAGTCCTGTAAACTTAATACTTCGTGCGCGCCCGGCCGTAAATCCCTTTGACTATCCTCACAGGGCGTTTTCAAACGCAAGACAAGCCGGAGAGCGCGCGGCAATGAGATTAAAATACGGCCGGCAAAGAAATGATTAAGGGGAATCCTTGCCGGTCGATTATTCCCTGGGAAAGAGACTTCTAATTACCGGATAATTATCCGTGAACAAGATTCTCCTTGTCGTCGGTGCGATTAGGGTACGATTACTTGGGTGTCAGTGGGATCTTTACGGTGAAAGAAATCTCTTTTAAATTTGGCTCCGGAGCTTTCCACACGTAAATGGGATCACTTTATTCACTGCGATAAAATCGAGCTCTAAGCATTTTCCTTTATCGTAACTCCTGAGAGTGATACACATTAGCTAGTAGACTCTCTAAGTATTTCCTTCCTTCTACTAAAGAGAATTTAGTAATATTAAGGAATTAATCGTAATTTCGACACCATTGCGACTACAGTTACAAATGATTCCATCTGAGAAGAATCTACCATGATTCTATCTTATCTTGAGTGTCCAAGAAAACTCTTTTAACTCTTAGATCCCCTGTCTCGTTGAAAGTAAGAACACAAGCAGTTTCAGAGGACAGTTCGATATCGATGGGAGGTTGGAGCGCACTTGCAAGGAAGATTAACATAAAGTGAGCTCAATTTGCAGCTGCATGCGCAGGTGCACATGGTTGAAAAGGGCTCGCACTATCTCGCTTGTGTAGTCGAAGCCTTTTATTACAACCATGCCAGGCTTGTGCACCTGCACTCGCGCCCTATCTACTGGCCAGAGCTCTGAATGTTTAATGAACGGTCGAAAACCCAAAGAATGACGCCGGTAAATTCGACCGAAATTACTTATTAAAGCTGTGCCAACCACCAACTCTGTTTCTCCAACACAGCCGCCTTCATCACTGTTAATTAGTGAATGAAATCCCTCTTTACGGGACAGCCTATAATTACATCAATCTGGTAATACTGCGTGTGTTTTTCTAGAACCTGCTCTCACTGAAACGACAATGAGTAAGGCTGGAAACAATAAAACAGGACGAACGTAGCAGGGTGGAAAATGTGATTGCGAAAGTATTTTCGGCAGCGCTGTACCTCGATCAATAGAATTAGCCGGGGGTTTACATCCAGGGATTTCGGAAAATATATTGTTTACATCGCTCACTTGAGTTTCACTGTGCCTCTGATTGCACCATAGAGTATGGCATATCATTCCCGTCCTGATCTCCAACATATTGGTGATGAATAATTGAAATCAACGCAGCACTCGAGCGAGCTGCGATTGCGCGCATCCAACAATCCGGGTGCAAGTTAAATAGCGCGGAACAAAATACATGTTCGATTCGAAATATAGCCGGCGCTTCGCAGAATCCATTCGTATATTATAAAAGCTAAATCCCCAGCTAATTTATGATATATATGAATACGATAATAGGTGGGTTTTGAAAAAGGGAGTACTTTATTGTAGTCTGCCGGCGGAAGCCCTGCGATATCAATTGAGTCTGGCGAGAATGGGTTCGCCTTTCACCATGGACCTTCGACATTCGATCGGTAATTTTGGCGTTATTACTGGCCACTCGATCTCGTTCGAATTCGGTTCCAGTTAATCTATTGGCCAATGATATTCCAGTCGACTAGCTGCAATTATAATATCTCTATATAGCATTCTATTGAACAGTCAGCTTGTCTGCTTGAGATTCATACGATGAATTTATACTTTTTGCAACAATACAACTCGCATAGTGTCGCCTGGATGCAACACCGTACCGGATGCTGGCATTGTTGACAGGTACGGTTCATGACCTCTCTCTTTTTCATGCTCGTTCTGGATCTCCCTCTATTACTCTAGCTCGCACTGCTCACGATACTCCCCCATCCATGGTGACACGGTACGTGCGTACTGGCAAACAAGCCCTCATCTGCGTGTATTTGCAAAAATTATCCATTGGAGTGGGTGCTTTTCACCGCGTAATTGGACCGCTCTTTCACGCCCCGCGCGTAATTTCAAAACGAGCACACTGAATGCGCCACGCCGCAGATGCTACTGCTGCGTATCCCGGCGGTACGTTCTAATTACGTATCACTGGAATATTCCCGGTGATAAATTAGCACTAGACTCATGTTCACTTCATTCGGAAGAGTCCGATTTGTTATGCAAGGGAATATATCTACCAGAACTGGCTTTGATCGAGCGAAGATTTGGTTCAAGGATAGACGCAGCTGCAGATTTCGGGGAAATTGCTGAGAGTGGTATGGAAGAAATGTGAGAATTTTTTTGACAAAGAAGCGACAGGACCGGGTTTTGCGTGCTCGAGTGAGGATTGCGAGCTTGGATCGAGGGAAGATGGAGTCCTGCAGGATTAGAGAGACGCGTGCGCGCGTCTGTGCCGGAACAACGGGATGAAGTGGATGAACAAATAAAGTCGGAGATTTGCCAGGCAAATAACCGGAGGAGATACGGCGCGTAAGGAGAGCAGACTTTAGGAGAGACTACCCCGCGGGAGGGTCACCGTAGGAGGAAACGAGAGCACGGAGTATGGAGTGGATTGGTTGAAAGCATTATTAAGATTACTGCCCAGGTCATTCTTTGTTGTTTGCCTCGCCTCGTGTAATTGCTGCCCTTCTATCTCGACCGACTTTCTTTCTCCACTTCTATTTCCCTTCCTTTCTACGGCTATTCTCTATTTTCCTTACTTCTCGACATCCAACCCTTTCCTTCTCTCTTCCTCTCGATTTCTCGTTTTTGAAAACAGTGCTACCCATTCCTGAATTACATGCAAACGCGAAAGGATAGCCTGGCAACTTTGTTTACCAGAACGTTCGCTCTAAGAAAAGTACCGAAAGCAGGACCCACATCTCTAATTGAAGTTGGCATATTCAAGTCAAGAATTTTGCGGTAGATATATTAATATTAATGTACGCATACAGTTTCCATAAAATGAACATCCGTTTACGTACAGTCAGAATCAATCCTAGACCATCGAGATTGAATGGTCTTACAACGAGCAAGCAACGGAATGCAACGTATTGTTTTACGCGAGTCATTCATCGAAAAGATTTACTCGCAGTCGCGCCGTATATCGAACCGACAAGCTTTTCACACGATGCAACGAGGTCGTCGAGTTATTAATTCATCTATTCATTTCTCGAACTGCGACATTAAACGGTGCCCACGAGTAATAAAATTCTTACATTCGTAAACCTTTGCTAATTACTGAATTCCAAAAGGTCGACCTGCTGGTTTTACGTTTCGCGCGTCAACAAGTCTACATGGGTGGGCAATGACTAGGTCGACCGAGATAAAGACTCACCTCCGGGATGATAATTAATGTTTAACAAGTCCAGGTCGACCATCCGCCGCTCTACTTCCCTGGCAAGCTGCCAGTAGTCTTTGCCGCGGCATTGCTTTGCCGGGTGCGACAAAAGAAAAGTGAATTCTCGCGGACTTCACACCATTAGCCGCGTTCCGCAGCAAGCTTCCCTTCTTTCACTAGAGTTGCCGCCGCGACGCCGTATTTTCCCTCTTCTTCCGCGTCTCTTATTCCCGGCACTCGGCATCGAGCGCACGGCTCATTCAGCATGCACGGTCGGGACGAATAACGCCCTGCAATTGTTCTCTAGCTGACGGAGCGGAATCCGGCGATTTCGGAAACGAGCTCCCTGTAGGCTCAACCCTGGCTGAGTCATTCGTTAACGAGCTCGAAGATTGCTGAAACGATTCTGATGCTAAGCGACTCAACACTTTGAACACACGAAATTTTTCGGCTTCATCACTCTGCGACATTAGCGATTATTTCACCATTGTTAACTGTATTTGCAGTCTATTTAATAAAGTAATTTTACAGTGTATGGAATAATTGATTACTTTTTAATTACCGGCAAACATTTGCTTTAAGTATTTGTATCGACCGATCAAATTGGCACTTGGATAGAGGGCTTAGCTCGGCTTATCCTAAAGAAGTGGTTTCTCCCTTGTGTACCTCGAACCCTACCGCCTAGCATAGCCCGTTAAATCCTGGTATTCAGACAGAATCTATTCGAAAAGTTTCGTGTGTAACCGCATCCTTTCGTTGGCTTTCGTCGGTGAACGGATGCTTGGCGCTTTTTCCCGTGCAAACCGCTCCCCGATTCGTTCTCCGTCAAGCAGTGCGCCACTGCCAGACATGTTTACGAGCTGACAGGATGCGGCCTCGCTGAAATATTCGGGTGTATCAAGTCACAAGGATGGAAGGCTAGTCTGCTCTTCCTAGCCAGGGCGAACACCAACCGACAGTGGCTCTTGTACTTTACGGACCTTGAAAGGCGCGATGTCAAAGACCGGCGTCTTGAAACTTTGATCCGGAGCACGCGTGCCCGCTGCGCGATTTCCGACCGCGAATATTTCATGAAGCTGCCCGCCCGAACTTCGAGCATATACCAGTTCCCCCAACGTCTCGAGAAAGGACATCCAAGTCTGCTTGGATGCTGCCCGCCGAGAAATCCTTCAGCACTGCCAGACCAGAGAAACTCCCGTGAAACGAAAATTCACGACATTTAGCTTTCTCGCAACATACAGCAAAATGTATTTCATCCGACTAAATATTCATCTCATAGCTCATTGTATATTCTTTTGGAGCAGCTTGTTTCGTATTTAGCGAATGGTCGGTCGTTCCACCTACTTTGATCAATTTAGTCGTGGACTTGCCAGACAGCTTTAAGCAGAGGGTTTAATGACCGCTAGGGCGAATCGAATGCACTAAGAACACCTCGAAAGAGTGAAAGAGAAAAGCAATGCATAGAGATGAACGTGAATAGGAAAGCTACATAGGACGTAATTGGAAATGCATATGCCAGCTTTTCGTCGGGGAATTTGAAAGACACTCCTTTCTAATGATGAATAACCAAGGCTCCATACTCGATCACACATTTCCGCCAATCCTTAATTACTAGACTTCTCGGTGTGCTCTTGAATAAATTATTGAAGAAAGGTGTGCCATCCAATCATTAAGGCAAAGTTCCAATAGATCAAAATCCATGCACTGTAATAGTAAACGGGAATCTTGACTTTTGCACTGTGGTTCAGTGAACCCATTACCGAATTGCAAGGGATGCGCTCTCACTTCGAAACTGCTCCGTTCGCATGTTTGCACCCAAGGCTGCCAGAATTCGCCAGATAAGAGAAAGGGCGTGCACTAACGAGAGACTGGAACCACCGCAGCATCCATGAAAGAAACGGCAGTGCTATGTTCTTGGCGCTCGTTCTTTCGCGCAACCTTTTTCGAAAGGGAGAGCTCGCTCGCTTTAAACGGAGCCTGTTTACTCAATGTTTTTGCAAGTTGCACCGAAGCGTGCGCGCGAGCTAGAAGGAGTTGCAGAGGGAGAATGACTTTCTTACTGTTAGCACGCTCCACTGATCCCTGAGAATTTTTCCTACGTGGCGCTTTAAAAGCGAGCACACCGAGTTAACCAATTTGCCTGCACTGTGAATGTAGGTGCTTCGTGCTCTGATAGATCGCGTTCCGTGAACTGATGCATCGGCTGTTAAATTCGTTGGTATGACAAATCCCCGAGCAAAAGACTAGTTTAATGGATAGACCTTCGCTCCATCATCGCACACATCGAATTCTCGTGTTAAAGGATGTGAGGTAGAGTCGCATCATTAAACAATTATACGCTTGATTTCGCTGGGCTTAATGTTTACGACCGTCATGTACAAGCACGTACGCGTACACGTGTGTCCGTGTACGTGCGTCTGGAAAGGATGGAGGGAAGGAAGGGTGAACGAGCCTTTAGCATTCAGGCACTGCCGTTTCAGCCGTACTGAAGTGTATACATTACACAAATTATGCATAACACACCGAGAGAATACGCGTCTCTTTCTCTCACTTTCTACCTTTTCCCTCTACCGCTGTTGGCTGCCACCTTTTTTTCCCCCTCCTCGCCAACCGGCGCTTTAACAGAAAGCTACCTCGCATTCATCCTGTTTCCACGTCCGTTCGATAAAAAGCGAAAGACGGATCGCTCTTCGCCCGATCACTTCGCAGCGCTGCAAACTTTCTCTTACCTTTGCACGTGCATCCACTAAGTTTCGCTCAAATGAGCTGGCCGTATCCGTGCAACGGAGCTACCGAATTCGGCGAATCAACTGAATTCCTTTCATTGATCCTGAATGTTATTCTGCCATGAATCTGATAACTAATCCTACCAGCTTTTTCTTTGCTGGTAATTGAGGAGGAAACCGAATCCCCGAACTGCGAAACAGCCGCTAACTACCGTCGGGTTTATCCAGTTGTCCTATTACCGGTGGTTCGAAATTTCGGCAGCTGGCAAAACAAGCAGTGCTGCTTCTAGATTATCACCCCCTTATTGATCTGATAGGAAGGATGCAGGAATTGATACGTAATCGAGAATTCGAGGCCCGGCTGCCCACATAATAACCCCTACACCAAACAACAAGGGGATTTATGTGCCGCCCAGGGGATAAATTGGCGGGCGGGAAGAGCGGAACATGGAATTCTACCTTGGCGGAAAATCAAAGATATCTGAAAGCAATCTCTCGTCCCTCGTTCGCGAGTTATCGACTTCGACGGAGATATTTTACCGTTTCTGAAAAAGACGAGGCGATGGAGACAGAAGGAATTGAAGGACAACAAAAATCCAAATGATAGTTAAAGAGACACAACTATTGAAGAATAGTGATTACAAAAGTTTACATAATGGTCCTGCTTGTTTATACGAAATGATTTTGGGTGGCGAAAGATGTCAATAAAAAAAAACACCTTAATTTTATACAGTCTCTAATCTTAATTAAAAGTACCTCTGATTATTAAATAATAGTAGGATCTAATGTTGCTCGGTATATTTCAAGATCTGCTGTGTTAACAACTAGCTAACTACTACGCTCCCTTGGCAGCAAGTCACTAATCAGTTTCTAATGCATTATTGCTCCTGCTGACTGCACTTAATGTATATTTGTTAATCGCCCTCCGGCTAAAGCTCGGTGTACAGAGGCGGCTAAGTTGTCAGGCGAAATCCTACAAACGGCCTTTCGGAATGAGCATGTATAAGACAACGTGGAGAGAGCTGCATTTCACGGGGCCGGACACATCCATTTACAGGTGCGTTCTAATGGCCAGGACATTGTACCTCCGCCCAGGACCGACGTACACACTAGAAAGCGCCTGGCAAGCCTGAGAGCTTATCGCCGCAACTGCATGAAGGAGAATTTAGCAGAAGCCACTATACACAACGAAAGTAGATTTCTCACATAAGCGGTGACCCAAATACGAATAGTGAATTACAATGCATTTCCTGGAGGAACAATTTTACAAAAAGAAGTCACAATTCTTTCCAAATGTATTGTTTATGTGTTTAATCCTTCATAATGGAATCGGAGCGTCCTAGTATCTCTAAAATGTTAGCACATTGAATGGATGCCTTTAAATTGTGACTGTGTTAAATTCTATAATCTTCTGGGAGCAGTGATAATAATGAAACTGTTGAGAGATGGATCTCAACTGTAGCTGAGAGGAAGGATGAAAATCGTAAGTTTTATTATGTAGTCCTTAACGTCACGAATGAGCAAATGCATCTCAACTACTCCGCTCCTAAATTTGCAAGAAAAGTTTAGCAGAAAGTATATCGACCTTTTTTATCTCTCGACTGAATACACTGCCTTCTTACGTGAATACATGCTACGCTACTTTAGCTCGAGGTCAAAGTACAGGAAGAGAAGGTCTGAGGTAGATTGGCCGCAGAAAAGCAACGACCTCATCCGCTCGAGTAATACGCTTTATTATCGGGATCCCTCGTAACTGCGTGGCCATTGTTACCAGCGTTCTTAGTTAATCTACAAATTATTCGCAAAATAATCCCCAGGCTCAACTTGCTTATCTAATAATTAATTCGACGGGGAGAGCAAATTGGCGCATCTCGAGTCCGCAATGCAAACTAACCCACACTGGCGTAGAATCAAGACCCGGATTCCTTCACAACTCTCAACTACCCCGCCTGTTCCTTCTCGTCACCAATCTAATTTAAAATTAATTTATTTGACATCTTGAAATGCGATCGTCGACATATCGAGTGTCGGACTTCCCTCAGCGATGCGTAACCTCCAACGGTTCATTTCCACGAAAAAAAGAGAGAGGAAAAAACGGGCAAACGGAAGACCGGATTTTAATTTCGCCTTATCAGGCACGTATCCCCATCGAGGGTTGGAATCGATACGAGTAAAAAGGCTTCTTCAGCTACTTTCCTGATAAGAAGCGAGTCCAAGTGCAACGACCGCGAGTCCTCCGGTTCCGAGAGAAGACGAAGAAAAAGAAGTGGAACGGTGCGGCACAGGAAAGCAGCGGGGAAAGAGGGAGTTCGCTTCCGCGGCCGCAATTGCAAAAATATGGAGCCGGAAAATCCGGATGCCGGCAGAGGGAGCGGCCTCGCGGAATATCTTATCAGCAGGCAGATCCGCGAATGCAGCCAGCAGGCCACGTGGAAGCGCAACGGAAAAAGCTTGGACTCAACTCGACTCAACTCGTCTCAACTCGGCTAGACTCGACTAGACTCGACTAGACTCGTCCTTCAGTTCGTGTAGGTTGGAAGGAGGCGTTCTCCCTTCAGGCGCAAGCCGAAAAAAAGCAAGGACGATATTTTCCTTTGATGCGGATAGTGTATCGCTGGCGTGGTTCCAACGAAAACCGACGACGACCGCGGCCTCCGCCGCCGCCGCCGCCGCCTCTCTGCCGGGCCGATAATCGGGCCGTTGCGGAATTGATATACACGTGTAGCCCCCGGGCCGTAAATCTCAGATTTGATTCACGGCCAAGATTCCGACGGATAAAGGAGGGCGAGCTGCACTCGCTCGCTCGAGTGCTCCGGCCAGCCTGGAGAGCTGCTGCGAACAATAAATTCGTGGGTTACAATGCTCGAGTTGTTACCCGCGCTAGGAATGTCCTCTTCCGACTGAATTCTATAAGCTGCTGGCCGGCCCACTTAAGCTTCCCTCAAAATGTTCCTCCTGTGTGGCGCAATCGACCTAGGAACGCGTTCACCCTGGACTCGTTTTAGATCTATTAGGATGTACTCTTGGAATGACCAAGTCTCAACTAACACTTGATAAGATAGGCAATTTTTATCAAGAGCTCTGTGTTCATCAGCGGTTTCTTTCTATATGAACTTTATAAAAAGGCAGAAGACAAAAGACTGAATTAGATGAAGAGTTCCGTAGAAGAGCACGTTCTCAACAATGTTAGCGAGGAGACAGATTAGGGCAGGTTGGAGCGAAGTACAGTGTATGAATACGTAGTTAAAAATAAGGGGATACGAGACACTAGATTTATGAGTTCCAGGAAGGCTAGGGTGGTCTTCTCCATTCGAGTTAACAATCAGAGTGAGACACTTCTCGCGTTGGATAGCAGTGCGGGCTTCTTTGTAATTCAAAGTGGTACACGAACCGCGCACACATGATATGAACGGTGTTTCGTTCACTGACAAAGCGAAACGCTGCCTAGGCAATCGTTTCGCCGCTGGTTATTCGCACACCCGATACAGGTATGAATTTCCTGGGATTTCGAGAGTAAAGAGAAAATTACCGGGCGAAATCTTCCGAGTCTCATTAATCATTTATTGTATCATCGAAATGGATGAACAGCTGCAAGAAAATGTCTACAGCAATCAGAGAACTGGCGTGATTTCTGGTTGAATTCGTGGTACAAAGTAGAAGTGAAATATCTTGGAGGCGAGGAACTTCGCATGATGCGAAGTCTGAAGGGAAAGTCAACGGGAGCGAGGTAGAAACTTCAGTTCGCGAAACTTCTCCTGGGGGAATATAGTTGAAGTAACCAGGTAACTCAAGTTACGAAGATGAACAATAATTTTTTATTAAAACTTTAAAAGCGCAATCTCTGTTTCACTAGTCATAGTAGCCGACTGCAATTTTGTTGGATGTCTGATAAATGGATCACCCACTGCGAATAATGTACCACTGCTTTTAAGCGAAAGGTGTTCATAAATAAGTTCAAATAATGTCTGTCCATTTTCCGCACTCGGTGTAGCTGTTCGTCGAAATATTCGTTGAGCAAGGAACCGCTCGATTTCAGGGAATTCACGGCAGCATAGTTTACGCCCCAGTGGGAGAAAGGATTTCCCACCTTTTCGTTGGAAATTCTAGTCTTGCTACCTCTCATTCAGACCGATTCGGTGCAATGAATCATTGACGGTTTTATACAGGGTACGATTTAATTACTTGAAAGAATATATTTTCCTTTCCTCGCGTCGGCCCCTCTTTTCATTTTAATGAAATCCTGAAAAAGCTTTCAGTATAAAATACGATAATTCTGAACGAATCGGAGACTGTAGTATCATAGCGTTTCAATAGGTCACACGTTGCTTGAGACGAACTCCACTAAAAAGACTGGAACATGTGTTATTGAACAAACAAAGCAAGATATCCCAGGTGATTCATTGACGTTAAGATAAATGTGGGAAAACTCAGGCACCACGATCTTTCGCAATTAGTTTTCGAAGTAGATTAAAACGCTCGGACGAGCGTGAAGAAACAATCGAACTTCATGAAGAAGAATATCGGTTGGAGTGCGCTTGTCTCGCCAACGCTGCTGCTTCCCAACGATCGAGAAAGCTTGAGCCTTATATTATATGCATACACTATAGAATCCTTTTCTACGGCGAGACTCGGCCTTCCAAGAAAAGTTTTGTATTTCTGTCGTGGGATTCGGAATCGAGCAATTAAAAACGTACATTAATTCTGAAAGTAACAAGCGAAAGTAGAACGATTCTTTAGGCCTGGAAAGTATTTTCCGCTCATGTCAGATAGTACTTAAACTTCCTTGGGGCGACCTGGTTCCACCAAGAAGACCTGATTCCTGGGGGAGTCGTGAGAACGGAAGAGAAACGCGAGATGGAAAAACACGACGCACTTGATTCTTCCACGGCTAAATGAGAACCGTCAGCATTTCTCTCGGACAATTAAGACCCGACAGAAGAAGACGCTTGCTTTTGCGAGAACGAGGAAGGAAGGAAGGAAGGAATTGGAAAGGAGCAGTGCAAGCCAGGATGCCTGTGCGGTCGAGCTAATTTGAATTCTACCACCGTCATAAACACCGTCGTTCAAGCGATGCCCGGGCATGACGAGCTCACGAAGGCAATTAATTAGTAGCGGACCTTTGGCGGCTGCCAAGGTGGCAAAGTACTACGAGAGCACACTGACCAACGCGACGCTGTATTATTCATGTAAATTGGCTGCAGCAAAGTTCAACTCGCCAGAAATCCTCTTGCTTTCGCGATTGATGATGCGCGACGATTTACTCGGAATTCGCATAGCCCTGCAACTTTTGTGCCTTCATCGCATCCGGAAGCACTCTGCCAATTAGTAGAACTACATAGACACATTCTAGAATTGTAGTTAATGACTTCGTAGAAAATTAAAATTAGACATTGCTGTTAATGCTGGTAGAAAAAAGATGGTAAATTCGTTGACCCTTCAATTTAACTTTGAAGAACTTTACTTGATGATTCAAGCGAAAGCCACTTTTAGTATTTCGTAATGTTTAACGAGTACTAAGGGATCCCGAATATACGGAATTCAAAGACTTTTGACGAAAATCCTCCCAATGGTGCAAAGGACGAAAGTTTCCTCGGATTGCTCCGCAGCGGATATGAAAGGGAACAGTTTCAAAATTTGTCTGGCAGTCTCTCTATCTCTCCATTTCTCTCTCACTCTCTCGTACAGGGCAAGTGAAATTGCGTCAAAGTTCGAAAACGACTGACATAAAGCATACCAGACAAGGTTGCACCAGTACAAAGGGGCGGGAGACATTGGCCGCGATTGCATATGCAACGATGCAAATAGGAGACATTCACTGACTTAGCGGGCGAAATGCACCACGAGGAAACTAATGTTCCCCAATCCGCGCAGATCATCCGATGAGATGCGGAACACCGAGTGCGCGATTGCGCCGATCAGTTATATCGATTGCACTCCCCAAGATTAACTCTTATATCATCCCGCAACAGGAGGTTGGCCGTTTGATACTGCCGCAATTAATAACGCTGGATGCCTGACCTTCCCTTGATTTGCGTGCACAGATGTTAAGCTTCCCGTGAAAGGCAAAGTAAAAGGACAGCATTCAACATTTGTGCCAATCCCAAATTAAATATCGGATAAATCTGAAAAATGGCATATTTCTGCCAATTCCTATTTTTTCATACCAACAACAATTTGATTGTTAATTTCAGAATGTGATTTGGAATGGTTTTCGCGCGAAACTTAGTACTCCATTCCAGCAAACAGGAACGTAAGAAGAACCCGCAAACGAGACAGTAAATTTTTCACAGAAACAAACATAGGAGTCAGAGTAGAAGAAGGGTACTGTTTCGAGAGCATTTCTTCTTGTTTAGCGGACAATTGTGTCTAGTTGTGGAAGCGGCGACGAAAGGATGTGCGTCGGCAAGAGGGTCGTAGCTATAAATATCAACGAGCAGTCATAAAGTTTACTTTATTTTCCTAACTTTTGGCAAAGTGCAACGCGACAGGGGAAGCAAGAGCGGGGAGCCGCAGTGCCGGAAAGGTCCTGTTGCAACTCCGAGAGGGCGGTCAAAGAGTGTCCTTCCGTTGGCTTCCTTTACTCAGCACAGTGCAGGAAGAAGCTGGGGAAGAAGAACAAGAACAAGGAGCGGCAACTATCTAGAAAAGACACCGGAGAAACACAGGACATCCGCCTAAATGATCTATCGCATCCCACTGCGAACCTAAAACCCAGTGTAATGCTTTTGAAACACGAACCCTCGTAAAATTTTGTGACTCTTGTTTTTAGAATGTTATCATGTTGCTTGGGTAATAACCGAGTCCTCGAGATTATGCAATGCGAGGAAAACGAGTAGGAAATACCACAGGAACCTCGTCTTTTATTGCCGTCGCCATTCTCGTTCTTAAGTGGATTAAAAAATAATAGAAATTGTATGTCTCATCATTGGTGTACTTGTACTAACGCAATTACTTTACGGCATGTAGAACTGAAAATCTTTTCCAAAAAATGTCATACCTAACTGGAACAGAAAGAGCTTGCATGTTGATCTATGTAGTTACCCCCGAACGGATATTTCATTTGTTTGAATCAAATGAAAAATCGAAATAACACGTTAATTGATCGCTGGCGTGTACGAAGTAGATATTTAATAAAATTCATCAAATTTCCCGTATCAAACGCGTCAGAGCTTTCTATCTGATCAGCGAGTGCACTCTGCGATGCGGGAGTAGCACAGCCGACAAAATTCAAGCTTTGAGTTTCATCGAACGGCATTAATTTGGCCTAAATACATCCGGTTATTATGGAAGTCAGCTCGGTCTCACACTTCCTACGGGAACGACGTTCATCGCTAACCACAGTACTTATGCACTGACGTTTGCTAATTATTCGTGCTAAATTTTGCGAGAGTCCCCTGGAAAGCTGGTGCTAATAATCCTTCGAGCGTGCGACCTAATGCTCGAAAGGTACGAGAGGAAATCGACGATGCGCGCCAATAACCGGAATTGGAAATTTGGTGGGCGAGGGCGACTAAACGATTTGGCTGACCGTTCAATTACTACCGAACATATTAGGGACGACTCAACATTTCTGACGAAATTAAAGGTAAAACGTTCATAATGTAAGTATATATATATAATAAAAACTCATGGAAGAGAGTTGCGTTCCTTTGTGGTGCATTATGACATACAAGCCGTTCAAATCTATACAGATCCGCTACCACCGGATCCATGGGAACAGGAGATTTCCCTTAAAATAGAGTTCGCACGAAAGAAGTAAATCGCTTCTGAAAGGCGACTGGTGCGGCAAAGTACCCTATCCCACGATCCAGCTCCATGTTTCTCAAAGAACCTTTCGTTCGACCGCGATAGCTCGATCGCTCTGCTCTATTTTTATTTCCCATGAAAACTGGTTGACTGCGCTAGACTCCACCGCATAGATCGAACCAACAGTACCGTCGACATTTTATAAATATCTGAAATTTGTTTTCCACGGAAATGCAACTTATTCCTAGAAGAATCTAGGCTAGCTTTTGATAGCATCTTAAAGCAGTCCAACAGAATTAAATAGAGAGGGAGAGAATTAAACAAATTTCTGCGGCTGGTGTCGGTAAAGTCTTTGAGGTCGAGGAGTTTGCCAGCGACCGCAATCACCGTGAAGAACTCGCAGTTTCAGCCTCGTCCTCGATTCCCGATGGGTGCGGCTTTCTAACGAAGCCGATTGGACCGTTTGATTCTATCGGTAATTGGAATACCGAGTTTCTGGCATCGGCAGTTATCCTGATTCAAGATTGATAATATTCCCGTGTACAGGACACTGTTCTAACCGAAACTGAGTTACAGTTACGAACTAATTTGTCGCTTTCAGATGACATAGAATATTATTTGAAGCTATTGTACATTCAGAGATTAGGCAGTAGTCAGAAGTGAACAATACTGGAAAAATATCTTATAACAACTTATTCTTATATGTAATGGTCTGAAATTTATAAAAATATGTGCAAAATGTATAAACTCAAATATCCCTTTAAGCTTATTATTGTACAGAAGTTTAATCGTAATTACGAGCGAGTGACTGCCCCTAATGAAATGGTGGTGTCCAATACAAGTTCGATTGCGGAGATGAATTTACTGGGACAGTAGCCTCGAGACAATTAGAAATAGCAGTGAACTGTACACGGCCACAGCCTGAGGAAGCTCCCCAGTTAATTAATGCCCTCTTAAGCGGGCAAGCAAGGTTCTTCAATCGCTGCTACAACAGCGAACCGAGATTGACCCTCGGTGTACTGTTCGAGTACACGAAGAGGATGGTACTGACGACACTTACGCCTCAGAGATAACGATGACAATGGCATTGAATTCCACTTAAGAGCGCTATCAGACTGCCAGGAAAAATTCTAATTAACTGTGCCGGTCCGGTTAAAGCTGGGCAAACTCTAGTTTAAATTCCCCTGCCGTACACTCCTTTTACGAGTTCGCCCTCTTTCTCCTCCATTACTGTCTTCAGCCCAATGTGTTTGTCCAACTTCCTTCGCGTTCGGAATTAAAGGAGTCCGATAATCCGCCAATCGGGCATCCAGCTTCCTAAGTTAATCGCTATTTCGTAAGCCCTCAAGCCCTGAATCGATCCCAGAATGACGATAACTATGGATGATTTCGAATTCTCCAATGGCGTGTCGCAATGACATTGTGTATTAAAAGCGTGACGCGAATTTTATCCCCTTCAACGAACGCAACGAAACTTTTTACAATAGACGTCGATAGGTGGAGCTTGAAATTTTCTAACGACAAGAATTCACTGACAAGACATGTCACTTGGCTTTCAGGAGGCGGAACCTGAGGCAGAAGGCAACGATAACGACGACAGTTCATTGCTATTCAACGTCCATCCGAGGCGTTATCACGGAAAGCAAAGCACCGAGGTATTCAGCGGCTGTACAATGATATAGCAAATCGAGAACCTCTCCTTCCCTCCCACGCGTATTCTCGCGACTCTAACTTCGTTCCGTGGCTTGTCTCCCTTCGCCACTTTCCCGGTAATTGCCTTGGTAAATACTCCAATTGGGACTAACACTAGCCGCAGGCCCTTGGTTTGCTACTCTATGACTACTGCCTGCACAACCGCAAAATCTCTGCTATAGATTCCCGATGAAGATTAAACTGGTGACATTCAAAAAGCATTGTTTCTTTCACAGAACTACCATTTTACTAAATATAATCAATTCGTAACAAAAGGGATTAGAAGTTTCTTTCATTTTTGGATTTTCGTAATCCCTAATTTGTCCAGAAATAGAAAAGTCGTTGGGCAATGGGTAGTGCGAAAATATATTTTCTCAAGCAATTATCTGATGGGAATGAGGGTGAAGACTAACAATGAGTGCACGGCGGTCGCTATCTAGGTCGGCGAATTCGGTTCATAAAACTGACGAAGCGAGCACTGCAATTTGGGACGAGTGTTCTCTGACCGTCGTGAAATCGATCTACGTATACTCCCGCTCGCTGTGCACACTGTGTCTATATATGCGTATGCCATGGAGCCCGGGGATCATTATCCTTCCAAGCGCTCGACAAAAGAAGGGCAAGCGTTTCCTGACACAGCTTCCGAATAGAAGAGAGCGTGTGTTGCTCTTGCGCGCCCTCGACTGAATTCGAATGCGCCACAGTGGGAACTTCCATCTCCTCGCTGTAATAACGAAAGCGTGGTAATCAGACTTTCGAACTTCACTGCTCAGCTAACAGCCTTACGAATATTCCTTCAAACCTCAATCATTAAACAAAGCTGAACTGTTACTACTTCGAACTGATGGAGCCTTCGGTAAATCCGCATTGGTCCAATCGAAGAGTACGCTCGGTTTCTCAAGTAATTGCCCGAGTTACACTGCGTTAGGTTTGATTCGCCTAACTGACAAGTACTGAAACCCAAACCCTAAATTATCTCGGACTTCTTGGTCGCTTCTTGGACTTCGGGCAACTTCTTCAGCTAAATTGCAAGTGAAGGAATATCATAATCACTGTATAATAATTTCCAAACTATCCAAGTTATGTGACTATGTTTATCTGCAGTGATACTCTCGAATACTGCTGTTATATTTTGTCATTAACTGCAATCATTTAGTACGCCTCTTTGACCCTTCACAATACACGGCTGTCCAGTTGACATAAAGTGCCTGGTATTCTCAAGTAATGTACTGTCATCAGTAATCGAAGCTGCTATCTGTATACTTGGACAGTAATGTTGATAGCGGAAGTACCTTCATCACCGAAGACGATAGCCTTTATTGCGAAGTTTACGATTTTTTTTATTACTGCCCATTCCTTTATGTATTACATGTGCGCGTCTGTATGCGTAGGTGCGTGTGTGTATAAAGGTTTACGACATCGTTAAAGGGATACACTTGGAGCACGCGAAAACGCGGAAGACACGCCGAGAAATATATCGGGACTAGTAGAATTTCGTGCATTTACGAGGCCACCACGTGATGATTGCCCGGCTCCATTTGAGCAAAGTGGACCGAGCATCGTACATACATTCATGAGCATTCTAAACTACCACTGTATATTTAAGTGCAGTGCGATGAAATAAACGAATAAAATAAAACTGGGAGGCTCCACGGATAACAGAAGAGACTTAGAAGGCAGATGTCGAGGATGCTGGATGAAATCCTGGGGAATAATATAAATAACAAACTTGAAAACCCGAGCAATCTTAATTGGCCGAATGCGTCAACTTTGCTACAGAATTTATTCCTAAAGTTACTTTAATGCTTGGAATGCTGAAATCAACGACTTCTCTTCGAAGAAGTTTCGAGCGTTACTCTTGTCGGCGAGCTCCCTCTGTATTTTGCTTTACCGACAAAAGTCTGCTCACCGAAAACCTTGTTAATTCTTTCTCGTCGTTCCAATTGAGCTTGAAGCATACGCAGATTACGACAGCGGTCCGCAGCATGCGAGGTACGAAGCCTTTCAGAACGCACGTCGAGAATTGCGGAGGAAAGAGCGGTGTGCTTCGTTACACGAATTTTCATATTCCATTCGTGAAGCTTCCTTAAGGGAAATGGAGTCCCGGCGAAGTGCGCTCAATCCAGCAGCTGTTCATTCCATTTTCTATAATGTACACTAAGCTCCCTCCTCTCCCACTACCTCATTCTTATCCTAGCTGAGCTTCAGCCTTCCGCTTTTTGGCGAAAGGAAATTCGCACACTTTATAGGATGAACCGCAACCCGAAGGAATAGTCGGAAGGCTGGCTTGCTGAGATTTCTGCAAGGTAATAAACGACCTGCGCGGGTTTTACGTCAGCCCCAGTAGCAATGGTCAGCTTGAAGGACAATCGCCCTTTTCTGAATAGGCTTTTCTGAAACGTCCAGAATCGAAGAATCTCCTGGTGAAAGCTACGAATGATCGCCGGGGAGATCAGTTTTGGAAGGCAGCCAAAGTGCGCCCTTCTATCTGGCTACTATTTTGAATATCGGGCATGCGGTCGGGCTCTTTTATCCCGGCACGAACGTTACGCTCTCTTTGATAGAGTGCGAATTGCCCTCTGTATTCTATGCATATTGTTTGGCCCTGTGTGCTTTATGTGCTTTCACCGCAACACACAGTCACCGATAACAAGATACCTGTTCCACGAAATTCCACTGCCTCAAAAACCTCGAAATCCTCGCTCCTGCTATTGAAGACATTCGTGAAAATACTGAATAATTTTCCACGCCACTTAACTGAATTACAAAAAGCAAAGTTCTCTAACAAAATTCAGTATCAAAATTTAGAATCGGAATGTATTAAAAGGGTATATAACATATCGTGTCATGCGTAATAGTTTCTCGCGGGAGGTTGCGAGCAAGAATTGCGATTCAATCTGGAATTCAGCTATTCAAAGTGTGATTGGATCCGATCGGCAAATACTGTTGGCTGTTCTAATGTCGAGCCGGCGTGATACGTATTTACCGTGAAAATCTGGGAAGCCCAGTGGTGTTTGACCATTAGCAAGGCATACGGGTGATAGCTCACTGACCCAAGGGATTCTATCTGCATCAGTGACGACGATACTACCAAATACGTGTAAACACATACGTTCGATCGCGACGAAGTCTACGACATGAGATCCACTTCAATCGAAATAGCCAACGACTCAGCAATCCTCTTTTTCTACCTCAAAGATATAAGGACTGCGCTTTCTCTCTACAGACAGATAGACAGACAGATGGCGTGTGGCGTGGAAAAATCGAGAAACAAACGAAGTCGTGCCACGTTTACTCAAAAATTCGATTCCCCCTGCTGCATACTGTATTACTCCCCACGCTTGGGAAATCTTACAAAGCGCGTTCTTGGAGTACACTTTTTCAAACAACTCCGGTAAAAGCAATGCCGGCTCGGTAACCATCCATTTAGCGAACTACCGTAAATGGAACAACGACACGTATGTTACAATACTAAGAAACTACGCGTAATACATTTCTCTGTGTTATCGGATGGAAAGTTTCTTAGAAACCGACGAAATTTCCACTGGATGGATATATAATGAAAAAGCATACGGCTTTCCCTTAAAAGGTTATTATTTTGGGAAATCATTTATGCAGCTTCTACTCGCTCGTCATTAAAACCATCTAGGTATGCTTAAAATGTAGATCCAGCTGATGGTGAGGTACGTGTACCTTTAATGGAATATTTACACGTTTTCCACCAGGCAGAGGGAATTTTTTCAGTCGTGCAGACTGAGTTACTCCAGGGAATAAGGAAAGAGCGTGGGGCCACACGCGCGTAGCGGAGGGACAAAGAAAAATTGGAAGATTCCTTGTTTCCCGTGTTCGCCCGGCAACACACAAATTCTTGGGGAACGCGGAGTAGATGAACTTGGTTCGCTCGCTCGCACCGCCGCAGCAGAGATAGTCAGGGGAGAAAGGAAACGCGGGGAAATGGAGATGAAAGGGCTCCAGGTAAAAAAGAGTGTGTCCCCTGCTCTCCAGGGACAACGAAAGTAGAAGAATGCCTTTCGCATCCTCTCGGCACTCGGCACGAATTAGATACAGGACGTGACTTCCCGAGAACGGAATTCTACGAGTCTCTGTTAACGATAATATGCTGGCGATGCACATAAAGGAATATCTTTTCTTTCTGTAACTTTCTATTAAAGTAAATGCTTAGTCCGACGAACAACTCTTTAACCCGTCATATTCTTTGCTACTATTTCACTAAATGTTTCAAACTATTTCCTTCGTCAAAAGAAAAACACTCGTAAAGTAACAAAACGCGTAAACATCCAAACGTTAATTGGACAAGCATTTTCAGAGAATGAGCGCAAGAAGACAGTTGAATAAAAGTATATGCGTTGAATAATAAATGAATTGAAGAGTAGATTTAATTTTTTATTTTCTGAAGAGCAAGAGAGTGATGTTCTAGAGTCTCTAGCCGTCAAAACAAGCCCTTGGGAACGAAAGCCTAGTGGTAATAAGTAGCAGACAGGCGTGCAAATTCTGTCTGTCTGGGATTGCAGTGAGCAAGCTAGGATTCGGATTGCAAATGCCCTCTTGCCTTCACCCACTAAGCCAGTGATCCTGTGATCGGTTCACCGCCCTTGGATTGGTGAACTCTCGGACCAAGGACTGAGCGTCTAGCAGCATCCTAGTGTATACAACCGACGATACAAACATCCACGTTTATTCGAACCGGTTGTATAAAGTGGCTCATCTGCGAACGAGCAGTCCTTGTGGCATCCAGCGAGCCGGCAGCACGTCTCATCCCGCAGGTATACATATGTGTGCCAGAGCGAAACCCTCGGGAGAAGCCACAGTGATATCCAACGGAATATACGGCGTATGTGACCGCATATGCTCCGTGAGATAGTCCGGTAGCACCGAACGCGCTTCGGGACTTGGAATTTACTCATTCAAACTTGCCACTCGCCAAGAGCTGAGTGTTGCTATGGATGTGTGTGTTGGACAGTATGCATACGTATTTCGATTTACTAGGGGAATTACCGTGCCAAGGGCTTGGCCTACTACAGATATTCTACGACCTTATATCTTCCATTCCAACCTTTATACCTTCTATTTTAAACTCACTCTCCGACTACTGTATCGTTCAAAGAAAACTTTCCAATTTTTCGAACGACGTGAAAAGTAATCATAATAAAAAAGGAGCAACTGCTCATTCCCGTCGCTATCCTCGACACTTCACCAACACGGCAAAAATAAAACGTCGAGTACGCACCCCGACCACAGCGCAAGTTCCTCGAGATGCAAACGCGCAACGAGATGATGAAATTCCTATAAGGGTGTAATCCCCAAAGACGATGGAAACTTGGAAGCAGAGGATTGGGATTAACCGATGCATCAGAAAATCAGGCGGAAACTTCCAAGAACTGGCAGGCCGACTCAAGAAAGCTATGGCAACGTGCGCTTTAAGGAAGAAGACTCGAGCTGTCTAACCAAACACAAAGTAGTCGCTCTCTCGCAAAAGATTGCTCGGCTGCATGTAGTTTATAGCAGGCTCGTGTAACACGAGTCAAAAGACAGGAAGATTTAGCGCTATAACTTTCTTACATAGTTAAGGGAACGCGTGATGCTTTGGGGTTCTCTCCCTTCAGCTTGGTACTTGGCGCCCTAGTTATGGCATCCCTTTCGGACCTTATCTCATTTCCTCCACGCGCCCCCAACAACGCCACACTGATGTAGGGAAGAGCAAACGAACTGGAAATTATGCAGCAACACTGCTAATGCCTTGCGCACGTAGTTTACTACCTTTCGTACTGTAACTAGTCGATTACTACTTCCACTGAGCGCTTTAATTGGCGGGTTGTGACTTCGTTTCTTGAACAGCCATTCGAGTGTATGCGCTCACATTAAGTGAGGGGTGATCGCGCCCACTAGAATTATAACCCCGAGATATCCATAGTAACGAAGCTCAAGTGCACACAGGAGTATTGTATTACCGCAAAGAGCAGCGACCGACGAAGATATGGAGATGGGGAATGAGAGAGAATACCAGCCCGGTATCATGCCGGTATTAAATAATGCAAAACATCCCATTGACCCGCTTCTAACTGAATATCTGCAGAAAAATTAGCATAAACCGTGGCCGCGGATTCGAGTTAATCGGGAAACGAAATCCAACCTGGCTTCGTTTCGGGCAAGGCTATCGTTCCCGACCTCCTCTCATCCTCTTCACTCGGAAAGAATATTGGATCTCTCACTCTTTTCCACCTCTACGCTCGTTTGCCTGCCGTAGCGACTTTAATTCCATTCTATTATTCGTTTCACTATCGCTCGCTTCTGGCTATGAAAATCTCTTTTTTCCCGGAGACAGACTAATTGGAGTGATTTACACGGGACGGTGAAAAAGTTGAAACACCAGGGCGCAGTGGTTGTTAATGGGTCGATTATTCGAGCTTGAACACGAACAACTTTATGATTTCTGTCCTGTTTTTTTTTGCGCATTCTATTAATCCTGTGTGTCTCTTGGGCGTTCGGTAGGCAGTCCCATTATTTTTTAATCGAAAGTCAGATTAAGCTGGGAGAAGCGGTTAGAAGGCACTGGTGGAGCAGTCGGGAACACTGGGAAAAAATCGAAGTCACAGGGATAATCGAGACGATCACGATGCTATTGCAGAGAAATACCAGCCAGCCTGCTATCGATCTACATTTAAATTGCTCATAGTTCGGAGGGCGTTCGTTCTCGGGAGTTCGGGACTTTGTAAAGCCAGGCCAAAAGCGTGCCAATTTTCCGAGACGTTACCTTGTGTACGGATACTTTGTGGATTCTTGCATCGGATACACGCCCTCTAGTTTTCCGTGCTCCACAGTGAGTGCCTGATATTAGTATCGATTGGCCATTAGTGGCAAATGCCTGTCATCTCGACACTGCCGCGATGTGACCAATCACTGATTGCACATTGCATCAATCTGACGCCTGTGTCAACGCACCAGCAGTTATTGATCGCAATCGTGCGTGCAAGATTTTGTGGATAAATCGTGCCATTCTTTAAAGCTATAGATTTTACTTAATAACATATACTATCCCAATGTTTCTAACTGAAACTATTAGATGTTAGACACTAAATATTATTTTATGATGTGACCGAAAAATAATTGCATTCTTAAATCTAAGTAATATCTCTGACATTCCAACGATAATTATGTTCACAGATTTTATAAGTGGCAGTCCTTAGAGTCGAATTACAGAGCGTGGTTCCATTCATTATGAGATATAGGATTGAAGCGCGGGTAAGTCCAGCGGCCAATTAAATTTGGCCGGTCACGCAAAGCTTTAATACAGAGTCCGCAGTATTTAATTCAATGGGATCCTCGTTACCACGGTTTCAATTTCTCCTGGGCACTGGGGGGCTGTCGCACATATACATACACACGTATGTATCGATGCCAGGATATAGTATACTACATACGGCCTACATGTATTTGGATCTAAATTCATTCGACGGTCCACCGCAACCACGCATCTGTGCAATCCGGTCCACTCGATATTCGCGGCTATGCAAATTGTCGATCCAGTCTTCGGTCTCGCGAACTACTGGCATCATTCTCTATGAGCACAGCCGGAACTTCCTTCGCCATGATCTCATTTTCGACACGCGATTATAAAAGTTTTTTTGCCAAATTACACTTGCAATTAAAAATAAACCAATATGAAAGATGGAAGCATTAACTGGAAATAGTTTCGCATGGATTGCAATATAGAATATATTAATAAAAAAAAGGGTCCTAGTAAGGGGAAAAGATTGAGTTTCTCATTACGCGGCTGGTAAAACGAAGGTGATCGATTGTTTCGAACTTCATAGCGACAGCACAGTGGAAAATTTAATCCGAAATGCCGAGTGGCATCATTTGTCCGGCAAATAATTAATGAGTATCGGGCGCGAACCCCTCGAAAAAAATAATGGTGGCGGCGATTTCGATCGAGCTTTCTGCCAGTAACATCAAACTCCCTGCACGATTGTTTGAACGCAGCACTCGTCTGTTTTCGGGATGCTTTGAAAGCACATGCGCACACATACGAGCTCTCTGATCCATACCCTCTTTATCGCAATTGGCACGAAAGCTAAATATTTGTGGACGTATGGGCGGCCGAGCGATCAAGGAACGAATGTTAGTTCAAGCCCGGCGGGGCTACAAAGTTAGCAACGATCCCCGCTTGTTCAAACAGAACGCCAAATGTCAAGCCGTGACTCTTTTTTTTTTTGTCACGCCAATTATAGAGCCGCACATAGAAGAGCCGCTATCTGCCAGGGAACAGACTGTACAGAATTACTATTTAACGCTTGTCTGGTGAACCAGGAAATCTCCAACACTTTCGGGTGAAACCAATCATTCAAGTATCATTCTTTAAGCAAACACACCAACCCGACGACTGACTGACGAAGTAAATAACGGAATTTAGCAAATAAGCACGATGAGTCGGTGCGCAATTATCGCGATCTAGTCTCGCTGATTAGCCATCACTGTAAATGTGCTTGCATTTGCTCGGCTATACATAGATTTAGCGACTCCAAATTAATTGGACAAAATTCAGCCCTGGCATCGACGAAGACGGGAATGAAAAATACCGACGTTAAATACAGACTAGCTGCGGCGAACGTTCGTTTGACTAATTGTAAGTGAATTTATCTCTTCATTCGGTGAACAAACAGCGGCGATAGGCAGCCAGGCTACGTTCACCAGGCTCATTCCCGGATATCTGTTCGGAAGTATTCGAGGTCGAAAACCGGTAGCCTTCGCCGCGGCATGATCATTAATTATCTCTTAATGAGATTTACCAGCAAAACAGTGCCGAAGGATCTGTTATGAAAGTTTTAATGCACCGCCTAGCGCAGGCCGATGTCCTACATCGTGATTGATTTAGCAAGGTTGCTGGGTAAACATGCGAGAAGGCCATGTTGCCTGGTCAGCCACCCGCTAACGAGCACCAACGCATTCTCCCCGAAAAAGCCTGATCATCGGCCAAAATAATCGGCAGCGCGGCTGTTTACCTACCAAATTAACCCATCCCTCCGCCCTGTTGACGATCGCCATGCTCGTCTGCGGATTTCCCAGCAACCATAACTCGCGGCGACCTTTCACACGGTGGCAGCGAGGTGAAGTGAAGAGAGAATGGTGTGCTACCGGGCATAACAGGAGACATTAATAGTTGCCTGCAATCAGTAATCATTGTCGCGGAATCAACTGAAATTTCAGGCTCTGCAAGCACATCCACATCCATACACAGGTTCAACGAGTAAGGGATTCGATTCGATTTCAACGCAGTGGTTTACTTTCAGCCAGCGGTTCCCCGCGGACATCTGGTTTCTGCTTGGTGCTGTGATCATTTCATTTCAGCGAGAATGGACCAACTGCCTGGAAATATTCCCTTTTTCCAGGGATATACTCCAGCGATGAGAGATTCGAATTTTCTACCAGTACCGAGGCCACTGAACACCACTTGAACTAGCTAGCCCAATGTTTTCAACCATACCAACTGCTCTAGGAGTTAGCTTTCAAAGTAAGGTCTCAATGTTATTTCGACAGGGACAAGAGAGGGGGTTATGAAAACTATTTAGTGACTTTTCACGATAGCTAACATGCGCTAGCGGTGGATAGACTTTTCCTCTAGCGTGTTTATTACTCAGCCTCGTTCGAGGTCCACTAGTTCCTAGTAGTCTGAATACATCATATTTTTTTCAACCACCCTCGTTTTTCACGCCTCACGTAATATTAGCCTTCAACTTTTCTAAACCCGCGTACGGTGGACGCATGATATCGTTCGGCACTCGATTCTCCGTCTTTTCTTTTTTCGCTTGCTGTTTTGTCGTGTGTGTGTGTGTGTTGTGCTCTTTTCTCTCTAGCACGCTCTGTTCCTATACAATATATTTTTTTTACAGGGATACCAGCAATTTATTTGTCCATTGAGGTTCCGAGAGTTGCCCATAAGGTCGTTACGCTCGGCGATCGTATCAATCGGAGTGCAACATCCCTTCGATCGCCCTTGCGACGAGGAAATGGATTTGGGTGCTTGTAGCACGGAAAAGACAAAATGTCCTGGTTGTACCAGGATAATTCTTGTAAAAAAATATGAATGACAGTCAGTGAAATGTAACTGATTAGAAAATAAAGGGAGCTTTAAGACTTTTCTGAGTCTATCTCTTGAATTCATAAATGATCAAAAGTGACGATACAATGCGTAAAACGATAGTACTGCGAGATCTAGCAGCTGCTGCGGGCAATTCATTCACCGGTCAATATAATTGCACGATCTTTCCGTACTACATTCATCTCTCATTTTTTATCCCCATCGGGATCGATTCTGATTCCTGGCCCCAGTGCTACTAATATCGAATATTCCAGCTTGAGCGAGAATGAAATCATTGTATCACGATGGAGGGATACGATGCTGCATTTCATTGGGTTCATTCGATGGAATTTTCCACTCTCCGGATTACTCGCTAATCCGCCTGGCGTGGGTGGGTTTACAATATTTAAATATAATTCCAAGCAGACTTATTCGTTGCGTTCATCGGGCTTGAATAAATATTTAAGGGACGGAACTTTCAGAATTCTGGCTCGCCCTAGATCCCTGAGGAAAAGTTCGACTGTTCTGTCTCGTCTCGGTAACCCCCTAGTGGGATAATGGGGTAACAGGGAGGAGAAACCGGGCGAAAGGAAGGAACGAACGAGCGACGAAAAATTGAATAGACTTTTTGTGACTGTTTTCAACCACGAGTTTCCGATGCTGGCCGTCGCGCCGGGAAACTCTACCGGAATGTATGCAAATGTCGGCTTGTTTAGCGTTTAATAAAATTGTCGTGAGACTCCGTGGGACGGGAAAAAGGGAAGCAGGCGACTTCGTTACTTCCTTCCTGTTATTATCCCGGCAGATTTACTCAGCGATGAGACCGCGCACCCGCGCTCTTCCAGCCGGAAATGAAAGTTTCGTCTCATCCCGCGTTACTCCCGGACTATTTAACAGCGAATATTATGCGAAGAATAATGCGACGACCAGTCCTCCGTCATCACCAGGAAAAGAGTACGGAAACTCCGTCCTTCCTAGTCAACGTTCTACCGACTCTGAACCCGCATTTCCTATTCAAGCGAAATTACGGAATCATCACGAAATCCTTAGTGTCGAACTGGTTTCACCACTAAATGACAATGGCGAGTTCTATTCATGCTAGTGAAGCAGTCTAATGTCTTAGTTAACGCAGACCGAACAGTATTCGACGAGGTAGGGTGTGCGAGGAATTGTCATAGCATGTCTCCAGCATATACACATAGCGATCACGATGCTCAAGCTAGAGTCACAGATAATTTCACTTTGTACCTTGCAAGTCCACAAGGCGCATCGCGCCGTGGGAGTGCTTTTGCTTCGAGTAATTTCATTTGAGCAAAGGGTTGTAGAGGTATTGTACCATAAGAAAATAGAGTAGCAGTTCGGCATTCAGGAGTGCCAGCCATTTCGGTGCATCGACGAAGAGCAAAGATCGACAATAAAACCGGAGAGGTGTGCTCTAGGTGTTCGAGTAAAGCGAACCGAGGACGACTTTGCAAGGAAAAATTCTCCCCGCGATTCCCTCGCTGCTGCCGCGCACGGCAGTTTTACCTTTTCGCTCCCTTTCACTCCTCCTCCTTCTCGCACTTGTTCACCCAGCCTTTTTTCAGTTGTTGTCTCGGCAGGGAGCCGAGCTTTTCAGGAGTCGTTCGGGTGAACTCGTCGCGCACTAAACACCAGATTGGTCGCAAGAACAACGCTACTGCCGGGGCTCCAGGATCATTATTCCAAAAGGCGAACGCCGCGAGAGCACCATCATTACGACACCAAGATATTTCTTGGCCATTCCTCCCCTATCCTATGCTCTCCTTTCCCTTTATCACGCTGCTTGACGATCCGGTGCGCGTCAATTGTTACGATCCGGATGAACCAACGCACTTGAACACCTCCTTCGAGAACTGCATTAATCCATCACTCCCTCTTGTTAGCGCTATCGCTCACGGAGATCTGTTCCAATGACACTGGCAGAAACTGTTGCCCGATAACGATCACAGACTGTTGATCCAAGATGGAGATGATGGCAAGCTTCTCTCGCTCTAGGACGCTCTGAAAACCCAGCTGGCTCGAACAACGGATTTCACTGGTGAATTGTGGCGAGGTAAATCTGTCGGTCCTCCGGCGAAATAAATACGCGGCGCGTCATGTAAACGTTACACGTGAATCTGTCTAACCGGGGCTTCTTTTCAACTCGATAAAAGCTTATTGCATTCGCTTTGTACACCAAGCGACAAGCTTTTTATTATTTGCCGACTTTACTCGCGAATCCGGGTAGCCGAGCGAAATAAAGGTAGGTGGAACATGACACTATTTGAAGAGGAAACCTTGGGGGTTTGTGGGATATATTCGTGCATTTTCGATGTTGAAAACGGACCCTATGAAATTCGAGCTAAAGCATCAACAACCGCGTGGAAGCAGCACTTTCCGCGTGAATTTTCCTATAACAAGCTTGTTCCATCACTATCGTGGTATATCAGGCACCACACTTTGCGAAAATTATTCTTTCCTCGCGATAATGGCGATATGAAAACAAAGCGGTGACTGCATCGCAAGCCATGAAATAGTCATGACAAGGAAATATCCACTTGGCTGAGTTGCGTAGCTTGTTAATGCAAAGATGAAAGAAATGCCTCTTGGCATTAGTTTCATCGTAATTTCGACGGGATACAAACAACGCGCGTCAGATAGACTCCTTTAATTTTGTTGCATTCGATGATGAAAGAACATCGTCGCTTTTAAGTCACATCGTATTCTCAGATTCATACCACGCCTCGAACCATCAATAAAACGAGGTAATAGGCTATTTCAGATAACACGAAGCCCCGGTTCAACAAGTATTTCTAAGCGGATTACAGGAACCACGAATCCTGTGAACAAAGGTCTGGGTGCTCTCCAAAAAGTCTACAACACCAGACCTTCGTAACCAGGATTCCTGCATTCTCAAGCGTTTCAATCCTTAATTTCCCGAAACCGAGACCGCGACTGACACGACTTTTCTCGCCAATCAAAACACCAGAGAACAAAATGCCAGTAAGAAAGTCGAGATAGACTCCTCTCCCGGCGAGACACAGTGACACTCGCGATCACCGTCGCACACCTCGAATTAAAGCGATGGTGCCTTCGGCACCGTCCCGTTGAACAACAGCCGGTCACCAGGGTACCATGAGCCTCTCGGCCCGGCTGAGATCCGTCACCACGATCACAGGCAAACCACAAGAGTAAGAGAGAGAGTGGGACGAACTTTTCGCGCCGGCGAACGCACCGCTTTCCCTCGACAAACGTTCTTCCTTCCGCGGGGAAAGTCGGTGGCGTGAGTGAACATAAAGGAAAAAGAAAGTGGAGTCAGCGAGGGCGACGGGCACACCGATGCGATGGAGCGAAGAGGAAGAGCGCGGCGGGCAAGGTAACAAGTGGAAAAAGTCGACGACTGGTCCGCCGGTCGTTGTGGCGCGCGGCGAGCCACTGACTGGCTCCGGCAATCCCGCGAGCCTCTCACTCTGTCTCTCTCTTTCTCTCTCGCTTTCTCTCGCACCACCTTGCGCCCTCTCGCTCTCTCAGCCCCTCTGGCTCTGCCTTCCACCGACCCCCGCGCACCTCCCCGCCAGCCATCCGCCTCGCAGCGCACCCTGGGCGCACGCAGCAGCCTGCCGCGCACACCGGCGAGAGAGCCACCCTCTTCGCCACCCACGCCGATCATCCCCCAGCACACCCTCTTCGCGCTGTCCTCGACAACCCCCAGGCGCAAACGCCACCACGGCCACCGTTACTCCACCTTTCTCCAGCAGCCCACTACTACGCCTCTCTTACCCCCCTTGATTCTATACGTGTACACGGACCTCTCCACTGCCCACCAGACACCCCCGACTACCCCCCTTTTCAGGATTTTTCTTAACGTTTCTCCCGTAGCACGCCACCTCCGAGATACTGTCCACTTATAGAAGGCCATTGGGAGATCCTTGCACTCGCTCTTCGAGGTGGAACTCATGAGGTGCAGGAGTGCTTTTCCACCCGGTTCAAGGATTGAGTCGATATGCGTTGATGACTATTGGTTCGAGAGTGTTCGGGTGGACCAAACGGAGATTTAGTTTTATGTAATCATTATCAACGAGGAGAGGAGTGTCTAATAGTTGTTTGCGTGGAAACTCCCGATCTTTTCTCGATGGTGAATTATTCTTATGTCTGTGGTAATGCGTTGGTTCCGCAAATTGATAGTATCAGAGGATTAATTGGGTTGGAATGCGATAGACCGTGTAATTGATTAATTGATTGCTGCTCTGAACTAAGTTTCATCGTGCGGAAGCGTAGTTCGACTGTTGAAGTATTACTACGCATGAAAAGGCATGACGAAACTGTTTAATGTGTATATTGGAAAGTTAAGTTTGTTCATCACATGTGGACTTCTGCTTAATCACAGCGGCCAACTATTAATGTATTTCCTGTGATAGTAACATGAGATTATACTCGGATGCTAATCTGTAGAGAGTCAAAACCCAATTTTCATGCAAAATATGTATAACCATTACAAAATTATGATTTGTAATAATTATGACTGATATGTGACTGCAGTAATTATGTCGGCAGAATGTTTTCGAGGAATTAATTACAATATTAATCTACAATATATTCGATTTCAATACTGTAAATTTCACTATTTAAATGAAATGGCTAGTATCGGACTCATACGATTATGCTTCGATCGTCTCACGCCACGTTTAAGCATCCAACAAACTGGGCACCGTTTAGCGGTATTTAACGGCGCTTAACTATATCTGGGATAGGCAAGCGCGGACCGAGAACGTGGGCCGCGGCGCTCCGGATTTATCTCATATTAACCGTAGCGAATTATTTCACGTGTCGGCGGGCAGCGCGGCCAGTAATCCTACAACAAATTGTCGTCGAATCCTGCCAGCCGGAATTCCGCCTTTTCTTCCCAGCCCTCATTCTGTCACGTACAACACCAGCCAGCATCCCCGAGCACAACCGCGATCTCATGTTTCCGCGCGTGCGAGCCCGTATCAAATTTCACGGGGCCAGAAAATACGCCGTTAATGCCGTCACTAATTGCCCGCGGCAAACTCTTGTGCCCGATATACCTTGCGGCCAGCATCGCCCTCCTCTCGACAAAGATACCCCGGGTACACCGAGTGGTTAAAATACAACCCGTTGCTGTTTTTCCCGAGCTAGGAGACATCTTATTCTCGCTTTAAGCAACGTAGAACACCGGGCGACAACTTTGCAAATAAGGAAAAAGCAAAAGTCGTAGCGCGAACTATCACGATTTTTCCCCCTGAAAGATAAATTCCCGCCTGCGGGATAAATGTTTCGCAATAGAGAAGCGAATGTGCACTACGGGTAGAAGAAAAACGGAAGAGCCGGAGAGCACCGACCGAATATTAAGATGCGAGGGAATAATAAGAAGTAGAAGAAAATCCATTATACCCGGTACGATAATAAGACGTCGAGGAGAATTTCAATAATAATAATCCAATAGCAGGGTGCAAAAGAAAATCTATGAGAATTCCCTTCCTTGGAAGGCTCTCATCGCCATTAGCTCGACCCATCAGCTCCATCCTCGCCCCCATTTTTCCACCACCATCACCATCAAGGCCGCTCATTTTCACGAGGATGGTAATCGTAAATCAAGGTATCAGCAAGAGGAGAATCGAACGATCGATCTGCCTTTGTGCGTCGACCGAAACGAAGTGTCAACAGCAGCAACCAGAATGCCTTGACACGCCATATTATCGAAGGGTGAACACACGCTTCTACTCTCCTAGGATCTCGGCGATCTGGGATAATCTTTGCTATATTATCCCCCATTACAGTGCATGGAATGAAGTCTTGCTATGCGAAAGCTCTTCTCTTATGCATGCGCATTCACTGGCTGAGTGAGAATAATTCAGAGAAATCGACTGGTAGAAACACCTTGCGTTATAGACGAGCGGCTAGCTAGGAACGCGGGGCTAGCTGCTCTCCCCAGCTTTCGAAAGGCAGCCAGCTAATAAAATAAATTGCAGCACTTAGCCTGAGCGAGGCCAATGCTGGTGGTGGTGGTGGTGTCCTATAGAGTGGTATCGGAGCTCGGCCTTGCTACGCTACCGATGTCGAGGCGCCACTTTACTCCTGCCAGCATCCGTCTACTGAGCTACCTCGATTAGTGATGCTTAGTACATCCTTCTTCGGCTACCTTCGCCGATCCCGCTAACTCTCACGATTACTTCGTACCAGCTCTACCAGTGCTTTTTAACTTTTTACACGAAACCCGCCACCCACAGATCTCGCCTTGCCTTTTCCTCGCCACCCTTCCCCACAGTGACGTAAGGAAGAACGACTTATTTCAGACTTAAATCTTACCCCAAGAATAAACCAATTGCGGATCTTGACCGTAACGGAAAAAAGAAGATTTGGATCAAGAGTAAAGTGTAAATGGAAGGGAAGCTTGAACTGCGAGCATCATTCATGAATGGAGCTTGAATTTCCAGGATAAAAAGAAAGTGTACGCCACTGGTTTTCATGAATTAAGCCTCAAGATCGGTTATGTAAAGGCAGAAATATCGTCGACTGGTCCGCAGACGTGGGGTCCTGCGGTGTCCCGACATCGGCGCTCGTGATTTATTCTTTCATTAATCCTGCACTTTTATTAGCCGCGGTTCTACCAATTTCGGGTACAGCCTCGTCCCAAATCGGTCTGTGAAACCACACCTTGCCATCGGAGTAATTACGAATAACGATTGTATTAAAAGTAATCTTGCTTCGAATCAAAGTTTCCTTGGAAGTGCTTCTGAGAAATATCCACTTGCAGTGTGATATACCCAACCTCTAACTCTCGGATAATCTCTATCGAATGAACTCCCTTAATCAGCGACACTTAACCGACGCAGCTTCCGGAGAATATCGCCGGGTGATCATCCCTTGGCAATCCCGCGATTACCTTTTTAGATGACAGCTTAATATTTACCGAAAGTTTCCCATTAATCATACGACTTTTCCTATCTTCGCGTGTCACGGTAACCTTAAATGTCCTGGAAAAATAGGAACCTGGCAGCGCGAGATCAATCGCTTTGCGTCTCCATTGATCTTTTATACTACCTGCCAATCAATAACCAAACTACATCTATCTAATATAACCATCGGCGTAGAAAGAATTATAAACACTTAAATTCGTACACATCATAATGGTAATTCGTTAACCGAGAACTGGTGAAATACCGGATTATAACACAGATTCATGTTTATCAAGAATGTCTTCGCGCTTCAGATGATTTCGTGTTGGAAATGTGAAAGCTCGTATTCACACGTAACGAGCGCTGCTTCTTTTTACGGCATTTGCATGAGGACACGAGTGCAGCGTAGCAAGGGCGCGTGCATTACGTACACTTACATGCATTAACGTCAATGTTTTATCAGGGTGTCTACGTGTGGCCGAGAGCAAGCCTGCCAGTCGAGTAGGACGTGCACGGCTTAGCCGAGCCTCCATCGCTTCGTCAATTTATCGGCAGCTAGCTCTCTGCCCTCACGTACCGCGCAGCATCCGAGCGTGCTCGGCCCGTGTGCTCCACATTCGAGCGGTTGACTAAGGGCTCCACTCCCACCCTTTAACCGACGAGAAAAGTTGATACGCGAGCACACGCACGCACGTACACTGCTCAACCGAGGATAGCCCAGCTTCCTAAGCCGCACACATTGCGCGTGTGAGAACAACTTCTTTTAAGGAAGAACCCTTATATTCAGTCCCCGCTGCTACTATAAGAAACGCTCTTTATTAAGGAGACCCTTCACATTTTCTACTTCTACGTCTCGAAGGTAGCCCTCGCACGAAGTGTGCAGATGTGGATTCGCAAACGTAATGAAGCAACAATGGTCAGACACTTGAATCTCAAGGATCTTATCCCATTATTTACGAGGCTATGGGGATATTTGTGCCTGACTTGGGTCGGAGAATGGAAGCACAGAGTGTACAGATAGTATAGTTCGCACGATATATAGTACGAAATTGTTTATGAAATTGTGGACACTATCCGGTGATCTAATACAGTTTTTCTTCACCACATGCCCAATTTCTCTCTTTGGCAAAGTGCCGTAACGAAATGGTTAATCCCGTGGTAAAAGCGTTTCACGATCAAAGTTCGTATGTAGCGGAGCTGTAACCACGCGCTGGTTAAAACAAGTTATCCATAATGCTGTTAATGCGAGTGCATTTATGCATTACGTGCTTGTCGCGAGCTTCCATTTACTGTAATCATCCAAGAGTCATATTACACTCGAAGGGCACTTGGAAATGTTAACCTCGTGGATTGCGTAAAGAAATTAGCTTGACGAGCTAATTTATTCCCACTGCATTGCGTGGATTTAGTCGATAATTTTCGTAAAACGCTTGCTAAATCGTCAGCCTTGTTTTCATGTGGCCACTAATGAGTATAATTCTCGTCCTCCTCAAATTGCATAATTAGTCATAGGGCGCGGGAGAAAAAGGAGGGTAATTTTTTTCGCGAGCAATCGTTTAAACGCTTGCACGATTGTGCGTACTTACTCGCACAGGAACCTGAAAATCCCTGCAGCACCGTGGAGATCGCAACTGGTACTCACCTAAAACAGATAAAGAAAGAACGCATGAAATTTCCATCGGAAAATTCATATCGGCATTTGTGCCAGGGAAATTCGACGAAATCAGGAGTGCTCGAAAAATAGTATCGATCTGAAGCAATATGAGCTTGCCGTGGCCGCAGCATCGCGGCGTATTTCCCGACAATGTCGGTAAATATTCGGTAGACAAAAACTGCCAATGCAGGCGATCGCGTCAAATTTCGAAATGCGATCATCAGTAGATTGTCACAGCTTGGCCGCTGTCACTGTGAATTTCCTGGGGAGTGACAGAGTGAGAGCAGGTGGGAAAATAGAGAGAGAGAGAGAGAGAGAGAGAAGGGAGTAGAAAACAATATATGCAACTGGGTCCAGAGATGTACCGCGAAAATAGCTTGACGCGGCTTGCCCGGAGAACAGGTTCCCGGGGATTGCTACTGCCCGGAAATGTAAACAGGCGAGGCGTTGATTGGAATAATTAGCAGCCGGCATGAAAAAAGAACGCGATTAGTAAATCAGTGCGATCGACAATGGACAGCGATTGTTTCCGCACGTATATCGCGTCAGCCGAATTTAATCAGGCCTGGCTAATTTTTATCGTAACGAGTTGCAGCGTGAAATCACAGTCGTTGCTACTCTTGCCGCAAGCGCGGCGCTTCGCCGCCGCCGTCGCCGTCGCGTTAATGCGGCCTTAATTGCGCCCTAATTATTTGGCGGATATTATATAGAATGGATATTTATATAAGCGGCTTAATTGCGATTCGCGCCGCTGATAGCAACAAATTGAATTTTAATTTCGGCCCAGGGATGCGTGGTCCTCGCCGACACTGGAGAAATATCACATTGCCAACCGTACAATGACCGACGCGATGAGAGTGACAAGCTTTTTCTACCTACTCGAAAAATGCGATTTATTCTCCTTGGAAATGAGAGGAGTGCGAGAGCAACGGCGCGGGCGGCATTTTGAACCGGCGGATTGCCTCTTTTGCGACGACGCTGGCTGCTCTTTATGATGAAGCTGACGTTAAGCGCGATTTTCCAGGAGATATGTAGGATTTCGCGGCGATAAGGGTGTCGTCGGACGGCGATAAAAAGGGCTCCCAACACGCAGTGGACTCTCGCCACTCTCGGTTTGGTTTTAATACGTGCAAACGGGGCAAGTATACTCCCTGTAGAGAGTGGCGCGTGGGAATTACGAGGTCTAAAAATTTCACGAGGTCTTCAAGCTATCTGGCAGTGTAAGTCGGGCTACTGGCGTGCGCGCCGGCGAATTGGGTGACACACTTCCTGACGAAGGCGCTGCATTCACTCTCTGCTCGCCGTTCCCGCTATCAACGCGGTAATTAGACGATTTTTAAGCGACCCTACCTCTATTACGCCGCGACGAGCAATGAAAGTACCTCGTCCGTTGGCTCGAAAAAGATGGACCAAAGCTGCCGTGCGGCTAGGCTGAGCTAGAAAGAGGAGAGAAAAAATCCTACCCGCAACGTCGAGCAGAGAGAAATAAAATTCCTGCTACAAAGTCTCAGTGGGATTTCGCTCGGCTAGCATTAGTAAATGCTGCAGAGGATTATAGCGAGCGGCACTCGGACGCTCTCTACGATCGTTCTTGAACTGGGGCGACAACTTCGAAATTTTCTATGTTGTCTCAAACAAGTCGGCTCCTACCGCCGCTAGGAAGCTAGTGCTCTATACGCTTCGCCATCGTTTCCTAGCTTTTCTCCCTCGATGCATTGTGCTCTTTATTTCCTAATGCGCACCCTCTTTGCACTTTCGCGGCAAATAAGTGAAAATGGTTGGGACTTTATTGAGTGAGAAACGCATAAATGCAGAATTGGATAGATTATAGCTTGGAATACAAGCGAAACCGATACTTCAATGTATTCCTGGCTAACAATATTCTCCCGGATTTTCGTACTCTTTATCGAGAAAAAGTTTTCCTCCGCTTGCAGTGTAGCGTGCCACATTTGAAACTTTCAATGCGATATTTCACTATTGGTTATTAGGGTGTGCGTGCGCGCGCGTGTGTGTGTGTGCCTACACGCAATGCATTATTACGAGACAGAAGGTCGAATTGGCAGTGGAATTCAATTTTCTTCGATCACTTGCCCGTTTGGATTCAATTTCAAGGATTAAGGTCAACTAATTTTTAAAAGAGCCACGTCGTTGCTGAATTCCACTTCACGTTTCATCTGACTTCTTCAGCTGGACCGTACCAAATGGAGCATGCGAAACTTAAAGATCGAGATTCCCAATGGACCACCGACCGATCAAAAGCGAACCTCTTATAACTGCTGTTGGCCCGACTTCCTTACGTCCAAGTAATCTCTCGGAAAGGCTTGTATTACTTGCTGAAATTATTTCCAATGATCTCGAGTGTTCCAATTTTCCATTTGCGAATGCAACCGTCTCCGCTCCTCTTCTCAGTGATTGCGTGCGCGGTAAATTTTTTTGATTCGCGCGCGCTCCTCGTTCTACGAAATTGTGGCAGCTCGAGTATAGTTGGACGATCCAATTACAGTGGTCCAATTCGAGGGGACCTCCTTAATCCAGCCAGCGCCCATTGTCCTAGTCTGATTGATCCCGAAAGCTAGTACGAGTATTATCACAGAAACCGGATCGTTCCGCATTGCACACTCCTTTTATATTACTCAAAGCTTAAGATAAAAGAATTTTTATCATTTAAAACCAAAACTTAAATCCCATATACATGATTTATAATTTTAAAGAGAAATAAGGTCTTTGGTAGAAAATACATGTTTCGTTTTGGGAAACTTTTCTTTTTCGTCACACATCCTTTGCAAGAATCCGATATCAAGCTGCAATGACACAGATTCTAGAGCGCCCGACTCCATTCATGAGTATCCACAAACGCGATAATCTGCTCTCCGAAAATTCCCGTCAAAAACTACTGGTTTCTGCTCTGCGAAAAGCGAAGGGATACTGTGGTGCGGTAATGCATCGCGCGTTGCCGAACGGTGCTGGTACATAAATTCCCATCGCCCGAGTTGATGCTCGGGCAATTTATCCTCATTTCGAATCCAATCGCGCAAACACATTCGTTAAGGTAAGTCGCGTCTCGACGGTAGAAACGCGTTGGCTTCTCCTGTATGCTGGTACTTTCCAAGCGAAGTTACACAATGACTGATGAGATGCCAGAGAGAAACACGGCGAGAGTGAGTGAGATAGACGGTGGCGGCTGGTGGAGAGAGCATTACTTTGAATCCGATTGGAAACAGTGATATTGTTACACCTTGAATACAGGTCGAACTACGACACGTTTCTTGCATTGCCTGGCAGATCGTTCGATCTTAGTGCGCGCTCGAGAGTGAACGAAGCTGAGCGTCTCGGATGACGCGAGTCTTGCTAAACGGGAAACTCGACGTAAGCGTTTAAACAAGCAGAGATCCGTGGACACACGGCGTTCCTATATCCCAAGGCATTGTATCGTCGCTTTACACTGTACTTTACTTTCAGCCAGCATTGTTCATTCTCACAGAGGGGGAGGAGGACAGACGTCCTCGACTACAATGCCCGGCAGTTTTCGAGCAGACAATGTAAGACTGGCATCCGAGCAATGCGGAGAACAAGCGTATACCCTGGCATCGTTAATTATTTCTGCCAATAAGCCAGTGCGCCCCCGAATTCGCAGTGACTGGCTGCCGCTTGCCCGATTCTAATGACTGCCGGCATGGTGTTACCGGTTAACATTAATTCCAGCGGCGAGGCGCTCCCTCGCTCGGCACTTGCGCCTCAAGCCTGAAGTTTGCGCGTGAAGTGAGAAAGTTCAAGAAAAGCCGAGGGCTGACTGTTGCGACGGGGGAAATATCGGTGGAAGCGGCAAGCGCACACTGCAAGTTGAAGCTCGAAACTCGAACTTTGGTGTCATTCGTTCGGCTCCGCCGGCGCAGCGCTCCTGTAAGTCACTCGAACAACAAAGCGTGCGAGTTTCCGCGCTCCCGGCTGCAAAGGGAGATTTTTCTTCGACGCCGCCGGCGGTGTGGCGGAGGAAAAAACTAGCGCGCGATAAGACGCCAGGAATTACCTCTCCGTGCAATAGCAACCGGCGCCCACCATTGTTCGAACGTCGTGCCGCTGGGAACAACAGGATTATGCCACCGGGCCATGAACTCCTGCTGGTGAAATATTACGGCACGGCCGTTTCGGCGATGGCACAGTGATCAAGCTAAAGCGGCCATTGCAAAAAATGGTGCGCTTTAAAAATTGATCCCTAAATAACTACAGCCATATTTAATCTTGTGCTTTTCTGGTTGGAATAAGAATATCGAACGCTTTCGATGAGATACTAATTTTAAGCGGATTCTGTCTCGAATACAGTAATTTTATCTAATTTTAAAATATACAGTATAAATATTATTAATTTAAACCTGTTTGAACTGAGACTATGCCGGGATAATATGAAATACTTTCAAAACGTACAGCAATATTGTGTATTGATCGAGCCCCCCACCACGCAAAAAAAAAATCGATACTCGCTTTTCGCAGAACATTTTAATCACGATATCGGATGGAGCAGCAAAATCTCAGTTAATTAATTCGACTGTAAAAGCTGCATTTTTTTTATAGAAGCTTATACGAGGGGGAGGCAAAGTTTATTGATAATTCCATGTGGAGGCTTCTGTGATTGTGCAAATAAATAATGCAATAGCACCCCGATATGCGCATTTGATCCGTAAGCAGATATGCGTGCAGCAATAATAATAAGCTGGACGAGCAGTGCTATTTGTCTGAGGATATAAAGAACGAGTATAAGCCAGGAATCGCAGTATCCGGCAACGGATTTGTGTTATTACTGAAAGATTTTCCCGAGGAAAGAGGACAATAACTTGAAGGAAAATATGGGAGAGATGAGCTTAAACCTATCCCCGACAATGTACTCAGATGGCATTGCGTATGAAACTGTTCGTAGATCTCTAAGCTTACGACTGGAAAGAGCACGTGCGATGATCTAGAATGGTCCAAACACTATGATTTGCATATCCCAGACACCCTGGCAGTTTGCTTCCGACCATTGAATCGGTATTTTGTTGACACACAACTACTCTCTTGGAAAATGAGAGACGCGGATCTTACCGATTTTCGGCATAATAATGGGATTTCATAAATATCCAGTCGCCGGAGGCAAGCTGGAATTTCCGACGAACGCTCGGCTGAAATTTAAGCCCTTCTGTGGCAAAGAAGTAAAACGTGGAAACCCAGAGCGCCTAAATTACGGATTCCTTTGATGTGTACGGGGAATCCTCCAGTACACAGCCCAGCTCGGATATGTAGTTCCAGCACCATGGAAGCAACGGAATTAAGATCAAGAATAGTCCTCGTGCCGATGCATTCCAATGGCCTACTTCCCGCTCCGACGGACTATGCATACATGAAGTCGGAGTTCCCAATCCGTCGATAGGTCGTAGCACTTTCATCGAAATAGGACAAAAACTATAGGCAATGCAATTATATTCTTACTAAATAATAAACTAATAAGACTAACCATACTGATGTGCTCCAATCAACCAAACTGTCACTCGTTCAATCATTATACTAAAAAGCCAATTAAATGGAAGTTCAAACACTTCGGTACCGCATAGCCTCGAATGTCTTCCACAGAGGTAACCTGATTACTGCTAATTAGGACATCCACAGGAAAGAGGCCACTAAGGAAAATCCTATTTGCAATTACGAAAGAAAACGTACCAAGGTTCCTAAGCACTGCGACGAAGAGGAGACACCGGCGGCGTCCTTGATTGTGTGCCGGCTGATAAAGGAGGAAGGAAGGAATGCTTGGCAGGAAGATTCGGCAAGGAGCTACGACTTCTAAGGCTAGCTGTCGGAAGAAGCCACGAAGGTACGGGATAGTTAAGAGGATTGATCGATGAGTGAAGAGATAAGCCGAGATGAAACGGACTAGCCAACCGGAGGGAACGAAAAGTAACGAACGGCGAATCGGTAGGGGATCATGGAAACGAGAGATTCGAACGCGAGATTTATCTGCTTGCGAATGCCACCTGATTGATTCATGAACCCTATCGATTGTTCGAGCAAGACATGGATCCATGGACTGTTTACTTGCGCTCGGCAAGGTCAACAGTAATGGACAAACGACTGCTGGACAGTGCTACGAGCTTTTTGTCCGTGCTTCCTACACTTGTCCGACGATTTTCTGGTTTGCCGAGCGGCGAGATCGATGTCGCTCGCCGATATTGCATCCTGTTTCGGTCGCACGTAACCGCCACGTATTTTTCAGCGAGTGAAAAGTCCTCGCTGTTGGTTCGTCCACGAGAAAATGTAACATTAACAACCCACCAGTGTGTACTGACGTTTGATGCACCTGTGCTCGCTGAAATTCGTTTTCTGCATTCGTCATCAATCGGCACAGTGTACTGGGATTTACAAAGGCCAGCATCAATTAAAAACGTAACGATTGTCTGCAATCACTGTTACACTGTGACTTCTTTCAGTAATACTATAACAGTGATCTTGTTGACAAAATGTATGCGTGTGCGATTTGAGAAAATGCGATAAACCCGATTTACTTATTCAGCGCGTTTGGGTTTAAAAACGGGCCACTGGAGTGTAATTGGCGGTAGCGCTGTTGGGATTATGAAATAAAAGAAATCCCTAGGGGGAAACATTTGCAAAGTATTCAATATTCTCTCTGATACACGAGCATTCTGGTGCTTCGCGCGAATGCTGAACAATAGTTTTAGCGGTTGCGCTACCAACATTTAATGAAGCCACTCGCAGAAACGGGCCGTTATTATTTTATTTTGCATGCGTATTCCGGGTGAACGTGTAATCGGAGATATATGTGACTATAACCTACTCGTTCGAAGTATCGTAAAATATACATGTGCACTTTCTTGTTAATATTGCATTATTAAATTTTCCGTATTAATCTGGTGTCTGCAAGATCCAGAATACTTACTATAATATAGCGCATGGATTGCTAATTGATGAAATTTTAACGAACGTGAGTCGAAATCGACTCTATTTTCAAAATGGAGAACACACTAGAGTATTCGTGAAACCAAATCATTGTGCAAGGCGAACGGGACATCGATCGCGACTATAGTTAAGAGCAATGAGCGTAAGTCGAAATCCTTGTAGCGCGTGCTCCCATCGGGATCCATGGTGGCGGGGCTGTTTTACGAAAGTTGGAAGTTGCGACTCGTAAACCGCACTTTATAGGAGGCATTGCTCAGCGACGTCGACGTTCGCCCCCCTATAAAATACTGGGCTTGTAATGCGAGGCATGCGTCTTTCGAGACTGCTCGGCGCGATTCCACGGGAACCAAGAAGCTAGCAGAAAGCGAGCGGCTGACTGAAAGTCCCTCTTTGGAAACATTGCGAAATAGCGAGCGCACTTTTCCGCCGAGACGGAATCATCGCAAGACACGGCAAACGTCTCTTTCGAAAGTGCATCGCCGCACTTGGCGTGCCTTTGACTAGGAGGATACGAGCGTGAGAGAAGACGACGTCGAATCAAAGTAAAAGCCAGAACATCGCCTGTCTTGGGGAAATAAAGCGAAACACGTGTTGTCCAAAGGGATTGGTCATTCGAAAAAGGATACTCCAAGAAAACACTTTGGAAAATGCGTTTACTCGTTGCTCCAGGAAGAACTATCACGAGTTTACCCCAAATCGGAATCCTAGGTTCAGGTGCGACAGAACTTTTGCGTCGTGCCAATCAAGGGACAAAGGCTTGTCGGAAAATTCTATCGCGTGGATAGATTTCAAATAAATCGAGAACAGGTACACTGTTGAAAGCAGTAAAGAAGATTACGCGAAAGGTGTCGTGAGCGGGAAAATACCGGGCAGAGAAAGCGAAGTGGACAGATCGAAGAGATTACAAGCAATTACGGTATCACAAAGAAGCAGACGGGAGTACTAGGAACAAGGGTCGGTAAGAGGAGTTAAAAAGAACAGTGAGAGGCCACGACGAGGATCGAGAGACATGCCTTTATCCTCTTACTATCCGCACTTTGATCCTGTACACTCGCTCCGGCAGGAAAGATTTCAATTAAGACAGGCTTACAACTGAACAAGAACTTTCAACAACTTGAAAATCGCGAAGGTGCGATACGCTGTCGAAATTAAGCGATAGGTCGAATAAGAGCAAGTATGTACATTGAACATACAAGCATCAACTACAAACGCTTCGCTCACCACATCTTCTTAAGAATGCATCACTGCCTCGTGAAATTGGAAACTGAAGATTGTCAAGACTAGCAGCCTCTTGGTTCGCAGCAGGGTGCAGCGCGCCCGAATATCTTGTTGAGAATATATGGAGCAGCCGGAAAATTTACTTTATCCTCTTATTTCTCGGTGAAACGAGAGCCAGCTATAACTTCCCTTGGTGCCGTCGGAGCCAGGCACAATGCGCGCAGCATTCCGCGTGCGCTTAAAACAAACAGCGTGTTGCGTTTAACGAGATTCGCCTTTCTCTCATCCTTCAAGCCCCTTCGCAGTCTCTGTTACACCGAGCACTCCCGGCGAGCTCTCTGTTTCCTCCTCGACGGGAGCTTTTTGCACGCCGCTGCATCGACAGTGCGCGGACCCAGCGATGCTGCAATCCCTATGCTTCCATGTATGCCTCTGCCCGTGCGCAGAGGAGCACCAACTTTTTGGACGCACCCTTTACGAATGAGGTTTTTCCACGGGACAAACAATGTCTCGTAAAAGGTACCCTTTCGTACGACGACACGTCAAACGAAACACTTTATAAAAACTCAAAGGCACACAGTTACGGTGCGATATAATACACGTTGTGCTAGTCTTCGTATGTAGGAATAAAAAGTTTCTCGACTTCTTTATAACTATTGCTAGTACTTGCCTGTATGCACCGGCCAATTCTACTTCGAAGAGTTTAACTGCAAATGATTGGTAAGCTTGGCTGCTTCGACGAATACACGCGGGATTGCTGGCACTGTGCGAGACGAATAGACGTGCTCGCCGCTGAGGAGCGATTCGATCACGAAACGAAAATCCAGAGAAACGGTCAAGCGGTAGAAAGAGACCACATGCAATCCCACGGCTGATTGCTCAAGTTTTACAGGTTCATCTGATACCGTTCGCTGGGATATCACGGGAACGGGAGGAGATCAGTGGGCGTCCGATGTCGTTCTCTCCACAAGGTGACCGGCAGCAAGGAAACCCGCATCAAATGAAGTGTGGAAACCAAATCGTTATTGTCGGATTAAAGGCAGACGCTTCATCATTCCAGTAAAAGAACTGCATTTAATTGATCGACGCTATGTTACGAGACAGGTGCGGTATATGTCACTAGAAAAAAATCACTCTAATGACTCTTATTTCCGGAAGGTAACGAGGCTTGAAAAAGACGCTGGTCCGATGCATTCATGCCAGTCTATTTTTGGTAATTTATCTAAATAGTCTGAATAGTTTACTTAATGAGGATACGGCTGCAGGATGACATTCCTTTTTGGAGGGAGTGCGCCTTTTCTGCAGCTTAAATCTCTAGATTAAAGGCCGAAAATGATAAGGGTATTAAGCTAGCGTGATAATATGGAATGGGATTTAAGTGACGCGCTTCTCTGCCCTGGATAATTCCGGTCGCCGGCATAAATGATAGTTTTAATTTCGCCGACTCATTGTTCGTCCAATACTCGCCCGTGGACTTCAATTACCTGTGCGGCCTGGATAATTACCAAGCCGCACAACTGACATTTACCAGGGCGCACTTTTGTTTGAAATGCAGGCGAGAGAGGACACTCAGGCCGTTCGTCCAACTTTTCGCGTCAGCGCACGATTAAACTCAAACGGTAGCCTCAAGTGACTGGCGCAGTAGCATTTCGTTTTCTGCACCACGTTGAGTCGCCTCATTTCCTTCCACCATCCGCTCGTGCGCGATCGGACTAGTGACGCGTTGCTTTTCAATGGCAAGGGAGATCGAACACACTTTTCACGACGCTTTGCCCAAACTGCTTTATTCTTTCTAATCGAAAATTTCGAGGAGGCATGAGATGACTTTCAACCACTCATACCTCCAATTCTATGTGTATTCATTTTGCTCTTTCATCCGAACGTTCCTAGTAAATCGAACTTTGTGTACCACCGACCACCGCACCAAAAAGTTTGGAACAATTTAATTAAATTAACAATCCGTAATACTAGTTGGAATCAAAGTGAGCGGTAAAATACTCGGGCTAATAAGTATTCCGTCCACAGTTCCCTCGTAAGATTGAACGATCCTTCAAGCGTGAGAACTTTCTAGAAATTCCTGTGGGATTCAATCGAGAAGCAGAAGGTCGTCGCCAAATTAAAGAAGTTTGTTTACCCCCTGCTCAAGGATTCCACAGTGTCAGGTTCAATTTTCAGTAAGAGATTCGGTGTGGCGACAGTGAGCATGGTAGGAAAAGAGTCGAGACCAAGAGATACGGGAAGAATTCGTTTGGCAGCTGTGTGACATGTATTCGAAATGGGCTTATCAGCAGCGATAATAGCCAGGGAGAATATGCTTCAGTCCCATCCGCTGGGATACCACGGCAATTTCCGCTTGACCGTCTTTCGCGATATCCTATCGGGTCTTGGGAAGGCTGAAGCAAACGGAATGGTTCCGAGAGAAGAAGAAGAATCTCTAAGAGGAGCAGCGGTTTGCCTGAGGACGACAGCACGTCGATTATTCCATACACGTTTCCGGAAAAATTGAGAATCTGTTAACTGAACGAGAGGCGAGCCGGCCTTAGTAATCCGCAGTGAAAGGAGTCTTTCTTTCGCAGAACTGGCAGGGCGGTTGTTCGGGGAAATTGACTTCGTTAAAACTCGGTCTGAGCGTCGTAATGATAATGTCCTATTATACGGCTAGACGGCCGCCGAATAAAGTCCAACCGAACGATGGGTGACAGTTATTATCTTAAAGTGTACTTGAAAGGACAGTTCACTCGTTTGAAAAGGGCTCTTCTTTCTTGGCTTGACTCCCTCGATGAATTATATTGATCACCATACTGTCGATTACCGATGCATCTGCTCCCGCAGATGGTCCACTGCGAAGCAAGCGTACTTGAACACCTCGTCCGGTTGTCGTTCTGCATTGATGACCGTTGTGATGTTCGTGTAGGTCGCAATCGCCCCGGAGATTGTTAGAAAGTATGTCTTCAGTCGATTGCGAATTGCAACGATGGTGTCATCGAACCTCGTGTTCAACGCTGCCCGGCGCCGCATTCGACCTTCCAGGATTCCTAGTCTCGCCGATAGCAATAATACTAAGTCCGGCGGTCTAACTTCTGCGTTGAACATCGAGGCCTATTGATTGATTAATTCCTCGCGAATTGTTCGGACAACTATCAACATTTCAACCTAACAACATCGAATGCTGAGAAACGTGAAAAATTGGAACACTCACTTTAACATAATACTTAATTATTTTACCAGATATTCGTAATTGTTCTTTGAAAGTGGTCCAACTTATCACCACCAAATATTCTAAACGTTTCGATAGACACTGAAAAATGTATCTGTTAAAAGCTTGTTATCGAACTACTTGTGGCTTCTAAATTATAAATTTTTAAATGTGAATGATACTATCCAGCGTCTCCTAATATGTGGCTTATTGAGCAATGATTAATAATAAGAGTATCACCTGCTTCCTCTCTCTGGGGAAGCCGGCCAACAAGTAACCACGATCGTTTAGTTGATTCAACATTGCTTGTTCCGTCAGCTGAACTACGATATCGGATGGTATATTTCGACCCTCCATCATAATCCTCTCCAAGTGTTCGGATCTCGGCGTGGAATCTTCGATCTCGTGGCGCAAGATCTCCGCAGGAGATATCAGAGAATATCCGTATTTTAATGACAATCTGTGACACAAGTTGGATTTCCCAGAGCCTGGCGCTCCCACCACGAAAATGATTGGTCCATTGCCTTGCTTCAATATCCTTGTGTCCACTCGAGGCCCGCGGGGAATTTTGTCGTCCTTGTACTTCACGATACACATTCCCATCGCGTTATTTTCTTTACTAATAGTAAAAGCGGCCGCAATACGATCTTTTGTTCACTCTAGTCACATCCGGTAAATCCTTGGTCCACCGACAGACTTTTTGCACTAAGGAATACTTCCATTTTCAAGTTCCAACCACTTAATCTTTTGCTATTACTTCCACTTGGCATTGGTAAAATTGATGTGTCTTTTAATTGTGATTTCTCAAGCATTACACTGAAAGTTCAAGATCATCTCAAGTGTTTGATTCATTACAACGTTCGATAATACACACACTGATAAAAGTTGATCCAAAACGTTTTGTTTGTTCACAACGCCTTCTTGGATGACAGTTGCCAATGTCTCTCTGATTTATGAGTTATTCCCACCGAGGTTATTCTACCCTTAACGGCACATCATGAACAGTCGGAACTTCCTAACCCTAACCCCGATGTCGATTTAACTTCGTCGACGAATCGGCACCGAATTGACGGCCGTGAATCCACCCATTCCTCACCCTCCTCTTGCTTTCTCGCTCCCTCTCTCGCACATAACTTCGTGCTTGTTTCTCGGAAATGGAAATACTTTGACAAATTTTTGGATTTGGCTTTCGAATCAGCGTGTGCTTGGAAATCCTTGAATTGTAGATGCCTTTTCCTACGTCGCATAAAATGGCACAATACCACGGAATATTGAATCCGTTTAATGCTAAATAAAATCAATAAAATGTCTCTGATTAAAAGTAATGTTTAATTAACCTGCACCCGATGTAAAAAATATTGGTAAAATGTAATTTGATACATGTCTGGTGAAATTGGAAATGCATCATGTACAAAAAGCAGTGGCAATGATTAATGGCATTTCAACTTGAAATTTACATGAAAACTGAGATTCAATAACATGTTGAAACGGATATTCTCATTGAGACATATTTTGACATATTGTAACAAACAGGTATTTAAAATATTACTCTTTCCAATAAACGAACTCCACTGAAAATTATTAATCGAAAATGTTATTTTCTAAAAGCCCAGCAACTTTCCCAGACAGACACAGAAATTTAGAACTCTTGGGATATCATCTCAAGTGAGATCTACCAGTAAGATATTCAACGTGAAGGAAATCACGATGGACATAGAATCGAAGATTCAAGAATTATTGCTTATGTTTACGAAGATCGAGACTCAGATTTATGATGTTACGCGAAAAAATTCGAGTTTGGTGCTCGAAGAACTCTCAAAGGTCGAGGAAGCAATTCAAGGGAAAACACAAGTAACTTTCCAAATGCATTAATAAATGTATCCAAAATATAGAATTCCGAGATCTTTCTAATTGAAAACAATTTAGAACGATTCAGAATCTTTCCATGCAAAGATGAAAAAGTTCTATTTCCGCGGCAAGAACGCAGGATGTATGTAAATGCTTTTCAGGAGTGCCTGAAGCCGCAGCTGAAACGTCTGCAGGATGTCACGAACGAGTACGAGGAGAGAATAAAGATGTGTAACGAAAGGTCCATCGCAGCGCTGCGCAAGATCAAGACAACTTATGAGACTAAACTACGAAAAGCGAAGAGTATTACAGAATTAATGCGTGAAGTTCTAAAGGAATGCTCGGAAAACAACGGCACTGCCTACTCAAGATGCGTACTCCAGAAGACTCGGGCATCTTTTATAGAACGCAGTGAGATAACCACACTTCTCAACGATACCGTTCGAGACGCAAGGAAATTGACTAACGATCAGCTGAAAGAAGCTGTCAGATGTCACTCCACTGCAAGGAGGGATGCTTTAGACGAACTACAGAAAATTCTGCAGGATATGAAGAAGTGTATTTAATATTGTACAACAAAAGAAATCATTGCAGGTCCTTGAAAATAATGACAGAAAACTATGTTACTGCGTAAATGTGCATGTAACTTTCAAGCTTGACAAATTGTCCAGCTGTCTTTAATGTGCCTCTTGCAAAACTGTAGTCGGAAAGCGCCACACAGATTAGTGATACACACCAACAAAGGGTCTCGGGAAGGTGCCAGTTTAATGAAATGAAAAAGTGCGAGCCAAATGGAGACGGAAGTAAGAGGGATAGAGAAAGGAAAGGAGCACGATGGAGAGAGGAGACGGTGAATCCGTGAATGCAACAACGGCTTCCTCAGACAGGACAGCTTAAATGAGCTTGCTCGAAGCTGAAAAGCGTTTCGGCGAATGCTGGGAGAAAGACGCGGAGATAAATTGCGTGGCTTCATTCGTTAACCCCTTCCACCAGGACCCATCGCCCATTATTATTCTTCCGTTTTTCAGGCTTTGAAATACACTCCCGACTGAGCCGTGAAATGAAGAGTCCGGTCATACTACTCTATCCATTCTTCAATTTACATGAAATTATACAAATTCTAAAGAGTGTACTGTAAATTTACAAAGTATGCCATAAACTATATACGTTTCTGTAAAAAATACTTTATTTCGGCAATCTCAAAGTGGTACATAAATGTCGAATCTACATCTGGTTAGTAGGATGATACGAAATTGTCGAGTGAGAGAGGCGTAAGCGTGCAATTAATTATTGACCAATCGGTCACTGGGGGAGAATATTGCACGCGTACAAAGGTGGATGAGGCTGTGGAGCAGAATGTAGGAGAGGGTGCCTGGGGCTACTCATGCGAAGAATGGCCGGAGGACCGTGGAAGATCGCGGGTGGATAATGCGGGCAACATGGCAGAGCAATTAACGTAACAAACGACTTGATCCTGTCGTGACAGGTGCGTCCAGTGATGGCCGAGCATTGTCCTCTTGGAATATAGCCGTCCTGCCTGTCGACAGGTTACCCCTTTAATGAGCAATACCACGCAACGTTTCACTACCCCGCAGTTCGGTCTCTGCCACCCCTGAAACCTCCACTGAGCTGTTTACACGCTAAATTGAGTCAGAATGATCGCACCGCGTGGAACCGCGAATCACGAAGTATAACCGCGCCTCGGGCGTCAATTGATTTTCAAAATTCGAACACGCTCTTATGACACACGCCTGCCGTTATACGATATGAAAGCATCGAGAAAAGTTATTTATTCGGCATAGCGTGGATGACTGTGTCACTTGCAAAATTCACATCGTGGATATCAAGCCATGCATAAATCTTTTATGCGAAAATATTCCCGGAGAACACATTAAATATCTTTTAATATATTCCGAGAGAAAATCGAGAAGGAAAACAGCAATTATGATTTGACTTTTGCAAATATTATACGCAATAATAATGTACACGCTTAATCGACATTTGCTTATTCACACGATAATTTTGTCATGAATTAACACTATAGCGAGTAGTGATTGTTGTAAGCTCGTTAATTTAGAGGCGTGTTTACACGACAATATTTGTACGGGCCAAATAAATGGATGTTACACCAGACCAATGGTAATCGCGGCAAATATGAGTATTGAAGACAGCAAAGGTACACGATAATAGGAGCGACAAGGGTCACACAAATGTAGCCGCCGGGGCAACGAACCACGTAAATGTTATTAATGATGGCGACAATGTCCGATAATTACTCGGAATAATTAGCGGTGTATTGAAGGAACTTATTGCCCAATGGCAGATTATCCTTATTAATTTATACTCGATGAGGCCCCATTTCTCATGGGTTATCTTCTCCAACAACTTCGGCGTCCCAACCGTTTAATAAGCGATGTTGGTTGAATAACGGGGTGTTAAGTTAGCGAGAGAAAGTTTGGATGCCTGTACGACCCTAGCGCAGGCCAAGTGGAATCACGTAGACACTTGAATAAAGCTCGTGTGGACCATGAAAATATGTACGTAAGACAATGGTACACTCCATTTCACATGGCATGTACACGTAGCTTGTGCAGTGAAATGTAGTCGCTTGTACCTTTCGCATTACTCTTCATCGTCGTCAGGAATTGCATAACAACATCAATCGGAATTTTCAAATTTTGCAAATTTTATCAAATCTCTATAAAATACGAATAGCAATCCCACATGTTGTCATTGTAAAGTAAAAATTATGTGAGTAGCAATATATGAGGTCTGAAACGATCGATGAGAAGATGTTAGCGAATCACATAGGAAAAGCCGAAAGCTCCAATATGGAATTGCAGTTGGCTGTAAGACGTATGTGGAACAGGCGGAAGCGGATAATCGGTAAAAAGTTCCATAGTTCCCGCAGAGAGCAACTCCTGCCGGCAGATCGAAATCGAGTGTACCTCCATAATAGCTAACCACGCTCCGAAAACTACCGCAAATACGATGTATTTACTGAAGAATGTCGAACTTAGGAAATTCTATAGACACGACAGCGTTGGTGCGCGGGATTGACAGTCGGAGCAGCAAACGGCTTGTATCGATCCAATCGAGAAATGTGCAATGGACACAGGTACGAAACGAATGACGCTAAATGCGACGATGCGATAGGAAAATAAAGATTTGTCGCAACAACTATTACGGTTCGCCTGTGGCTCGCTCAATAAAACTGATGTGTCGTTGGAAACAGACTCTCCAAACATTTGCAGTGGTCCCGGACTGCGCAACTTCCATTTCTATATTGAAACGATTACGTATGGCAAAACAGAGTATTCCCCGGAGATATTTTCAGTTCGAATCGAATATACTGAGAAGAATCATCCAATGTTTTTCGTCGAGTTTCTTGAATGGCGCGCTTCGCAATTGAAGTCGCCTTGGGAGCGGGTGAGAAGCAGAATGCTAGCAGGATCAGTCTGGAGACGAATGCAAGGATTGTGAGATATTTAATTGATTTAGGTGGCAGGAAGCAGCCGAGGACTTTCCCACAGGACGGCGGGAATCTAACCGCCGGGTGGAATCCAGGCAGCACCTATCGGGGTCGCCTGCGGTCGGCACGGGAATCGCTCGAAGGATATCGGCATTCGGCCAGCTGCCACCGAAGGATCCCACTCCTTCTCGAAATAGACAAACTTTTGGCGGCACCATCTTTCGGAAATGACCCCGTTAGACGATCCCCGTTACTTTAAGTCCCCCCGGACAACTTTGATCCGGTTAAAAATAACCTGGCTCAACGTGACATTGCTGTTGTCTAATTGTTTGCCAGGATATTATGCTTAGCTCTCCGACTCTTCTCTTACACTTGCATTTGCCTGAGAACACGCGACTCGCGCTACCTTCCGGCTAAAGTCTCGTGCAGCAGTAACTCAGAGTGTACGAACTTTGTAAACATTTGAGCAGTAAACACTGCGAGAAGACGCCGAAGGCTTGGCGCTACTACCAACAATTAAGACACATTACGAAATACTTCAGGAACTTCCGGGCTCGCTAAACTTACGAATAATATCCCAATAATTACAGCGACTCGTAGAATGTACCATGCGCGCTTGGCTCTTTCGGGAGGCTGTAATGCGAGAAGCGTGCGGTGTCACGGGCTTTACCCCGAGCATACTCCCCACGCTTACGACTTACGACCCATTAACGAGCTTACACACAAACATTACGTGGACCCCTGAATCATGGACTCTGCGTGAAATCGTCTAGTTCTCGTTGTAACAGTAACGCAGTAATCAGCAGGCTGCTTTGCTAATATTATATTCTAGTCAACGAACATCCTAAGTTCATAGGACTGATGAATCCGACGAAAATGAAACCTATCATTTTATCTTCTATCTATTATAATTCTACTATGCGTTAATCAATTACAGCAATTCAATAATTTTCAAACACAGAGCGTAAACTCGGATGTACAGTTTGAATGCACAAGTGTAAGACTATTTGAGTTTCTATGGGACAAAAGCATACCACGCACGACCATTCTGTCGAACTTAAACAGAACTGCGAATGATGCCGGTGTAGTCGCATACCGTCTGTTTTGTGGCAATTGGCCACGTAATCAGTATGTGCCAGGATGAGTTGGCCGCAAACATCCCTTATGCCGATGGATGCGACTATCCTGACCAGCCGCAGTCACTGTGACGTTCATTGTCCCGGCGACGTGGCCACGAGGAATGTTCGTCAGTCTGTAGGTACGAATTAGGCTTGATGGGACTTAATGAGGCTAGTTAATCGAACTATTTAGTTCTCGTAAGAGTAGTACTACTCAAATTACTGATAGAACTTTTGAATCCTCAGATTTTTAAGAGAAAAACTCATCTTCAAAGATGCTTTTACTTCTAACTAATTCAATGGTTACGAAGGCCAAAAACTTGAGCCCTTCGCCTTGTTCAGGAAAACGAAAACCAAAGCCAGTAAGAGCAAGTAGCACTCTATCCTGGATGAAGCTGAACGCAAAGAACTCGAAAAAGCAACTCGCTTACTCGTTGAAAGGGCTTATTTACCGTACACTCGCAATACAGCGGCTATTTCCGAGGATAGACTATATGTGATAGACTTAAAAAGGAGATTTTTTTCTCCCTTACTCGAGAAGAGTTCGCACCGACACGGTGGGCTATTGGTTTAGAGTTTATTAGCCCGTTACCGGCTTCCCTCTTTCACATTTTCGCCGTCGGAGAAGTTTTCTACTTTCCTATTAACGAGGCTCCTTAGCCGGCAATGCTTAGTCACTCTTACCTTTCGGAATCCGTAGCAATTTCATTTCCCCCGGCCGCGGCAGTGCAAGTTTTAAGAGTCTTTCGTTTAGAGGCCGAAAGGGGGGATATTATCCGTGGAAATCCTCGGCGCAGTGAACTTTATTAATATCCTACAAGTTTCCTGGGCGTCCGAGCATCTCCAGCTGCTGTGCGGAAAGGGAGCGTATGCAAAGAAGGGCGCCCTATTCAAATCGACTCTTTTCCACTCGCGTGTATCATTTTACGTTATCGAACGAAACAGCCACTTCTATTCCATAGCTTTATCTGTGTTTCTCTCTTTTTTTCAGAGAATGAGAGAAATGTTTAATACTTCGTTCTTGTACTTAATGCTTAATGATCCAATAGTTTGGAATTCAGTGGGACTAGAAATTACTTTGATTAATTAGCCAGATGTAAGATTATCTCATAATGCGTATGGATAACGCATAATGTAAGATTGATGAGGTAGCTCTACGAGTTCGAGTACAGTAGAAATGTGACTTTGATCATGACCACTTTAACATCGCCAGTTGGAAATCGGAATGGGAGTGAGCAGTCACTAGATTCGCGGCTGATTTACGGGAATGGAATATTCATGGGCCACGAATTTGGCAATATCCGTTGCGGAGGCTCTATCACTGCATGCCGTCGATATTCCTACGATATATTAGGAGTGCCGACAGCATCGGAATGTCGAGCATCATGCACAATCATCGTGGCCTGCATGTAACTAAAATTCTACAAATATTGAAGGAAAGTCACTAAATTGACGTGAAGTTATAAGAGCTACTATTAATAACTTCAATCTTTAGAAGTTGATTCAAAGTCTCTTCACTTAGCTCGAAAATTCAAAGTAAATTCCACCATTATCCTTGCAATTCCTTCATTGGCATACTGTTGTGAGATGGACGAGGGAATTCCTAGTGTCGTTGGAACTCAACTTAATGGAATATCCCACTGAATGCCGCGCGCACTGGACGGCGACGAAAAGGTAGACTGGGGAGTTTCGACGCGAGAATAAAGGGGATTCCAGCAGGCGGAAGTTTCGGCCCCGAAAGGAAAGTGATCGGCGAATTAAAGCAACTGAAATCCGGCAGTCAGCGAGATTCCAACTGGTGAGCGGTAGCGTGTCAGTGCTTGCGATAAAGTGCGCAAGACTTTTGTAATTTATGCCATGTCACTCGAGGCCACGTGGGTCAAGGAGTGCACTTTAAGACGTTGAAACGGAGATGGAAGCTGGTTAGGAGCCACTCGTCAGTCGTCTTGGCACTATTTGACGAAACTCCGCTACGACGAGGAGCAGGTGCAACCACTCGAAAGGTGAGAGTGACACAGAAGGAGGAGCGAGGCCGAGGAAATTTCGGAGAGTAAGAGAGTGACCGAGCGAGGCACCACTGGCAAAGGAGAGGCCAACGGGAGTACCCACTTTTCCACGCGCTTGCATAACAACATTCGAAGGAACACCAAGAAAAAGCGTGAAAAAGAGAGCAGCATGAACTTTTACTTCGAAAAATTTGCATCTAATTTCCTCTCTCTCCCTTTCTCCCTCCCTTCTAGCTTGCTATAATGTGACTTTCTGCTCTTCAGTTTCGACCGCGCAATCTTCCACCCACACCTGCACACAGTACGCCATTTCTCTTTGATGCTTGGAGCACTCTATATTTTGCAAAGCCACAGGATCGTTCATGGCGTAAATTACATGCGTTCGAGTTCAAGTGAGCATACTGATAACCATTTCTCATGCAAAATCATACTCCCTCTCTCTCTCTCTGTTTCACCGTGAGTCTTGCCAGGGTATTTCGAGCTAATTAAACTGTCGATAAACTATCCACATTATTATACCCCAACCCAGCAACTGGAATATGTAATTCATGAAACTATAATTAGCATTTGAGTAATTCTTATAGTTCAAGTAAGCATGAGATTACACGAGAGTTAGCAGGATAATATCAAGGAGTATAAGTAGGATAAGGGTAGAAGTGCGAATGCAGTAATAAGCGGGCTAGATCGCGCCGCTAACTTTCATAAGCATACATTGGTGCATGCCCGGAGCTCTCTGCTCACGCACGTGGCTGGCGAGGGACGTGGACCATCGGCTACCGCGAATCCACGGGAGTTCGTGTGTGATTCAGTAATTGCAATTTCGCGTGCACACCGCACACCATAGACAGGAAGCAGGCAGAGCAGCCGGCCTGAGCAGAACACCACGCCAAGCGGGTGAGCGCGCGCTGGAATTAGGCGACGAAGCAAATTGCTTTCCCGAATTAATTTCACGGAGGGGAATAAGTTCGTCCGGCGATTACTTCGCCTTATTCGCCACTGCTATATCGACAATCAGGAAATTGCATTCGACCCGTGTCTGTCTGTATGTACGTGTGTGTCTCCTCGTCCTCCCCCTTCGATCTCACGAAGCGTCGAAATCATGCGGTTTAACAGGATGGCAGCTTATCAGCTCCGGTTATAATTAGCGAAACACTGGTTTACCAAGATTCGTATTATCGATTTAAGCCCCTCTTTCTCACTGTCACTTGTCGTTCTATGATCTGCATAGACGTGTCTTATGTTTTATAGACTGTAGATTATCATGGAAATGATTGAACTGATGAAAGTTAATGAGAAACATTGATTTTCTTTATTAAGATAAAACACGAGATTATAAAAGATTGAGTTCACTATTACTCGACAAGGGACCTTAATATCACATGGGAATATCGTGGAACGAAATATTTTAAAGGAATTTTATTAGATCGCAACGAAAAAGTTGGTAAAAAAGTGACGGCCCGTGCGGTGGCGGAAAAAGAAACGAAGTGGAAATTCCGTAATCGTAACGGGGTTCTCCGTCGGCGAGCGAGCGAGTTCGTGATCGTCTTACTGGCGGGCGGGGTAAACAAAAAGTTAGGACAAGTGGAGCGTGCGCGCGCGCCGCTTTCGTTATAAAGCCTGCGGCGGAAATGCTAAGTCAACGTGGAAGCGCAATATCTCCGGGTCCAGTGCGGCCTCGAATTCCAATAAGTAGGGGTATTGGCTTGGATGTGCGTACCAGAGAGAATCACTCAAGAGCTGCAGCGGCTCTTTCAAGAGAGGAAGAGTGGAAGAGAGAAAAAGAGAGAAGGTGAGAGCAAAGATGCCACGAGGAGGCCAAGCACACCGCCGCATTCTCATGCATCACGATGGCAAAAGTCAGCTGGGAGAAGTTTCAACCCGGCTGATGCTACTCCGAAATAGAAAAGAGTGAAGAATGGGCCGGCTTATTGTACTCATACATATCCGATGGTATCACATGAGATATCTCATTGTGCACCGAGGGCGAGGAAAGCAGGGCGCAATAATAAAATCACTTAACCACTTAGATTTGGCCAAGCTTTCCAAGCCCATTGGACTGCGCTATAACTCCAGAAACTTCTGAATGTCCATTACCTCTTAAGAGTAATGTGTTGGATACTTTGAAATCCGCTTAAACTCAATAGGTCAATTTCGAAGGTAAAAGCCCTGGTTCAATTCATTAAGAATCCCAGTGAAATATTACGCGCGCTTGTCCTCTCTATCAGAGTCCCCATTAATCCCACGATAAATTTCAACTGGGAATGCGAGACAAGCAAATGCATGTCGGTTAAACTTTGGGAGATCAGTGTCATGCCGAGCGATGACGTTCAAGCTGATTCACGAAAGCGTATTTTCGGGAAAAAACAATCAGGAATCAGGTTCATCGATCTGTTCATGTGTTGGTGCATGTAGGAAACAGATATCGAGCTGCGTTATTCGCAACCTCATAATTCCGACACTCCGAAATATACATAGATACATACGTTTCATCGGACAATGCGTGCTCGCACAACATTCGTGCTAATATCCCGTAAGTCCTGGCGAATCCCGCTCGAGCGCAGGTCGCGCACGTAAAATTTGGAAGGGACAATGGCGAATTTGCATAAAGTGCAGACTCGACTCTCGCGCATCTCCGGCCGAATCGTCGAGAATTTTATTGGATGACATGTGCCCGGCTGTCATGTGCGTGGGAACACGCGTACCCACCGAGCGGCAGCTACGCAACCCGGCGGTCACCGGTAATCCAGTGGGAATTTCAAGAAAATTAAGGACTCGTTACGCCGCAGCATCGTAAAATTCGGAAGGCAACGGCGCGTATTTTATTGGAACCAGTCATTCCCCTCCCGTGACGTACGATCTCAGAGCCGGTTCGTACAGTTCGAATTCTCCAAGCTCGAATAAAGTTTACAGCTGACAAGGTTGAAGTCCCACTCGATTGCGGCCGATTTGTGAGCGATAGCAACCAAACAGATTCGAATGTTTACGACAGCCAACTGAATGAGAGAAAATACCACAGCAACACACGAGCAGAAACGGAATAATAGGTCAAGAAAAGCATGCTTAGTGCCAGGATTCGATAAAAGCAAAAGAGCCATCGATTTCTCGCAAATCTGTTGCTCCACATCGGATAAATAATTAGGACGCTATTCTGTACTCGCCGGACTAATTCAAATTACGGCAATCATGTCAATATAAACTGGTCCTGGCGTTGTAATGAGGATGCAAAATAATGCCGGCATGGCAGGATCGTTATTGGGCGGGAGAATTGATCGGGCGAGCGAATGACGAGCCTCTAATGGCTCGAAATGGGACATCCGTCATGCGAAATTTGTGCAAATTCGACAGGGCCGATGGTGAATTTCCATAGGCGGAAATTCGTTAGGAGGACCAGGCTGGACTGTATCGTGGCACGGGAACAGGAGAAAATGTGGCCCGGTCACGCGTGCGAGCGGCAATACGTCAAGGGATGGGAAATCAATATCAGCGGGCTATCGGTTCGATCATCTCTGGTACGTCGTCGGTAGGATCCCACCTCCCTCGTTTCCTTCCGTATGCTTTCCCGCAATTATCGGGTCCTCGCAGTGGCTTCCGGGCAGCTCCCTGTCGTCCTGCCCTTCTCATTCTACACGCCGTCCGCAAGGGATTCTTCCGCATCGGCGATCTTTTGCTGTGCGCGCGTCACGGCGAATTAAATCCAGTGCGAAGCCAGAAACTATCAATCTCGCGCTACCCCACCTTCGCCTGAATTCCTCGAATCGTGTCTGGGAGATAAAACGTAATTTCTGCCTCAGTCAATTCAACCTCTTCTTTAGCACCTGGTGAAATAAATCGGACGATGCCGCACTGTTAATCCACTTGAATATCAAACGATGTACGCGATAATTCAGAGAAACACGCGTCACTAGTTTCATACGGGACAAAAACCGACCCACTTAGGATGTGACGAGTACCAAAATCTATTGTAGTCGAGAGTTGATAGCTAAAATGACATGGTCAGGCAGGAAGTGCAAAACTACCACGACAAAGCGGCAAGTTCCGATTAGCGCTTTTTGTCAGCGTGCAAGCTCCTGGTTCGAAGTGCTTAATAATCTCGATGACAGGGCCGAAAACCTAGCGGCAAAACAAGGACGATGGTGGAGTGTGAATTTGCAAATCATAACTACGCCCGGCACTCTCAATTTAATGGAGTAATGCGATCCCGCGAAACAGCGGAAGTTTTTTGTCAACCTCTCACACCAGCAAGCATGCAAGCGGTCGCACACGTGTGAAGAGGAGGAAAAGGGAGGCGACATTTGGGGGAACAAGGCTGGTCGAGGAAGTAGCGAATTTCGAGATTCAAAGGCAGAGGGAAAAAATGAGGGTGGTCCGTGGTGACGAGACGCCAGTAGCATGACGAAAGGCATCAAAGCAGCCGGAAAGTTTGGCGGTTAAAGCCTCCTAAAAAATTCCATGCATCTAAAATACAAGTTTCCTACCAAGGGGGAAGTGCCGCGAGCGTTGCCGTTTCGGGAGCACAAAGTGCGTGGCGGCCGCTTTTTAATCGAGTTAAGCATCGTATTAGACGGCCTTTTATCGTGTTTTCCCACCGTAATTACTATTGCTTCGCCCACGCCAAACTCATTTAGCAAGCACCAATTCCGTGCGCACGAGTGTGCAACCTAACAAACCCGAAAGCCTAACCAGTATGTTTATAAATTCGAGTCCCGGCATTACTCAATTTCCTGCAGTAGTGCGCGAAGCATATTTGTCGAAGACAATGCGAGAACTCGGTTGAACTGCAACGAGCGGCGCAAGACTTGACTGCTTGCCGCAGCTGTACTGTAACGGGAGCACCAAGATCTTTGAAGACGCCGATTGAGTTCATAATGGTGCGCAAGATTCTCTGGATTAAACGTACACAGTTCCCACCGGCACAAGGTATTTCCCAGTACATATATGCGATATATATGTATGCGCAGACAGAAGATCCACGAGCATGTACATGTGGATGCATCTGCAAAGTCGTATGTACTCCCATCGGGATAGAAACGCCGGAGGCTTAAATAATGTTTCCAGCAACGAACGGAAATTGACATTGAAGCACGACACTCCCAACTCCACTGTAATAAAGATTCGCCACACTACTGGCAAGCCTTGTCATCAAAGATATCAATGTGATCGGACACGCATCGACCGTAATAGGAATAGTGCAGTAATCAAAAGGAAGAGTATGTCAATGTAATTACAGTAGAAATAGCATGTGAAATGCTGGGTCAAGCACTTACCGCATGCAACACCAACATCCACTCAATTGCTACCAGGCTTTGCTTCCAACCACCCTTAATCCACTAACGCACTCTCAGCACTCAAGCACACTGTTTTTAGATTTCGATATTCTGTTTAAACACAGGAGAACCGGTAAAGAACACACCACCACGAGGACGACGCGTCACTCTCTTGCCAAATGACTCGGCCATATTGGATTTTGCGCGGGAATGCCTCAGCAGTCGATAATTCCCAATGTATCGACTGCTCATCATTCATTGTGAATGCGTTGTTTTTCCCAATCGAGATTTATTAATTTAGAAAAAAGTGATTCGTATATATGCAATGGAGTATGTTGAATGCTGTGTAATAGGATTTTTACTGGTTTTATCACTTTCTTGATTGATAAATATCGATATTGTCGCAAATGTATTATGCCGGCAGGTGCGTCGGTATCATCGGTAGTGCAGAACAACAGCCGGCTCGCCGCCGGCTCAACTGCGCATGCGCGATAAAAGCTTGCAGTAGTTTTAATTTTTCTTTCGTATATGTTAAATATAGAATAGAATTGTGGATATAGATGTATCGTATGTTAACCACAATGACAAGAAAACTTAATTGACCATTTAGAAAAACCCAATGCGAATTATTAAGCATCTTTTTAATAACGAACAGACAAATTCAGTGGAATGCATATGAAATATTCGAGCTTCAAAAAGGCGCACTAAATCCAGCGACTAGATGCCGAGGGGAAAATCCCGCGGGAAGTTAATGGACTTGAATTGCAGTTAATGTAATTCCGCGGACATTTCGAGGAAGGGGAAATTTCGTCGGGTGTGTGGGAGAACTGTAGCACACCGGCACAGATAATAGCACGATGGAGATATTTTGTCCATGGGAATAATGAATATATGCGAGATACCGGGGCGGAGAAATGCCAGGCACATCTCGCCGTGCGAGCGACCCGGGCGCAACCAGAGAGGGATGAAAAATGAAGGAAGGAACCACCGGAAGCAGCAAAAGGAAGCGCGTTCTTCCTTTCTTTCAGCGCTACGAAGAGAATTGCTGCTGACTGAAGGAGAAACAGCCGTGCAATTATCATATAAATTGTGCTGGCCCGATTTCACCATTCTGCCGGAAAATCGCTGGTTAGAATACGCAGGATCCAACCGTGTCGAGGTCACATACCTCCTCCGGACGAATCACATTAGTCAGACCGAATAGAACGTAATCGAAATTATGCTTCTGTCAATTCAGATAACCATTGTGACCAAATCATAATTTATCCTATGAATTATATAGAAGCTGAATGTATTGGACAACGATGTTATTTCAATATCTTAAGTTAAATGAAAATTACATAGGAAGAGACTGTTTTTCTCAGCTAAGATAAGCAATTAGTCTGAAGAAAAAGTGTCTTGGGCAAGAAATGGAAGAAGCTTGGGACCATATCTTTTCGCAGGTGGCTCGACGCCTTGTCGTTGCAGGAGCGTGAAGCGTGATTTATATGGCGTCAAGTGTCCGCACTAGCGAGATAGCGTCGGGAGAAATGCGCCCGCAAAAACGGAACGTGTTCAAAGGCAACAGAAGCACACGTATGAGGCTCACATATAGGAGCGAAGTATACACACATAGTTTCCAATAAAGCTCTTTGCCATGAGTTGGAGCTACTAGGAGGAGAGGCGATACTTTTGGCGTAACTTTGTGACGTGGTGGCTTTCGAGGGCACAAGTGGCCTGTCTGGCCGGCTGACGCGGCGGAGTCTGCTCTGCTGGACCAGAGGAATTTCTTTATCGGCGGCCGCGATATTCAGTGGTCCGCAAATTCGCGCGGAAAATTTCACGGTACTTACAATCGATGGGAATCCAAAGGCCGGCTTTTAAGCGGACCCCTTTTCGGCACGATTCGCCGGTCATTCTCGGAGCTGATGGCTGCTACGCCCCGGACGAACGCGGCCCTCAACCCCATCGGCAGTACGCGCTCACCCCCTTTTTCCGGCCACTCTACCTGCCACTGAGCGAGCTCTTGTGCACGCCGGATGAATAGCGTTTTCGCCGAATTGATGGACCTCCGACACTCGCCGGGCCGAAATGTGAACGACAACGGCGACCAGAAAAAAAGCGAGCAATGGAAAGAGAGAAAAAATCCCCTTGACAAAAGCCGAGGTTGCACGCGCGAATCCGTGTGAGGCTCGTCCCTGTGGGAGGACAATTGCCGATGCTCACTGCGGTCCACCGCGAATTTGAAAGGGCTTATCAAGTGGCCTCGTCGGAAGTCCTTTTCCAATTGTCACCGAACAATTTTAGATTGAATGGTTATGTACCCATCGACTCGTAAGATCACCATTTTATTTTTTGATGTACCATTCAGTTGCATTTTTATATAGATAAAGCGAAATATCGCAGTTACGAAATATGTTGAAGATATGCTATCGCATTAATTGGTTTCCGATACCGGATACGATCATATATCAAGCCGCTATTCATATATGAAGCACAAAGTAATTCGACGTGGCCCATTTGATACATTGATCTACAAGTGATGTAAACGGCATACTCTATCATCGAAGATGTATAGCACCAGTAGTATTTCATTGAACTCAGTATGTGACCGATTTCATTTGCAATCCTCCGAGATTGAATGTTGATACGCATTAATTTCGAATTAAGCCCGAATTTGATTCGGCCTCTGACAGGGACAATGCATATTGACGACCCAGTATAATTCGCAATGATTGCAATCAACTTTTGCAATTGATATGTGTGCTTCCGATGTAATGCCTACACAATCTCGTGTGGCAAGGATCCGAATTGGACACACGCAGTGTTGGAAATTTACTGATCCACTCACTGCTTCTCCCCGAAAAGTATGTAAATCTACATCAAGATGAGATCCAAGGATTTGGTGCGCCGGCTCCCCGGTGCGACAGAAGAGTGAAATAACAACGAAGATGCATATCCAAAAATTGGGGATACATTGTCAGTAAAACAGGGAATGAAAGTGTATGTATTATAGTGATGAATAAACTAGCACTATCCTATTTGAATTCTTCACATGAAACGGCACTACAAAAAATGGTAAATAACGTTTGTAAAAGAGATGTAAGACAAGATCAATTTTTATCAAAAGTTATTCTGGAAATACAAAACAAAATGATAAAAGGTTTCGTATCAAACGTCGAGGACATTCGCGATTAATTAATGACAAACATTTGATTTGTTATTGATTTTTACAAATCATACAATCGCCTGCTGCTAAAAACGATGCCAACCACTGCTGGCATTCCACCCCTTCTTTACCAGCAGCTCCGGGACAAGAAGCAACCCCTTGATAAGCACTCGTGGAGCTTGCATGCTTTTCACCCTTGGTGGGCAACCCACCCTTTAGCTTTTGGCCGTCGATAATGTCGGTAAACTGGCTCGCAAGCGCGACAACTTTTACCCTCGTCCGAGGGGTGAGTTCTTTACCGACAACCACTGTTTCCAGTGCAAGATAAATTGTAAACCTAACTCTATACCGTCAAAAAGTAACCAATTTATTGTTCTTTATGGACGATGCACATTATATTTTGTTTGGTGTATTTAGTACTTTTGCAGTAAATTAAATTTAAAATGGAATAAATTCACATTTGCGAAGCTTCGAAACTAATAGTTGACAATATAGTTTCGATTGTGCTGTATTAGGAACACAAAAAGCTCTTGGATCTTTATGGTATCTGATTGAAATCAGTGGTAGGAAAGGCTGATGAAACCGGACGTTGAAAAATGTAATCAACGGGTCCGAGTTATGATACTACAAAAAAAGAATTTTGTCAAAGGCGAAATTCGGTCCAGCTACCTCGTTAGTTTAGCTCTTGAGACAGTACGCCGGGCTCTCGCGGAGGTACTTGGCAAGTCGCAAGACAGCAGAATTTCTGCCTGTATGAGTCTTGACCTTTATTACGCAGTGGACAACACACAACGACCGCATCATAACTGTAAACGGTTCATTAGGCTGACTAATGAATTTCGTACTACCTTCCGCACGAAATAAATAATTCCCCAATTCCGGCCTTGTCAAGAAGGAAGGATAAATGGCCAAAGGGTGAAGGGAAGCAAGAACTTGTCCTGCACAGAGATAAGAGAAAAGAAAAGAAATGAAAAGAGAAGTAATATGACTTAATTACAGTCTCATCAAACAAGTACTGTCCACTTTGAAATCGTGCAAGACGGTATTGCTATACTTAATGATAGTAACCATGATTTCCCTCGTACAAATAGCACATTTTTGGCAACTTTCGAACTGGCTTGTTACAATAGTGGAAGTGGCAAGCATACTTGGATCCTCGGCGCTCGATTTTACTCAATTTCCGGCCCGCCACCTAAGTACAATCGTGGGAATGTTACACGTCGGGGAGTTAACAAATTATTCTCCAGTCTCCCGGGGAAAATCGTGAATGCCACAAGAGAGAAGAGAACATCGGTCCGCAGGAGCGAGTGCAATGGGAAAAGAGAAGAAGCGAGCTCGCCGGCGAACGACTTTTATAGCACCTGACGGAAACTCCGCTTCAACTTCTCATTATCGACAGCTTCCAATTCTCCCCTCTGCCTCTCGACTCCGTGCGGCGCGCACTCAATCTCTTTTATAGGCGAGAGAGAACCAGTTTTTCATGCGATCGAGCTAGGATCCGCACCCCGGTGATGTACTTCCGCCAAGACATTTTTTATTCGACTCTCTCTCATGCAGGCCTGCTCTTTAGGGCGCACATCTCTCGTGTAGTGCATGTCCCAGTACGGCGCACCACGTGAAAAATTGAATATTTTCAACGCGCAGTGTCAGAGAATTTGTGAGGAATAGAAACAAAACGCTCGCGGAAAAATGGGCGGAAAAATTCTTCCGTCTGTGCCTGTAAATCGGACTCGCCATTAACCAGAATCGGAGCAACACATTGTGCAGCAACTAGTGTTGCACGGTAATTAATCGCGTTAGACTCATAAGTTGTGAAAAATGGAAGTTTATCCATTGCACCGACATGGGTTCCCACCAGAAGTAAGAGCACAGTATATTTAAGGAATTATAAATTGACCAGGCCAATACATACAACAACTCGTTGCACTCGAAACTTCCGCATGATGGCATGGACGCGTTGCGGAAAACTGCGGCTTCTCTTCTAGCAACGAAGTGTAAAATGAGCAAACTCCTCGAGAAAAGTTTCGCATTGAACACTGGAGAAAAAGTAAAGAACGTAGTATTTATAGCAAAGTAAAACAAAGAACGTAGACAATTATGGAGAACTCAAACCAGCGCCCAAGGCAGAAAATATATTCACTCAGGTATCTCAACATCTTTTTCCTTATTATTGGCATCAAAGAGGAAAGACATCTTCGAGAAAAGGTTTCATTATCATAACATTGTAGAAAATATACTTTACGAAGACGCACCATGTACTTCGCTAGGCTTCTTACGCAATGACAAGGACTTCAATAAGAGAAAAAAGAGGGATGTGTAAGCACGTGGAAGCGTGAACGAAGCATCCGTAATGGAAAACCATGGTCACCCTCTAACCACCTGCATATTTCTGGCCTCCGTATTCAAGCGAGCAGAAACGGCGAGCCGGCTCTTTGAAATGTCCAGTTATCTATATGGCGCGAACGAAAGAAAGAAAGGAGTGGAGTTGCGTCTTCGCGAAGGTCGACCTCATCCTTGAAAGCGGAAGAATGAATAGAAAGCAAGTAGCAAGCATATCTATTATTGCCTGTTCCTTTCTACGAAGTAAAAGGCACGCCAACTATTATAGAAAAAATTATAAACGATTAGCTTTCATCTTAGCCCCGACCTTCAAATTTCCCTACTTTCTAACCACTCAGCATTCCTTTGCGTCTCTTCTGTACACAAGTCATTTATAAACCACAAATTCTCGTGGCATTTGCAACTTTTATCGAGTAATTCTTATGCAAATTAAAAGGCTGATTAAAGGAAATTCAGCCGCGAAGAAAATTGAATTTTCCCGCAGGAGAAAGATTTAATTTGAAGTGCAGCTCGAGCGAGTAGCGTCGCGCCAGTTACGTGTAAACTCCAAGAGACACTCACGGCAGTCATCGTTTCAGCAAGTTAATTTAAAGCACCTCTCGGCAGTGCACTCGTACTTCACGGCGACGAATCGAGCAACTGAATGCGACCTGACTTTCTTTACCGGAGGATGACACCCCAGTCTCTCCCCATTGCCAAGTTTCTTCTCCACTGCGATCTGCGGCTAAGACTTTCCTTGGCATTCAAGTGCCAAGCCAAACTTCACAAACTGCATCGCGGCAAATCTGTATACACTCTCTTATTCAACGAGTGATTCGCATGCCGATTCCCAGCACGCACCACTCCGAAAGACAAGTTTCTCTAAGCCTTGAAGGAGAAGGTTACTCAAAGGATTCTCTGCTAGTCAAAGTGACATACTTAATCTATGGCATTACCGTTATAACTATGAAACACAGGATCGTAATTCGGGTACTTCATGTCGAGAACAAATGTGGACCTGCAAAGGTATGCACTATGTAATCTAGTAAGATGGAAGCCCTATTATGCAGTCTAGAGTTTGCCTGTTATACAACACGCCACGTTCATGCTTAAGAGCGACAAGAAAATCTTGGTAAAACGGGGCCCTTATTCCTCTGCTTCACTAGGTATTCAACCACCCCGACTACAACCGCATCACCATTCAAGCCATTGAAATCGGTTGAACTTTACATATATTCCTCTGTATATAAATAAAAGATGTTCCCTGTTTCTACCCGTTCTAGCTATTTGATTATATGTTCGACTTGGAACGTCCTCGTCCTCAAATTCACTTCTTTCGAGGATGGCGTGACGTTCAATAAATTAATTGCTATTGTTCAACAGGCCATTAATAAGGCTCTCGAGAGTACCAAGAGTCACCTCTACCGACTAGGCTCGAACGACTGGCATCGACGAAAGCTACTGGTTGCCAGGGGCAGAATTGCAAGATCGGGAATATTGAACGGCCAGCCAAAGTCCGGCAACCACAAAGTCCATCCTTAATTGCATTTTCGTGGAGTAAATGCTATGAAGAGATGGCGGTCACAGCATGCGCCGTAGAAAACAGGGCGGAAGTAAGCTCCGTCAACGTGCCGCATACAAAACTGCATAATTTATCAGGCGCACTTAGGGTGTCCGGTTATCCATGGCTGTCACGGAAACTTCGACTAACCCCCAAAGTTCGGGGGAAGTTAGTCGCGCGTAATGAAGTTGTGAGTTTCCTCTAAACGAAAGATAAATCGCAATAGATGGAGCTGAACCCCTGTGTACTAGCCTGCATCCTTGGAAGGGCTTTCCCATGGCGCTACTTCCTACCGCACAGCCGTATTATCAAAGTTCGGGCATCACTGGAACCGCGCTAGAGTCCAAGTTCACTTTTCGAAAAGAAATTCCGTTCGATGGTGTTCAAGTTTCAAGCATGTCCATTACTTAGTAAGTTAGGAGATAGACTATTTGATGACATCAGCTGCAAGATGTCGAGTCTTAAATAAATAAGGCCGGGTAAGATGGAACCAAGAGAATAGTTCATAAACGCTTGTTGGAATGTGTAATGTAGTAGCTGACTCCGTGCCATGGCAATCAAGAGAGAGAGTAAGATAAGAACACCAAGAGAGTTCGAAATGAAGTAAGAAACTTCCTTCGTGTTTAAATATAAACGTTATCAGCTATATCGAATAGTGGAATTCCTGTGTTTGTTACGCTGCGATGTCACGTATTACGGCGATTTGAGTCGCCAGACAGAGGACGCACTCCAGCAACAAAAATCGATAAGCGCCTCCCTCTGAAGTGTGAGTGTGTGTGTGAGGGAGAGCTACGCTCGTGATTAACTGACAGCAAGGTCGACTAATTTTTCACTTTACTCTCTGTATACATACTATGTCCCATAAATAACATGCTTCTGCAAATCGATAGACTTTCAATAATGTTTTCATACTCGAAAACTAAACATCTATCGGCGAATTCTCGGTTTTGGAAATACCGAAGCTGAACGAGAGGTGAAATATGAATTCCGTAGCTTTATATTTTCGCAAGGGACTGCCATCCCTTGCAATAAATCCTACAGTTGCTCGACCATATTTTTGGCATTCTTTTATGCCAATAAGAGAGTATACCATGAATCAATTTCAGTAAATCAAGAAACAGCAGTATTTCGCTTAGCGGCGCTATGCGATTCTTGGCGAAATAGCGGCGAGTCCGCGTTTGAGAAAAAGGGAAATCATTCGAATTATCGTCTGACCCAGATACCGGCGAGATCTGCAATTGAGAAAAGGCGAGGTAGCCAGACAATAACGGGGAGAGATGTTGGATAATGGAACGACAGGAATGAATTCATGAGTAAAAACTGAAGGAGGAAAATGTCTGGATAATTGGGGAAAGACTTGCCGTGGCGGAACGAAAAAGGAACGCTCTAACGTACAATGGGAGAACCGAAGAAGTCTTGGCGTGGATTCCACCCGAATGTCTTTCTCTCCTTGCACCACATTACTGATTACGCCGATAAAGCACATCGCTCAGAATCGATTTTGTAAAGTAATCTGAAATATTTGTTGCGCGCGTTGCACATCTATTGCAGTTGCCCTACTTCACGCACACGAGAACAAAGCGGATTATTTTCAGAAAAAAACGTGATGCTGAATAACGCCTGTTCCTCGCTGACTGCGCGTTTCGAATAAATATGTTACGAGCGCATGTGATGGTGTACCACGGTCACAATACAAATATCCGAATGAACATTTCCAAGTGTACTCGTTAAACTTTGTGTACTCAATTAAGACAAAGTGATTGCCCATTGTCAACTCATAGAGTATCAGCCGCACAATTGTCCCATCGCTTCAGCTCTGTTTGCTTCGTAATAATAATTGTGCGCAATCTTCACTATAAAGCAACATTCGAATAAAATATATTTCTCGGTTTATTCTGATATTATCGTAGCAATTTCATCCAGAGTTGCAGTGAGTGGCCTAGGCATCTACGAAATCCAAAGCTAAAACGTATAACACTCAGTGAGCCAAGTGCACCGAGGAGCCGTCTGTCTGCGAGAGGGGAAATCAACGGCGGCGGTAACAACAAAGTTTTAGGCTGCAGGGAACTGCAACGGCGTGGGCCGTTCGAGCAGCGGCACCGGCATTTTGTGCCAAACGAGTCAACTTCTAATACCGCCATTTAAAGTCTAATATCTCCGTGCGGGAAAAGTTGGCCGGTTCGCCCTCGTAAACATCAAACCCACTCGTCCCTGCTTATCCAAGGCCTGCCAACCTTTTGTTAGAGTTATAGTCCTGCGATACAGCGGGCTGCTTTTTAGTTCCCGTAAATAAAGCATGCCAGAACACCATTCCGGAAGATATACACGTCCATCTTAAGAGCACGAACCGACTGAGACTGGATTCTCCACGGCCGAGCGACTCCGAGTCTACCTTGACAAATGCACATTACGAATTCTCTCTCTCTCTCTCTGTCAGCCGAATAGAACAGTGGATGCTACTTGGCCAGCAATTACGTAATGAATGATGCATCGCGATCATTTTAGGATTGTATACCTATACATATGTATGTCTGCTGTTGCGACTCGCCATTTGCGGAATTAGTGCACCGATACTGCCCGAATCTACCGAGCAGGCTATGTTGAACGGCCCTTCTCTGTGCTATAATAAGTACTTGCAACCATTATACGACAGCTCGTTTCACATAGAGAGCGGAGAAGTTACTAATGTCATTATGTTAACAGGAAACTAGCTAAATAGTTCCTGCAGCGTATTCTGACATCGTGGCAACATGTCTGCTTTAATAACATTGGACGTATGCGCTGGAAACTTCACAAAATCCACAGGTCATTTTCTCACCTCGCTGCGACTGGTGAATTATTGCGGTGGCTTAACAAAAAAAAACTGAAAATGCACAGCCGATTTGCCGTAAGTTTTCACGGAAGTGCGACAACTTTCCTGGAAAAATATTTCTCTCATTCCCGGGTACTCCATATTTCAGCAACGGAGAGAATTGTGTCCCCCGGAGAAACGGAACTTCGCACTTGGTCCACTTTCGTCAGTGTTGAAAAGTAGCCCTTGCTAGACGGGTGTGAGCAGATGTTCTCTTCTGTTATTACTGTTAATAAAGTTAGTACTCTGCATTTCGATATACTGCTTTTAGAAAATGAAACTAGTTTTTGTAATAACTCTTTTATTCGGCTATCATTAAGTTTGGAAGATACATTTAATTTAATAACAAAGAAATTCAAATATTAGAGCATTCCATCTTGGATACGAAAGGTTCTATAATCGATTCGAAAAGGCCAATAAATTTCTAAGGGAATATTCGAAAAAACCAACAAAGCTTTAGAGCTTGAATATAGAAGACCTTGCAATTTTCATCAGTCTGTTCTAGTTCTAATGTACTCCGCAGGACCGAATGATGAGGCAGCGACGCCCGGCAGCTAGAAAATAAGCCGAGTTCCCGGAAGCCGTTGTCCGGGTTTGCCGGCGTAATGTTTAATTTCGGGAAAGTGACGTGTTTACCGAGGACACCAGCGGATCAGTTTATCAAGAGCAGAAACCGCACTGGGTGGAATGAATGATGCAGCCAGTGGAAACTTTTACTCTACCCAGTAAAGCATACTCTATGTAGGAGATTAATCCGTACTGCGGTCGTCCGTGAACATTGCTATGACTTATATGAGTTTCACCTCTGCTATATTAGAGTTATTCTTCCGAGAACAAAGTGCACACCTAATCATGAATGTGCTCATTAGTTTTTTATGTGCACCTACTATCAAGCATAAACACAAGAGAAGAGATTCTACAAAGGGACTATTTCTATTTTTTATTGAAAATGGGTTGAAAAACTGTCATGGAAGTTACGATCGCGGTTTATTACTCGCGGTGAAAACTTGTCGAGAGGAAATTAAAGAAATCTTATTAGCGCGCCAATCGTAGAGAGGCAAGCGTTAAAATCTAGGTGGCGTCGTCGATTTATTCCAGAAAGATAAATGAGAGAGCTTCGAATGATGCTAACAGGACGACGAAGAAGCCACCCGATGAATCCCGCAGAGTAATTAACTTTTCTCCGAGTTCGAAAAAACCTGACAAATCGAATCCGCCGACTGGAAGTCGAAGAGTTCGCTGCGGATTAGTGGACAGTCTGGTTTCCATCTGTGCCGCGGGAAATTTGCTCTCTGATGAATAACTTGCGTTCAAGAAAACGCGAGAAAAGGCAACGAGCAACGTGATTGGACAGCCGTGTTAAAGAAGTACAAAATTGAGCAGAACGCACGACACGACATTTCTAAAGTGGCTTCCTAGCGCGAAAACAGCGAGTGAGTTTGCAAGAAAGTTGGAACAAGTCGCGATAACTTTGATTAGCTCGTTTTCTCTCGCGATGAAATCCACCGGCAATCTTTCTCGCTGGATGTAAGTCCGCTGAGCTGAGAAACGAGCTGCACTGTATCATATTATTTCAAGACAGTCAATTTAGTCGATCGGTCCCATGCTTTCTCACTCGCGGCCCCTCATATATTCCTTAATCATCAGCGTTTTATTTGCGGAATGTAACTTATCAATAAAATTCTCCGAGTTCCATCTACTAATTCAAATTCTCATGGGCAGTGGCTCGTAATAATATACAATTCTTTTATGAATATAACTTTGTTTAATAATTTAAAAGAAGGATAAGTAAGATAACGCGTAGACTAGTTGGCGTTCGCGCCACTTAGAAATTCAAGGCGTGTCAGGCGAGTCCGTTGAGTTATTAGTCGAAGAAGTTCGTATTTTAATTCCACTAGAGTACGCACGTAGATCGGGGTGGGCGAAACTTTGAAAGTACGAGGCGGCGGGGGTAGGCGGAGGGATGAGAGCGAACTTGAGTAATAAGAAACGATGCCAGGTAGGTGGTGGGGAAGGATCTAATTAGTGGAATAATTGACGAAATATTCCGTTCGTCTAACTGCTTTTGCCGGGCGATCGACGCTGATGCCTGGCTTGCTCCTTTTCGCTCGAGTTCTCTGATCGAGGCATTTAGAGCTGATGGACCGATTCGTCTCGGAGTTTGGCGATCTGGCCGCACCTCCATGGCAAGACTAATCGCGTGTAGGATCGATGTTCGATCACGCAATAACGGGAAAAAGCAGTATCGTTAGCAAGCGAGAAATATAACACACTATCAATTACCAGTATCCCTCATTTATCAAACGGCAAATTGTGATCCGCTGGAACCGATATCCAAGATTAATGTATCCCTACCTTCATATCGCCGAATAATTCCTGATACAGGATATTATTAACGCCACGCTGTTATTAATATTTAAACGCTATCAACATTGTCAGCATTGAAAAGGTATTAAATATGTCGCATTATTTCATGAATGTTTGACACGCAGTAACTAACAGGAAAATAACATCGTTGCCGTGAGTGAAGCGATATTAAATAATGTTGACGATACGTTCATTTCACACGTATGATATTCAATCATTAAGCAAAGCGTACGAAGGACCGTAATAAGTTGTTCCTTTGGAATTTAATACCGCATCATTCCATATAGCGGTCGAATTCATAACACGAAATGAAATAGCTAGCTTATTGGAAAATATTTTTGGAAAATACATGCGCGGGTAAAAACCCTAGAGTAAACTCGGAATTGATACGAAGATCAATCTTTAAAGTACGATGTCATGAAACCCTCTCTGAGTAACGTCATCCTTGCGCGGATCAGTATTCGGCCTGGCAGCCAGCAAATGGCCTCGGAATTCATCGGCCTCTCTGCTTCTCTCCCTCTCTCTCTCTTTCTCTCTCAAAGTATGTGCAGTTGAGAGCAGTGCATGACGGTTCAGCTCGCACTGACTAGACGCCGGCCGCAGGAAGGGCTGTGAAATATTGCCACCGGATTCTGCATCCACCGGCCCGTCTGCACCCGCCACCACCTTTTTCCTATCCCTTTTGAAGCAAGTCCACCCTTCCGACGACCCTTCGAGACGCAGGCAGAAGTTAAACGCTGCCGCCCCGTTTATTTCACGTTGACATGTCCGCCGTCCGCCGAGCCATCGCTTCTCTGCCCATCTCTTTTGATAGCTCCTTGGAACTCACCCTCGAACCACCCATCCACCCACCTTTTCTCTCCTTTCGAGCCGCTCTCACTTCATATACTCCGCATCACTCACAATGAGCTTCTCGAATATACTTAGCGAACATTATTCTCTCTTCTCCCCTTCCATAAGCTGCATGACGTTCAAATCGTACCATCCATCCTCCTATACCAGCAAAACTCCTTTCCCCTAGCTAACTTTCCTTCATTGTTCTCATTATTCCGGAAGTCCAATTCCCAGGTTCCTTCGAATTTAAGACCCCCGCGTGCCACAGGTCTGTTCAGACCATTATCTCACGTTATTAAATTCAGTTCTTTACACTAGTGGTTGTGAATAAAAGGGATTCAAATTACTCGTTTAATAATTAGAACTTTTCTAGTTGTTTTAAGAGAACAAATCTCTAACTCTCATCTTAGAACTAATAAACAGCGAGGATTCTAGATACACTGTATTTCGAGTGGTTAGAACGAGACCCAGATACGTGGATCGCGCGGATAGTGTAAGAGGATTACTGTGTACGGTGGCACAAGTGACGTGTGGAATCAGCGATACCGCACTATGATCCGGGCACTGGAATTTCAGCGGAAACAATCTTCACGGAATTAACTTGAGCGGCTGGGAGTTTCGCCCCCGGCCGTTTCAGCAACGAATAGATTAGTGCCATTGTTCTGCGCGCGCGCGCGCGCGCTCGCAGCGGTGGCGGTGGTGCTGGGCTGCTTATGCCAACGCGGAACTCTCCTTTCGCGCGATATTGTGCACAGCAATCTCCTTCGGAATGAAAGGCCAACCCGGATTCGCCGGCAAACAACAAGGCGAGTCGCGAGCACCTTGTTATCGGGCTTGCTCCTCCTGGTCACTTTGATATCTCTATTATCGGATCGGCTATTGTATCGAAACACATTACCGCTCCCCACTTAACCACCGATGTACTAGTAACTGCAAACTCTGGGTGGTAATTGAAACTAATGGATCACATTGTATGCGATAGTAAATAATAACCTAGCGACGCCTTTGTTGAACATGGCTCTGAAGAAAACACAAGAAATGTTTGCTTGATTAGATTATGAGAAATGGATTCACAGGTTTTTATTATTCCTGTAAGTAAACACTGGATTGTTATCCTTTAAGCTGTATATGCAGATACTGTAAACAATGTAGAAAAAAAAAGGGTTTTCCACGATTAAACGCGGCACTTTTCTTTCCACCAACTAAACTGACAGATGCTTCACGGAGGTACTTTGCCCGAAAAAGCCTTCTCTTCCACGCCGTAACTGTGAATAACAGAACCAAGAGCTTACCGGTTGAATTAGCCACGTTGGGATACTTAGCAGTTTTCCTCTCAGCGATACATCAAACAATTCTCCAAACACAATGTGTTTTGTCTCACGCACAAAAGCAACTCTACCCAAAGTTTACGTGATTACATAGGATTACAGTTTTAAGAACCAAAACTCGAATTCTGATCCAATTAAACATATCATAACTCGAATACTGTTGTTTCCCATAAAAAAGGGGACAAATATACATGAACTCCAATTGGATGTGCAGTTACAAGCATGAATGAATCATGGCCGGGATGAGCACACCGAGTTATTCCGCATTGTTCGCTAGAATCGTAAAGAAGAATAGGATGGTGTATATCGGTGCGAGAGTGTACGAATGGGAGGAAACAGGCGGCATCGAGCAAACCTATTATACTCAGGATCGAAGTTCGGGCACACGGTATCCGCGACAAGTATCCACCGTTACTAAGGATGCGCTCGCGCGTATGGTGGAACAAGTTTCCAGCTCGGTAGCAACTTGTTAATGGTTGCCTGCGGGGTGTCGCGATGGGCTTTCCACCGGTGGCTAGAGCACTCGGGAACGATCCCGAGAACCATCGGAACATCTCCTTGCAATTCACGCAAATGAGCCACGGATTCTGTTCGTCAACTTTGCCTGGACGATGGCGCGCAGTATCACTTAAGAGATACTACAAGTTCAATTGGAACAGAGGCATGGAGAATAGTCTAGTGATGATGACAATCTCCTAGGATTCTAGAGATCTTGTGAGATTGTTTTCATTGATAGTTTTCGGTTAGTTTCCGACAATTATTCGAATGACTATGCTGAATATCGATGAAATCAAGAGATCTTTGGTATAATTCTCATAGTGTATGGTAAAGTGTATGAGTATATGATTCTAGAAAAATACTAAGGAATGGGACAGCGACCCAATTTTTGGTCCAACGCGACCCAATTGTCGATAAATTCCGAGGGTGCGCGTTGTCATCGCGAGCGAGCGCAGCCCAAGCTTTACCACACTGTCGGTCGTTTGTAGTCCTGCATAATGACGGATAATGAGATGCAGCGAGCTTCCGGAGTCTCGAGATAAAAAGGAACGACGCGGCATGCCGGTGGGTATCGGTCTCGACACACAAAGGGACAGCGTTCTCTCCCTTGCGACCCATAAAAAGAATCGATATACCGCGCAACCCTGACGTGAACGCCAGCCCCCCACTGTAAAGGGGGAGATGCACAGCCAGTGCAACGTTGCACCTCGCCTTGGGTCGAACGCATACATGAATGAATATGATCGCGTCGAAAACTGGATCAAAAATGCTTCAGCGGCAAATCCGCTGCGCTGTGCACTATTAGAATTTAAAATCGTCGCCACGTGTTCAACTAATTGCGCGAGACACCACGATTATTTCGTGATGGCCGAAATGGTTGTACGAAATCAATACTTAAAACGATAACGATTTTACTTGTTCCTTTATACAAATATTTAATCATGGGTGGTAATAGTTCTCGGATAAATTGACAGACCTTCAAAGTACATTAATTGCATGGAACATATAAAAGTTTGAAATTCGAAATTTCAATACGCACACGAATCACGAAGGAATCAAAAGCATAAACGTGATATTGAAGTGAGCAATCCTTTGACCAATATGCATTCTCAATATTTGAACTGACATGCCTCGAATCACTGATATTCATATAGAATATTCCAAGCATATTCGAGCGTTCGTCCCACGAGAGTCTCCGATTCAGGGAAGCTTGGCGCGTATGCATCTTGCACGACTGATACTGCAGGATGACACAATACACGTTATGTAATTTGATGTTAGTAGCTAGAGTACTCGTGCCCGAGCTATATATAGCACAGGATGCTGAATATAGCGTTACTTACGACGGAAGCGTGGCACTACTCGTAACCATCGTGCGACAAGCATCAATTTGCATCTCGATGGTTATTACTTCAACGCCATTCTCCCACTTGGGACTTTCCCTCTTTCAATATTCAAACCTCTCCAAATCTCAAATATCTGCGCTTCCATTAAAAAGATCGGCTTACGTTCAAGCCCCGTAAATCGCCAGTAAAATCAATCAATAGAAAACGCGGGCATGTTGGCAATGTCGATCGTTGGAAGCCGCGTCAATCCAGAGAGGAACGGTAGCCTGGCAAACGGCAGTGGCGATCGAAAATTGCGACAATGTATCGAACGCGCGGCAATTTTATGGGGAAGGTTTCACGTTCTCATGTGCGACACGGAGCGTCGAATGGTAGCAATTCCCGTGGAAAACGAGAGGAATTGGCCGGCGTTGCGAGAAACTGCTTCTACGGCCAACCCTGCTACACCGCCGGCCGGCAGCAACGATCACAGCATTCTGTTAACGATCTTACAACAGTGGCCGGATGGCGTGCTTTGAATTTCAAATCGCCGGACATCTGCTAGAGCACCGGCCGGCTTCCTGGTCCAAAGGCAATTCTGCGCTCCAAGGAACTCAATGCTAACGATCGAAAACTTTTCTCGCGCTTTATGAACACCGCCGCCGGCTGAGTAGCCCGAATTATCTGTCTGACTGCGGCCGTCTGAACCTACTGGCAATTGCACGTACTTTAGAAAGCCGGCCGCGCTGCTCGGAACTTGTGCCAATTGAAATTTGTGCTACTTACTACGTCGTCCTTCTCTTCGTTATTAACAATTGCGGCCGAACACTAGACTGATTAATCAATGTGCTTTATCATCGAATTCCGGGCTATGGCAACGCGACTAGTATTACTCGGTATACGCCACCAGACCAATGCGATACCGATACACTTATGCGCGACACGCGTGAATGCCAGGCGTGCATTGTCGGCATACGTGTATATACGGTTTAACATGCTGCCGAGGGCTGCCAAGTACCGTGTGGAAGCTACTGTTCAGAGAGGAATAGGAATTTATTAGATTCCTTTGGATACGATGTTAAAATAACCACAGAGCTAGCAAAGTAATAAATTTCAAATTGCACGGATGAATTACACCTACATTCGTAAACAACAATTTAATAAAAATCTCGTTCATTTTAGTGACATCTAAATTAATATACTTTTTACTGAGAATTCAGTCATACTGGTATGAAACAATCTCATATGTCTCCGAAGCTTCCGTTTTTTACGGTCAAGTTTGAACGAAGCTATTATTTAAAAACCGTTGCTGAGCATTCCTGTGGGTTACTTTTACAGCGAGCGGGCGCAATGGGATCGCATCGAGTATCGCCGGGAGACAAAGCATTCTTGCACACACGCAGACACAGAGAGGCTGCGAGGGATCAGGGCGCAAAATCATCAGCGACTCGATATTTCCAATCTTCCGCCGGGAGAATAGGAGAAAGCGCGGGAGCACTGATCGCGAATATCTAGGCTGAATGCGGAATATATCGGCGGCTATATTATGCACCGGGCGTATACCAACGCGCTTCAATTCCCAAAAGTTGGCCCGACGCCGCCCGCCATTCTCCAATCCGATAATGAAAAGGCTGCACTGCTGGCGAATGCAATTTTTCACGGCACTGCCATCCCGCCCTCCCTGACCTTAGTTCATTCCTCTACAGCCGAAAACGAAAACCTTTGAGGTTTAGACTTCCAATGCGCACTATAATACTCTGGAATTTAAAACACGTAAATGGATATAGATACAATGCAGAGTATGCAGAAAATAAAATTGAACAAATGTAGTAGCAAAACAAGCAAATGGAACAAATGGAGAATGAAACTACACACTGAATCAGTGTGTTATGATTCTCGTCTCCCGATGAAAAACGAGTGTTGGTTAATAGACCAAGACCATATTTCACTACAAAAGCACAGTGTTTTATTGACATGGTTACTCAGTGAATAATCAACAGGTAAAAATGAATTTGCGTTTCCTATCAGTGAACTACGATCACCAAACCACAAACAGTTAGAGTATTCTAGTAAAACCACTATTGGAAATGATATTGACGATTGTCAGTGCGGTGCTATTCCCGATGCTTACACCGATCCTCTTTTCGAAGGTATTGCGCCCCACACTTTTCTATGCGACCATTGCCAAGTACCGCAAAAAAAGCGCTGGAATTGTCAGCGACGCTTTTTATTATAATACCTAAGTGCGAACTTTTGTTTGCCCCCGCTTACGCGAAATATTCCTGACCGCAAATGCAACGAGAACATGCGCGCGCGCTATTCCCATGCGGGTGATCGTCAGTATAAACGAAGTTGCAATTTTCCGCACTGCTGCTAGGGACTAACTCCGAAAATAAATCGAATTTTCCGCGCCGCGCAATCCGAGCGTACTCCTGCAAAAACACGTGGGGGGAAAAACACGAGCAGATACTTAAAAGCGAAGCGTAAATTCGAAGTAGCCTATTTTTCCACGTGCTTTTTTCCTCCCTATCGCGTTCTCTCGAATCGCTGCCACGAAATCTATTCGATTCAATATCATCAGGAATGGCGTTGATTATGCGTTAATAAAAAAAGACCGTGTAATTATTTGAAAAGGAAGTACTACACTCTAAAGGTAGCATGATTGGCTGGGAGAGAATGGAACGGTGGTGCATTTACGGAGAAAAGGTTTGGCCAGGGAGAAGTCGGTGCCGTCAAATAACGCAATTCGAGGTAGAGTAGTGCGCTCTTTGTGCGGGGGATTTGGGTGGAGGCGAGCGAAGATCGAGCTTAACGGAACGGCCAGTGATCCGTGAGTGGGTGCTTCCTTGCAATCTGGATTCGGAATCCTTCCGCGAAGGAGGAAAGATCGGGGCTAGCAAAGAGATTAGGTACGTCGAGCATTCGATCTCGAGTTACTGCAGTTTGCCGAAGAACAGAGCAACCATTGCTTCGGCCTCAAGTAGATCGGCTTCCCTTTCATGATCTTGCTGATCCCTCTCCCGTCTGCGCCAATACGAACACCAGTTCTCTCAGAGATTTATGCTGGATAGGGGTACGCCACTATCCAATAGTACATAGTACAGCAGAACACTCCAGATAAATTTCTAATTGTGTTAAATTGAAACTTTAATATCCCTGCATTCCAGCATCGTACATAATTTCGTATTTACTTATTAGATAAAATATTTAATAAAATCAGAATTAGTTCTGTAAAATCAATATCTAGCAGGGTTAGCCTTTCTAATTCTTTGTAGTATGATTCTTATGTATTGATTCTACGTAAAATTACACGATTGGTCAGATTCAGCAACACATTTAAAAGAAAAAGTTAACGTGGTGAACTCGTGCTAACTGCTCATCTCGGGAAGAGAGTCTCAATGCAAATAGCGCGCGAGAAGGGAAAGGATTAAGAGCACTCGCTCGAGACCACTCGAGGGCCTCGTTTCCTCACGGAACAAATAAATCGGGATTTCAAGTCCCACCACTTTCTCCCTCTCTCTCTCTCTCTCTCTCTCTCTCTCTCTCTCTCTCTCTCTCTCTCTCTCTCTCTCTCTCTCTCTCTCTCTCTCTCTCTCTCTCTCTCTCTCTCTCTCTCTCTCTCTCTCTCTCTCTCTCTCTCTTTCTCTCTCTCTTTCTCTCTGCTTCAGCATGACCCAATCTCTCTTTTTCCTCTACTGCCCGAATAGAATCGACTGATCTTAACTTGACGCTTGCATCGCGCATTAATGGTCCTCGAAATAAGTTATTCAAAGAATCGACGTGTTCCATTCACTGCTCTGTTGATACCGATCGACCGCAATCTATAAAGTCTGCGGCACGAACTAAACCCGCTCGAGACGTTTCTATGAATTTTGGCGAAGCCTTTCAGAATTCCCTAGGTAAATCTGGCACGCTCTAAATACTCCATGCATAAGTTTTGCCAATTCGAAACTGCTGCTAATGAAAAAGTTACATATACGTGAATTATCTGGGCGTGAATATAGGGAAAGGCGTTCAGGTAATTTTAGTGGACGTCATTATTACATCAAGCTCGCACGAACTCTCCCGTTAGCCGTACACACTGCCGGCCGGCCGGCTTCTAAATTCTAATCTCGTTACGCACTTAGCGTTCCCGGTATAACGTATAATCTCGCAGCGTATACTTGACAGAGAACTAATTGCACCGAGACACTATCCGACGAGCAACACCTGTTCCCGCGAGCGTGCTTCGGATGAACTAGAACAAATGTTATAGTTGGCAACGATAGGGTGTGTAGCGAACAAAAGTTTTAGTAGATGGAACTAACAACTTTAATGTACTACAACAAATGATGACGTTGATATCACTGTAATGGATATTGCAATGGAAATTGTAATGGATATCGCGATATTTCACGAGAACAGAAATGGATATCGTACAATGGCAGGCATCGCTTCCTCTTTTACATCTCGGTTCCAAAAATAAGAATTTGATCATCGAAATCGTCAACATGCTGAGTACACTTTACTCGGAATCGTGTGGCGTCCTTGCCAGTTGACAGCAAAAAGAGAATACTGACACCACCGTTTATAAACATGTATAAGGCCAAGCATGACGGAGCATAACATCTCGCGAGATCTAGTTTGAGAACTTTGTCATATAAAATCCTGTGATAACGATATCCCACGCGAACTAGCAGATAACGTTTAATTGACGGGCGGCTCCCACGTGGGAGTACTTTCGAAATCAGCTTAAGCGCATTCAAATCACTTCAAGTGCGGGCCATGGTAATTTCGAGTTCCGCCGGAATATTCTAATCTCGTTAGGTACTTAGGCGAACGGCTCTTCATGTGACAGAGTAATCTGGCCCGGTCATTGTCCACGCCGAGGGCAGATCGTACTGCATGGTCCAAGGATACTCAGGGTTATCAGCAGTAACACGTGAAACGTCGCTCCTGCATATGATACACGCGACGCAACCAACACCCGGTTAGAGATAGAACTAACTAGCCTATCGTGTCCAATCATTATACAGGAACTTTAGGAGCAACATTTACGAGAACTTTGATCATAGCGATTAGGAAAGCTTCTGCTATTCTTAATGCTAAAAGCAAATTGAAATCAGAGGTCATTAACTGATTACGAGGATTTGCGTTAACTAATTACCGAGCTCTTGAATTACAGAGCAGAAAGCTTTTCAGACAGACCGCCTTGAAATTAAGTGAAAGTAATTAATTCGAACGAGCGTCGGGTAAACCTCAGAACAAATCGGGTGCCGCGAGGTACGAAAATCCGTGAGAGATTCGATGTAGTAAATCGCTTTCGTAAGGACGTTTTGTACCGAACAACAATGGCGAGCAAATCGTTCGAGGGGGATATGCCACTTTCAATAAATCGGAGGAGATTTAGGTGAAGTATAAAGGTGTGGCCTCGATTCCACCAGCCACTACGAGCACGAACGATTGTATTCCCGGATTACCGAATCTTTGAGTGACTGAAATAGTCGATGCTGTTACATTATTCCTGAGTTCGTTTACTCGGCTTTTCTTGGTCCTCGAAATACTGCGAATCGTAGTGTAGGTTCGGAAAATCTCGGACGAACGAAATTCCATGAACGAAGAAATATTTACTAGAGTTTTGTTTCGCTCACGCCCGTCAACGTCTCGATGGTAACTCTGAATAAGGATAATTAAAGAGGGATGCTGTTACGATGAATAAGAAATCGAAACTCACCGAGCAGTGCTTGAAAGAGCCTGCTCTTGAAGATCCGTATGACGCGTTCAATGGCCAATCGCAGCTGCTTGTCTTGAGGCCTCGTCAATTTCGCGTGATAATCCTCGAGGAGCTCCAGTGCTCTGTGAGCTTCTGTAAAAAGAGAAAGACGCAATATTTTCAAGACTCCGTCCAGCAATATTGCCCTCGAGAGAGCGGCGCCGTCGAAAATTCTATTAATTTGTACTCGTCAGCTGAGAGAACGCAGCTTGAAAGGCCATCAACCCATGACCCCTTCCAACTGGAAAAATATTAATAACCTTTTGAGCTTGCAGCACCTTTCTGTCTTGCCCCCTGCCCTACCATTCTCGACCCCTCGCATCACTCTACTACTGGCATTTATTAAAGATATTCTCTTAAACATGAAAGGTCATCTGAGTAGAGGGATTTCGAATCTCAAAGAGGCTTGAGCAATGAGACTACCATCATACAAATTGCAAATGCCAGATGGAGAAGGCGAGTAATTATATCATGTCAATCACGGTGAAGCCACCCAGCGAGCATTAAAATGTAAATGACTAATTAGAGTTTCTCCCAGAACTAAAAGTGAAATATATTTCCAGTTTCCGTGAAGTATCCTTGCCATTCCAGCTGCGTTCGGAGACTCTCACATTTAAGGGGGGAACAGAAACATATAACTAGAGGTGGCAGGAAGTGACTGTGAGATCGTTTAAAAAGCACGGATTAAACAGTGACTTCCTGCTGAGATGCGCAAATCCCTGGACATAAAAGCACAAATACATAAAGCACTGCAGTGTAGATAATAGCAATCCTACGCACAAGTGCATCTGATTTCCGAACTGTTGTTAACTGGAAGTTTCCGCTTTAACACGGGTAATAACGCAGCCAATTTTCTCAAGGGAGGATTAATATTTTCTGACGGCTGGAAAAAGGGTGGGTCCAGCAACAAAAGGATAAGCAGAAATAACGGGACGCGCCTGCGGCATAAAGCGTCATTAGCGATTTTAATCAAAAGCATCCCCTGAAAGGGTGAAATATTCGCTCTAGTGAAAAATGATCATGGCTCTCGGGATAAATAGAATCGTTGACACGTTCGCCCTATTAACAAATTCTCTCCCACACTTTTAACACACATCATTTGTGGAGATTGCAATCCCACACTGCGATAATTGAATCGTTGCAGTTATATGCGGAGTTTGACCCCCCTAATTTATTAAATGGCCTTCATGGAAGAAATGAACATTTTCATTATACGGGCATAGCGGAATACGAGGATTAAGTAGGTAAAGTTAAAAAAGCTCATTAATAGAAATTGATAACAGGCGGAATATAATCTGAAACACAACAGGTTTCCAGGGTATGTTAATTTAATAAACCCCTGAATTCATTGCGCGTAAAGGACCACCATATTGTTCAGGTACATTCAAGCCAATTTCGCTAAACTTGCAATGTTGCTTGCTACACTAAGGAATGCTATAAGCATGAGTGGAACGACTCGACAATCTCGTTCTCGGTGAACGTAAATCCACAACTAACAACCGTAGCATCGGTTTCTTGCTACTGGCGACCGCAGAATTACCGCCGCATTCTCCTACGCTTTCCTTGTTCTCTTGGAATGTCAGAAATGCATTTGCGCTGCCAGACATAACAGCTTCCCATCGCACAGTACTACTCCAGATGTAGCAGTACTTTCACAAATTGTAATCGAGACTCTTATTTTACAAGCATCCATTTCAAATCTACTTGACTTCTTTTGACATTGGTCAAAATGGTAAGATCAAGTTGAAAAACAAATGGAAATTGTTAGAAATCGTTGGTTGTACCGACAGCTTCTTCGAAGGCTGTTTCCACAACTGGTAACAGTCGCACGGCCAGAACACTTGTTGATTCCGGCTCTCTCGGGTTCTTTTCGAACAAGCTAGCCAACCGATTACCTCCTTTGCTTCATAGACACTGCGGAAGTCTACGGAAGGAAGAGAACATCCCATAGAGCACGCAAACAGCGATATAAACATCGACTTTGACAATAAAACCAGTTCATTCGACGTCTGCGTCATATATACGGCGAACTACTAACCTACTATTGCAAACTATTGCAAATCCACAGCTGACAGAACATAAAAATGACTTCTCTAGCAAAGTAAACATATGTGTATTCGATGATTATCAGTGGATCTTTGAAAGATCATTTAACAGATCTTCGACGCATTGTCAGTGACTCTTACCAAATTGAGGATGCTCTATTTAATGTAATTATGGCAATGTAATTCTAAGTGTTCTAAGTACCAATATGTCCAAGTATCAAGACTTTCCAAGTATCTAGTTGCGATCACAGCGCCGCCCTTCAGGAAAATTAGCCACGGTACGCCGTTCATTAGGGTAACACAGCGCGCGCGGAAGCTGTCAATTAACATGCTAATCGAGAAAGACGAAGCACTGCTTATTAATCCTGAGAGCAGTCGCATTATAGGGCACTGATTAAAACTCTCCCGAAACTGGCGCCGCCTACCAAAAGCCCGGCGCTAATGAGAACCATCGTTTAATGATCCCTTCATCGGGCGATTATCCAATTAAACAGTGGACATGACTTCACAGCGCTTATGCAACCAGTGACGTTTAACACACAAACCTGATTATATTCAGTAGACTAAAATATCAGGATTATCTGATCTTTAATAACAGTCCTCTTGGACAGAGTCAAAGAGAATGATGACGAAAAAGAAAGGAATTCATAGGAAAAGATGCTCGGCTTCCGAATTACTTGGGAAACGATTTAATCGACGATCTCAAAGCAAAATGCCATTTAGTAGAGTATCTAGTGCACCCTTAGAATTCAGATTGCCATTATTAACGCGAGCCCTGCTATTAAGGCGGCATGCTAAGTAGCCAATTGCAGCGAGTGCCGGTGCTGCTGTACTTGCCAGATCTTGCATTACAATTTCACTTGTCGACGATAATCCGAAACGATGCGAGCCAAACGGAAATCCGTCGAGGGAAGAAGCTAGATTGCTTTCTCTTTTTCTAGCTACGAACATCTGGAATAACATTATGCATTGCGAGTGGTGGTTCGCCGGTAAATCGCAGGGCATTTATCAAGGAGATGCAAAGCGTGTTTCTGTCTCGATGACGCGTACCTCGTCCGTAAAGGGTTTCCCGGCTTTAGGAGCCACAACATGCTATTACTGCTTTTGGAGGCATGCTCTTACCATCTTGTTAACCCGAAATTTAAGCGGGTGAGATTTATGGTCGCGGTAACCAGAGTAACACGATGATCGTGCTATTGTTGGCCTGCTTTCACAGCGCTTTCATAAGCACACGCTACTTGTAACTCGCGAGTTTTTCCGCAGTGCTTTCGCGCGCAAGCCGCGAGGCACTGCGGGAAAGCAGAGAAGGAAAGGGCCATGAAGTAGTCCGATATGGACTCGCGTTACAACGCAGCGCAACATATAAAGCCGTACTCCTTTTAGGTTTTATTTCGCCCTCATCTCGTCAGGCACAACTCAGTACACGTGTCGCTGGCGACAGTGAGATTACACGGACTTTACGTTACACCCTCTCCTTTTAACCCTGGCTATACACAGTGTAGAAGCGTAATGTCCTTTGTTGGCGAGGAATATTGCGTCCAGGATGGACAAGATTTTTCACTACACAATTTTATTAGCCTCCCGCTGCATTACTGGCGATGCTCCCGGGACACTTGGAAGACTGGCTTCTTCAGGGGTTGGAGAGGGAATATTTGAATTAAGTGTGAAGCGAGTAACAAGATACGCACAGGACTTTCCATGTTTGCGCGTAGACACTGACGGTGTGCCACAGCGGGTGTGCGACACGAGCTTCGCTCCCGGGGATAAGGAGAAGATTTCTCAAGGGTAATAACGTGGCAATGGGCACGTCAGCCAACTCCTCGAACGGCAGGCAAACTATGCCAAGCACGGCAGTTTATCTCTGCTTTATGGTTCATCCGGGCGCGCATCTTCCTTTCATGAATTATAACGCGTTGCGCACCTATACCTCCTTAAATTTCACGTACTATCGCGCGTAGATAATCGGGTCGAGATAAGACATCCCTCTTATATCAGACGATCGCACATCCGGACAACAAGAGACATTGCTCTTGTATTGTCTCCGCAACCCTCGTATTGTAGAAATTTGAGTAACTCGCAGGTAGAATTACACTGCCAAGGGATTGACGGATTCGGGCTCGCAAAATTTCGGGGGGTTATAGTTGTTTGTGTTGAACAATAGTGTAACATTAAACTGTAGCAAATCACTTGAATTTCTCTATGAAAGGAGCTCGTATTCGAATGGGTAGAATTTGTCTGCCAAGCAGATAATTTGATTAGCCAGGTGTGAAGAAAGATTATCGTTATCGCCACGATTGGTAGTTCAATCGCTTAAAAATGTGGTAGGTTCGCAAGTCAAGATCATTTCCTGATTACTGGGGTGTGCACAAGCAAAGAGGGAAAAGTAGATAGAGAAAATTGCCGAGCTTTTCGGAGGATTCAGCTGTTTGCAGACCGTAATTGAAGTATTTAGACGAAGCGAATGAAAGTCGGTTTTCTTAGGTAGGAAGTCTACGTTTCTTGGAAGAACTAACCAAGAGAAATCAAGAAGCATGAAAAACGGAGATAATAGGAAGTCTGGGTTAACATTGTAGAAAGTATCTAAAGCATCGAAAAATACATAAAGAGGTAGAAATAACAAGAAATATAAGATACGAGTAAAAATGGAGAATGTTGAAGTAAATTTGGACTTCGAATAAGGGTAGGCATCGCATGAAGTCAGGGTCGGCCCCTCTATTATTTTCGGCGTTCATTAACGCCGGGCCACCGGTGACACAGTTCACACACAATATTTAAGCACGCCCTTCCGCCTGCGTCTAATTAAAGCTGGCCAATTATGGAAGTGAATTACGACAAGCGCATCGCTGCGGTACTTTCGGGTGCAGGATCAGAAATGCATGTTTTTACAAACATAATGCCAAAGTATCACCCTCACAATTTTCCAGACTATTCTTATAAAGAAAAATCTCTTATGCTTGCATTGTTAAAGGTGGCAGACTAGATTCATTTTGTGCGAGAAACGTCTATATTTAAAGCAGTTCTATGGAGACTACTTGCACAAAGTTCACCAAAAGCTCGGATTTTCCCAACTTCCCCCAACTTTTTCTTGCGAACCTCATTAGCACGAAACAGAGAAACTCCCGGAGCAAAAGTGCACCGATGCCACAAGTTATGAAGGGGGAAGAATCATGACTGATTTAGCTGGGAATAGTTTTTATTAGAGGTCGACGATAATTTTTATCTCGAAAGCGAGCAGTTGCAGTTACTAATACACTGTCGCGTGGAATATTTGTCGTGGTAAGTTCACGCAAATACAATAGAGCCAATGCCAGGTAAACCCGAAACATTTATCAGGTTTTATGAGGCCATGTATAAGAGCAAATGGAACGTTGGCTTGTCATGCCGAAACCCATGAAAAATGGCCCGCGGAACTTCCCGGTGACCGATGATCCATATCGCTCTTCGCCAGAGATACGCATACGTTACACAGACAGGAAGTGGCCATTCTTCTGAAGCGGGCGGATTCAAAAATCACGAATGCATTAGTGCCTGGCTGGCCAGCAAAATGAAGCCCCGGAAGCTTAAAATGGCACAATGCACACTGAACATAAATCGAAGTAAGCCTTTATTCACAGTACCGGGCACTTTCCCACCACGCCCAATCGCGGGCGTTCACTTTAAACGAGGGATTTCCCTTACGACGAAATGCCCGGTAATTGCAAAAGCACCAGCCCCAATCCACTAATCACTAATACCCGAACAATCGATCGCAAGAAGCAAGGCGATAGGAAATCGGGCGAGAATTTCCACAGGCCTATTCAACGGCCTGTAATTACGAGTAACTCTCGAACAATGAGCGGGTTTCGCCGATATAGCAGTTAGCAGGGGTAGTTTGTTCAGAAACCAGCGACGTTACAAATAATCGCCGGATGAAATGGAGGCAAATCGATTAAGAAAGCAAATTCATTACCGATTTTCGACCAACACACCGTAAACCGTTGCGCTATACGAATGAGAATGCGGTTAAATAACGATCTATTGCAGGTCAAACCGAGGTTATGTGCGTACCCACATCCATAAGATCCTTGAAGTGCAAGGGGTTATGTCTACGAGCTAATATAGTTTCGCCTCTGCGCCATCATCCCTCGTGGAGCTTTTCGCCTCGCGCCAGTTATTTCTTGCTGTCTTCTCCTGGGCTCGTTATTGCCAAGGAAAATGCATTCTGCCTGTGCGCTGGCGGTCGGCTTAACATCGTGCATCGATGTCCCGGGAAATATAGGGTAACGCGGACGCTTCCGGGATGATAAACATTTCCCCTGGGGATAAGTAAGTATCCCATTACACCGGCGAAACGCCTGTTTTTACTAGACATTATTTTTGCGCGATATTGAACGATATATGGCGCTGCCCGTTTAATACTAAATTGGAGCCGCGTTGCGGCGAGACTTTGAAACTCGAACTTCCGAACGGAAACTTATATCCTCCGAGAGAAATGTAAATGCGAGTGGAAGGCGCAGGAACTTATGTCTTGAACGCCTAAGACTCTTAAAATCGAAGGCAGAACGAGAAGCATGAACGATAAAACTGAAAGCTAAACTTGGGAGCAACACCATTCGCCACAATTTCGATCGCATTCCTGCAAAAAGTAGCAAACTTTTCTCGAAAGCCATGAGAAAGAAAATATGTATCTGCGTAAAAATGAAAGGCTTAGGACTCAGTAGCGAAGTTCATATCGGTCTCTATTCGTCGATTACTTGGTCATATTAATTCTTTCTACAGTACAAGGAAGAAAGAACGATTGGAATTGGAACTCGATTTTCGCGTAGTTCATATTGAGTTTGCTGGAAAACCTTGTTTACTGTGGCACAATTCCGTTAGCTTTCGAAAGTTTTGGTTGAATCGCAGATACAGATCGAAATGGACCAGGACGAGGAAAGGTAGAAATAACCGAAAAAATGTCAAAAAGTATCACGTATGATATGCGCGAAGAATTATTTTGTCGGTTGAATTCAAACTCCTAGCAAGCGAGCCGTAAAAGGGGAGATCTGGAAGTTGCTCCTTTGAGATATCATTCCGGTGACTGGTAATACCACCGAGAAATCAGATTCACGACGTCCAGGGGACTTTTCCAGCGGCTGCATTTTCCTACATTGTATTCGGCGAACTTCCTTGCATTTCCACTTCTATTACCCCCGTCGACCTGTTCTCTGCGTACTTTCGCGGCCCGCATTTGCATCCAGCGCCGGTCTATACTCACACCGAATTTCCATCAACCGAGAGATGCTGCCGCTCCCGTTTCCCGCAACAGGCCGAGCTCGCCCCAACTATTCCAATGCTGGGGGAGAAAGGGGAACACGTAATATTAGATTACATTAAAAAGGTATAGAAGACATCTGGCAGACGAGAATGAATTCCTAGTGATTTATATGTCGGAGCCGAGCTACGCCGACTACGTGTAAACTTTCCTTCGTATTTGCATCACATTTGCATAATTATATTTAATTCGACGGTTCCCTCTAATTTACATGAGTATACAGCGGCAATAGAAACTGTAAACTTCGTTTCGCACGAATCTAATGACGTGAATGGTTTGACACGTATTATTTTGTTACGTCGTAAAACTCTACCCACAATTACTCCTTTTGATATATCTATCATGTGTGCGTAAGTCATTCTTTCCCGGATATGTAATAATACTCCAAGTTCTCGAGGGTAGCAGGTTCATTAAGCGCCCGATCATACGGTAGAAGAATGACCGAAGCACCACTTTGACACTGATATCGACCTAGGAGCGTTATCGCTCCGGCTAATTTTCACCCTATAATCTTTTGTGTAATTACACACCTTTCGCCGAAGTGCGAACGAGATGGAAAGGCCGCTCAATCATGAAGCCCGATAACGCTCGGCCACAAAGGGGAGCAAGTGGAAACATTATTGCCAATTCCAGGCGTACGAGAGTTCGAACCTATTGATTGCGCTTTCCCAGGCGTAGAAATCGAGGGTAATTCTCCGCGAATTATACTGACTAATTAACGCCTGGCAGGTTGATAGAGATGGAACAATAAAGAGCGAAGGGATGAACGGTGGATGGTCAGTGGAGCACGAAGATGCTCGAGCAAACAGTGCCGATTTAATCTCCATTCTGTAGACGACAGCTGAAATGGTTCTGCGCTCAGCCGGCAATCGTCTGGAGCAAGCGCAGCGTGAAACCGCGATAATCGCAATGTCCATTTACCCGGGCATTGTCGGCCATCGGAAATCTCGTAAAAACAAAGCCCCTGATTTTAACTGTGCCGGAAAAATGTCCCGCAATACCCCTGCCGCCAACCTTACAAAACGATTTAAAGCTGGCGTACGCTCGCTCATTGGCACGCGATTTTTCCCCCCGAATAAAATCCCTTTTACTCTCGCAAAACACTAGGTTTTGCCATCCGTGAAAAAGAATAACAATTACGTTTGCTAAGCGGTAGTAGTAGGGCTTGTGCCAGAGAGTTGTTGGTTTTAAATTGGCACGTATTACGGACCAATGAATCAAGGGATCGAATTGGTTTACGTCGAAACCAGACTGTACTGAGTGGCTTCGAATTTGCTTTAGCTTTTTTTAGGAAAAGCCTGTCGAAAGACGGAGAGATAGTCGGCGGAAAAACTCTAGCACGATCGATAGTGTACGAAGGCCAAGAGTGCCGAGTGGCTTTGGTCGCGGAACGTGCATCCGATACTTTAAAGGCAAAGAGAGAATAATTATTGGGCGAATGTCTGTGAAAGTCGAACTCGTTCGCTGTCTGAATTAGCAATAACGAGTATCGGCGTGACTGAACCCCCTACCCGTTTAGCTTCAATGAAACCTACAGCGACGCCAGCCAATTACCTTGATTAATTGTTTCGTGATCATTTTCGATCCCCGCGATACCTTGCTTTTGGCAATCGCAGCTTCGTTCACTGCCAGTGTTCGAGTTTTCCCTGGCGCGAGGAAGATTAATTGGCCGGATTCTTTCCGGCGAACGCCCCCTTCTCTGATTTTGGGCCTACACTAGACCGAAGCACAAATTGTCATGAAGCCAATCTTAAAGCTAGCAAACTTTTCGAATTGCGTGAACCTGAAGACAAGCGGGGATCGGGGTGGTATTAAGCGGGGGAAGCGCGAGAACGAACACGATATGAGAAAAAGTTTGCATGAGCGACATAAACAAGGGTAGTTTACCGCTCGTTTATCGGATTACCGGAGCATAAACGCTTAGCTGGTGCGCCCGCTTTCCGCGCCACTTGGCCCTCGTACTTTAACTGCTTCATTATGCAAAAGCTTTCGCTATCTTTTCTCTAAATAAGTTCGGCCCAACCCACCGCGGCCTCGCTCGACGCTCGCTTAAACGCCAGGCAGCCTTAAAATAATGCTAATCCCAGGCCCCAAACCTCCTATTCTCCCAACTAATGCACATCTAGAAGTACACAGCTCGCACAGCAAGGAAACTGTGAGTGCGTTTGCACCAAATTGTCGGATTCATTTCCACCGAATACACACACCCCTCTGCTTCTCTCAACACGTCGACCAACCAATGTACGAAGGTAGTACACGTCGAGCTTGAGAGACTCGAAGGTGGCAAGAATTCATGGCACTCCTGCGGTATGTATCAGCATGCAAAATGTTTCCAGTTCCTAACAGTCAATTTCCTTGAATTATTCCCACTAAACCCCTGGAACTTTATGGCTAATGATCCTTCGAGCTCCATAACAGACGAATGAATTTCTATCTTACATATTTCGAACTTTCATAATACTTGGCGCAGTTCTATAAAGCTGCGCCGATACTGCTCTTACTGGGATTGAACAATAGCTAAAGGGATGCGGCAAACACATTGGAACTTATCGGAGGTGCATTCGACGCACCATAGTCTGTTATTGTGTAAAGTGTAAGAGCAGAAAGTGGCAGAACAAGGTGAAAGTACTTACGGTATCGCTCGAGGTAGAGGACCGTGGGCAAATAACAGCACATACCGTTATCGCCGCGCACGTGGGCGAACATGTCCGCCGAAAATTAACACTTGCACCCTCGCGAAAACCTTCTAGCACTACCCTTGAACCCCTCTCCAACAGTCTTTGCTACATCAGCCGAACAAATCCCAGGCCGACTCTTCTCTCGCCTCGGAATGTCCTTGCGAAAGCAAGCACATTTCCTCCCCCACTTGCCGGAACTCGTTTGCGTGCGATCCTTGTTTGAAGTCACTAATGGAGTCGGGGCTTTCGAGATCAGGCAATCCTTAGATTGGGTTTTCCCGGATTTACTAGGCACTGTATTTAGGAGATTGGTTTTAGAGCTTCGGAAGTTTAAACAGGATTGGTTGGTTACATATAACTCGTGCCGGAAGATTTTGAGATCATTGCTCCTAACCCACCTTGCATCAGTTCTATAAAGATTGTTTTGCTATAATTATGTGTATACCAAGATGCGCACTGTTAGCCTTGCTTGATTGGCTCTACTATAGTTTAAGCAGGCTGTCCACCGCGGACCAAGTTTTCCACCAACCGTTTAATCCGAAAACTTTTCTCATTTATCGATTCCGACACTTCAGTTAGGCGCGCTCTTCGTTAAAGGAGACTAGTTTGCATGTTAAGTAGTGTATCTTCCGGCAGTTTGTTATTGCAAAAATTTCTCAGAGACATAACTTTGAGCCAAGATAAATTTTGAGCTTCTGTGCCGCAAGGTACTTAAGGCTCTCGCGTGTTTCCTATTTCCTGATAAAACTACGTGGTCCAAAGATTTCCCTAGCTCATGTTGTAGCGCAATCTGTTTTGATCATGGTTGAACGAAACCCTCGACACCCGCATGCGCTTTAGATATTAAGTTCTAAAATATTGAGGTGCTGTCGCCTCCAATAGCACTAAAAAAGTCGACCTGACGGGAGATTGTTTAAATTTCCGGCTCCCAGCGAATACGCAGGTGTATCTTCAATCTACGCCGGCAGTAAAACTACCGCTTTCACAACGAACGCGTTTATCAAAGTTTCTCTCGCGCTGCCTCGGCCTATTCCGATCAGTCTCTTCTGTTCAACTTCTCCGGCAAGTTCTATGCTTTCTATAAGTCCTTTATTGTTCGAAATTGTAAACCGATTTCAAGACCAACAAGAAAGCAACCTTTAAAGCTTTTGGTTAATGTCAAATTTCTCATAGCACGTTCCGCGGTTCCGATTACGTAAAACACCGACGAGTTTTGCACCTGGCATGGCGTGTTTGCTTTTCCAATTGGCGAACAATGCGGTGATTCGAGGGGCTTCCAAACGTACGGCCAAATTCTCACGGAAGGTCAGATATGCAAGGGGTCTCGACAAACGCTCGAGCTCGCCCAGTCAAGTGCATCCTCCGTGAACAGACCTAACGTGTACATCCATGCACGGAGGCGTATACGTCAGACCAAACAGAAGCTGCAGTTGACTCTTGGTATGTGCAGGCGCCTGTCAACAGGTTAATTGCACCCACCATCCCTCAGTTTTGCTCAGCTTTTTTGCCGTTGCATTCAATAAACGTGGAACAATCCGGCAATCGAGTGAATTCACTAGCGGTTTCTCGTTTACACTTCGATGTATCGCTGAGATCATCGAGTAAAGTATAAAATCCTGCACTATCGCACGCTTCCATAACGCGTTGATGCTACAAACGAATCATATAATCAGGTCAAGTCTCATGAACGGTAGCATTCATTTCTGTGCAGAGAAAACGTATGCTCGATCGAACTGCATACTGATGATAATCAAATAAATTAAAAAAACCTTTGAACAAAATTTAATCGATTAAAACAACTGGCATTTCAGAGTATATTATTCCCAGGTGTGTTCAAGATTGAATCAATTGAACCAACTGTCCGTGGAAAGAGAGATTAATTTAACACTGCGATTACATTGGTTCCTCACTGTTAGCAAAACCAATAGACTATCGGGCGATAGCTTCAATGTCCGCATTTGCTAATTCAAGTTCCAACGCGTCAATTAAAGCCCGGGAGTTAAACGCGTTCATCATTCAATGTGGTCAACTTATAAACGTTTATAAATGTTCGGAGCATCGAACTTTCAATCGAGTTTCATTAACTTTGAATGCTTAAATCTCTATAATTGTACTATCAGTAATTCCACGCGCATTACCAATAGCACGGCTTTCAGTTACCCGAATTGGGATTGACAGACCTCGACAGTCATTAGTGTACATTAGTCGCCAATACTCAGAAGCCGCAATAACCATCACGACATATTGCCAAATGGAAAAACATACTCGAAGCCACGATTTTGGAGTACTTTTTCGTCGAGTGTAAACTTTTTCCTGTATGCTTAGCGCGAGACCAAAGCATCGGCGAGTGTTTAATAAACGGGACCTGTTAAATATTGCAAATGATGTCGCGGATGTTGCTGTAGGCTAGCTCGGTAATTTTGCCCCCACTGAAATTGCATGTATGCGGCGGTTAATGCATATGGCGCGATGGTTTAACTCGCGAGATACGTATGCTGGTTGGCGCGCGATGGAAATCGAAACGGTGCGAGAGCCTCTGTCAAGTTAGTACCAATAATTGCGTCAATATCAAACCGTCCTATGATTTCTCATATATTCGTCTATTTCTGCAAAAAGGATAACAAGGAAAACGATGAAGGAAACTTCAAGGAACATATCCACATCACCCCGATATTTCCGGTCACTAATCACCTTTCCCATAAAGTTCAATTCCGAATATTGAAGCGTCGTTCGATCTTCCGTGTTAATCGGAGAGGTGCGGTGAACTCGAACCACACAGTAAACACAAAATTACTAGTCAAAATGTAGATAGCTGTGAGAATAGCGGCGAGAGGATCAATGTCCCGCGAGCAATTCACTCGCGGTTGCAATGACCGCGAATGCGTCGACACGCATCCTGGAGCGAAGGACATGCGAATCCACGGAACGAGTGCTTGCACAGGTATCGCGCGACGTCATATAGAATAGACAAACTCGGCCAGTCAATTAACACGTGTCACGGGTAAGCAGAGGGTTATCCAGTACAATTCCCTTCGTCGTCGGAGAGTATACTGAGGTCAGGCCTCAGTGTACGCGCAGGATCCGAACACCGGCTGTGTCGCTTTCTCTCTCTCTCCTTCTCTCCTTCTCTCTCCTTCTCTCTCCTTCTCTCTCCTTCTCTCTCTCTCTCTCTCTCTCTCTCTCTCTCTCTCGCCGGTCGCGCTCTCTTCAACCCTCACTTATCCGGCGCGCCAGCAGCACACACGTGATACGTATGCCGAGAGCACCGAGACGCCCATCGCCGCCGTGCCTATTTTCCGAGGTAAACTTTTAGCTGGTAGAATTTTGCGGATCTGGAGAAGAGCGAGACGACTGCCACGGCCGCAGAGCCGGCAGATCGAACGCCCGCACCGAGCAGCTCTAGCTCGCGGACTGACGAAGTCCACCCTTTGCCACCCGCCAGCTACTACTACCGGCGAGCTCCAGCAACCACCGAACCCGGCTGCTTCTTGCCTCTCCAACCCTTCCTCACCCCCCCGCGGCATTCAACCCCCTTTTCGATCTCCCTGAGAATCCCTCCATTACGTTGTACAGAAAGTTCTTCCGTGTATCAATCTTTTGTACTTGGATACTGTATGATCGTAGTGATGTAAGCGAAATTGGAATATAAACGGTGTAAGACCTGGGATTTGTTGGATCGTCGTTGCAGAATAACTAAGTGCTAGTTTCTGTGGAAATGAGGAGTACGAGTAATTGTTCGAATTAAGCGTCTGCCCCTTTACGGTTCCACCATGACTCACGATCCGTTTTAATCTCGGATCGACCACCTCTTCCCAGTGCTTGAGAACGAGCCCTCTTCTCTTAGTTCTCTTGAAGCAGTGTTAAGTTAGGATACTTCCTCTGAATTTACAAGTGATCTCAACGGGGATTTTAAGTGATGAGTTCCACGGGCTTTTGCGATCTCCCTCGTATAAAGTAGGGGGAAAGACCCTAGGTATGATTGGAGAGCGCTTCGAGTGTTTTGATAAGTACAAACATTTTCCCCCTTTGCGATTGGTAATAAAAGAAGATACTTCGCGGTCGAATAGAGGACTCGAGTTTAATTGACAAATTTCCAAAATAATCCTTTCCGTCATCTCGGTGTCCCACTTTTTACTACTGCCAAGATATCGAGCGTCTCGAATGGAAATAAAAAAAGAGCAGAACTGGAAGACAGTGGTAAGGCTCTATTGGCAGTATCCTTTCGACTCCGTCTCTGCGTCTAGTCTCGTACTCAACCGGGAATCTTCTTATCATGGCGGACTCCGTCTTACCGTAGGAAGTAGAGGCTAACGAGAAAGAGGAAGATGAGGCTACAAGAAAAAGAGGACTATCAAGAATCTCCTTCGGTGCTCTAATAGCTTCTTACGCCTTATTACTCGTCGTTACACCAGCCGAGGAAATGGCTGACGTGAAAGAAAGAGTACTGCTACGACTTGATGTCGGCACGATTTCCATCAGCCGCGTCTCAAAGAATAATTTTACCAGACATTAATCGAATTCGGATAAGTCGTCTTTATTAATCACCCCCCCAACGAAGAATATCCCGTTAATAGTATACAAGTTATTGCCTCGTAAGTTACCAACAAAGTTGCCGCGTTCCACTCGTAAATTTCTACCGTGCCGCAGAAAGAGAGCAACGAAGCATCAGGGGCTTTGTTACGCAACCAGCTTCGCATTAATTATAAAGTACTATTAAGGCCTTTATAAATTTCGCGGCAAAGGCCAATACTCTTTGCGTGATAGACATTCAAGTCTCTTCGAAATATCCGTTATGCACGGCTAAGTAAGAGATAAAAGGAAAAGATAGTATGCATAACAAAATCCAGGCTTAATTTCGAGCGCGAGCGCGCTAGTGCCACTGGCAGTCTCATTATCCAGCACCCAATGTAGCATCGGAGTAAGAGGAGATTATCGTGGCGAAGCGCGCACGCACAAAGAGACGAAATAGCTGCGTCCGTTTATAAATATCACGCTGGTAGCTCAAGGAGAAAAGCAGCGCAGCGCACGTAAATTCTCATGAAAAGGATGGCCTCATTGTTACGTCATTGTCAACGAGCAACGAGTTGTACCAGATGTCACGAAGTGAACGAGAGGGTGAAATAAGGGCGAGGAAGAAGCCTTGTTTACTGCCGAAAGTGACAGTTCCTTCATGAGAGATTGGAAATGAGAGACCAATTGATTTCAAGGATCACTCGAAAGCTTGCACATCTAGAGCAATGGCTAATCAGCTAAACCGGATTGCGTCCCCGACTGTTAATGGAATATAAATTTCGCCCTCCTATTTCAACTAGTAACGGAACTGTGAAATACGAAGAGAAAAAAGGCATTGGCCAAAGCTATCCAGCCTGCGCTAAGATTCTCTGACTAAATTGCACTGGAAATAGCTCAATGCTCCCATTAAAAAGGGAAAACGTGCTATTTCCTGGTCGATCGATTTTTTATTCGGCAAAGTAATGGTAGAGCTAGAGCAGAAAATGCTGGATGGATGTTTTTAGGACTTTAACTCTATTAGGCGATCTCGAATATTTCCCAAGGTAGTTATTGGAGGCTCGCAATTCTAAGGAATATTAAAAGCATTATTGCACAGAATAGAGCAGCTGTAAATTGAATTCCGGGGAAATTTCGAAGGAGAATGCACGTGACGGGATCGTTAAAGGAGTTAGAAGAAGCAAGCGTGCTGCAGTGTCTAATCCTAAAAGCGCACGTCAAAGCATTGTCAAGCTACATATCTGTGTGCGATTATAATGACAGAAGACGACAGGTACATGTACACAAGGAGATGATAAGAAACCAAATGACAAGTGGAGAATAAAGTGATGATGCTGCGCGTGGAATACCAGTTGACGCCAAATTGCGCAATGCATTTCTCAAAGAGTCGTAAAGAGGCAGTCGAAGGAGAATGAGATTGTACTCGGCACAATTGACGTTCCATTTGCAAATCTACCTTCAATAGCTAGCGAACAATAATGTAGAGGAGGCTGCGCATTCGAATCGATATTATGACAAGACTCCTTTCTCGATTATGCACCATCTCGAGAGCAGTTCAATCACTATCATCGAAGCCCGGGTAATTCGGAGTATCAAAATTCCAGGTACCCGGGCTTTCGCATCAGTCACTGAGTTACGCTCATGGCTCATGTAAGCCACACCACAAATCGTGCCTGCCGAGGACCATAGTTCAAGCGAACAGCCGACCAACCGGGGCAAGACAAGTTCGGAAGCAGCGATTTTCCGGCAACGCAATCGATTCTTGCGGTGCTAGAATGGCTACCGAGTGAAGTATCGATCCCTGACAAATATATTCAACAAACTTATAGTGAACACATTTTAAAACATATAATCATTATCAACACCTTAATTCATTAACCCTTATACTTGCAATAATTATTAAAACCTGTCCAGATATTCCAAACATAGTAACTCGATTTTATTCCTCTCACGCTGGCTTACTTTAAATGCAGCAAAGTACCCTTACACAATAAAGGTGCCTCCAATAGTGAGCTTCTACTATCGACACCCCATTATCAAGTAGCTATAGACACGAGGAGAAGCGATTCGCAAAGCAGGACTCTTAAGTGTCTCTTTTAGAGTGTGCGTGCGGAAGAAGGGGCGGGAGGTTGCATAATAGCTTTCCAAAGGTAGCTTAGGAACTCCTTTTGCTGGTAGCGTCGTCTTTCCCCTCTCGGAAGAGTCGGTTGGCTAGAGAAGGAAAACCAGCGAAGAAAGCGAGTAGTATAGGACATCGTGGCTGACTGGCTGACTGGAGGAAGGGTGGAAGGAACTGGTGCCGAGTGGGGTGAAAACTGCAGGGAGACGCATACAGGACATTATCTATACCGGCGACTTTATGACCCCCGACACCTTTGCTTTCTACCACCGCGCCTCCTTTGTCTACGTCGCCGGTACGAGCTTTGTCTACGTCCAAGCTCTCCATCTACGCTCGTATTCTTTCGCGATTCTCCCCGCGCGTCAAGACCGCAGAAATAAAGCGTTATTCAGAGGTGCTTCAGTGGCCGCGGCTACGCTTGCGTATCGCTACCCTGGACGTAACATCCCGTGGTATTGTCAGGAATTCTTGGAATCGGATACTCCACAATACCCTCCGATGAAAGCCACCTCCCCCCCCCCTCCCCCCCCCCCCTACATGTTTTAAACCTTTCAGCGAGAATGTGCCAGGCGAATGCAATCCCGTCGAGATTTTACAACCGAAAGTTATACCGAACTGGTGTCGTATTACTTTCGTGAAGAAGAGGGCATTCGAATAACATATCACCTTAGAGAAAGAGGGAGAATAAGAAAGATTGAAGTGACTTAAATGATTTCTAAACGACAATTTAGGATAATATCGTGATTCTACGAAATCTGCTTCCCGAATTCGTTTCTCTTGGGGTGACTGGGATTGCGGAAGGAAGCCATTGCGAGGGGTGGAAAATATGTTCGTGGGGAAGCGGATGCGAACACTTCCAGCAGACATAGCTCGACGAAATTACATGAAACTTCCCGCGTAAAGCGACCCAACAAAGTGGTAATCGGTGTACAACAGCGGGATGCATTTTCCTCCTCTTGCGACAAGAGCGCTGTTAGGTCTCCCGATCATAATCTCGAAATTGGGAGGCCCATTTCCTTCCTGGGAAAGGTCCTGCGGCCTCCTTTTTGTGCGCGCTGATTATGGTGGTGATAATAACGTGGATAATAAAGGATCTCTATCATCATTGACAATGGAACTTTGCGAGTAGAGTTTCCAAGAATACAGGCTGAGGAATGAGAGAAGGGCGAGTTTGGAACTTAGGGTGGCCGTTAAAGTAAAGCAGTCTCTAGAGTTATCATTAGGTCTCGCACTTAGGCGTCTGATATTAACTCCAACGCTGGCGCAATACTCTTTGAGGAAAGCTCTCGGTCAACTTCGTAAACAATCCCGTGAAATGGAACTCTAGTCTCTTATCTGAACAATGTCTCCTTGTGAATTCGCAGTCACGAGTTCGCGAGAGAAAAAACAGGCAAGCAGCTGCATTCCAATTGGAAGTAGGATTTCCGCGTCGAGTGAGGATTGCGAAGGACTCGCCTGAAGTCTGATACGCTCTCGATCGAGTTGGCAGTTATACACGATAATAAGCACACCTGGGCAAATTCAATTATACGAATCCCAAGGGCGGCTAACCCAATTTGCACGTCATCAAACCGACCAGCGGAACTAGTTCGAAGAGGGCAGAATACAAGCAGACGGGCGCACACATATCAAATATTGAAGTCCCTGAATTGCGCCGGACTGCCCTGAGGGACGGCAAATAACTGTTAGGAGCCGGAGAACGTGCGAAAGCTTGCCGAAATGGCCACGGAGTTAGCCCTAAATTGCCTCGCTACAGGTGAAACTCGAAGAGACTCGGCCACCAGGAGTATCGCATGGTTATCGATCTTCACCAGAGAGATCTCAAGATTCCTCGATGCGACCACCTGCAGATGTCCAATCGATTGAAATGTAAGCCGATGCAAGACTAATGGGCTTATCAAAGCGAAAGAAGAGTGCAAATAGTGACACGAGGAAAAACGTGTCATACGAAAGAAGAAGTCATGACAGGAGGATTTTGTGTGCAAATAAGCGTCAGGCAAGCGATTCGAGATACCGGCGGGAAGCTCACCGCGTTGCGATCAACACACAACAATGCTCTGGCACAAATGTTTTCAAGAATGCATATACTGTAGACGACGGGAATTCCAGCGGAAGAAACGAACGTTCTCCATACTGCGGGGGCTCATTTCGAAGGAGGTGGGAGCTAGTGAAAAATCCCAGGAGAGGGAATGTAGTCGCGACGGGCGAGCAAAAATAAAACTGCATTATGCACGGCCCTCGTCGGCAAGGATTTCCAGAGTCTGTTGGAGCTGCACACACCCGGCTGTATTAATATTTTTCGCAGGTAATTCCATGAGCCGAGGATGCCCGCGTGTGTGAGAGGGTGTACTCCCTCTCGTCGGCCTCACATTTCGCTATACATGCTCTCTCCCCGTGTGTCGGCTGCACGCTGACGTCTGACGCCCGCACACTGCTAGGGTATTTTGGCCAACTACAAAAATTATCCCACCAAGGCCTGCTTACATTTCCCGAAGTTTTTTCCTGCCTCCCACTACCGTCGGAAGGGCGAAACACGAGCTTGCTTTTTTAGATCCCCACTGATAGCCAGGACTGCTGGCTAATGACTGCGCAACTTTGTGAAGTCGAAAAAACGCCCGGGAACAGCGAATTACCTCATCAAAGCATGGAAAAAGAATCTCAGCAACTTATTAGAGCGCATCTTTTACCCAAAAAATACTACGAACTTGAAAATGCTTCGCTGTTCTTATAAGTAGGAAGAAGAATTTTCATTCTGTAAGTTAACAGATTTAGGAATGGATTAGAATTTTCAGAGATATCAAAAGCTCTGCTTGCAATTTTAAACACTTGGAAAATACTATAAGAGATTACTTAAGTCAATTGTCATTCAGCCTGACGAAAACTGTAAAATAGATGATGAACTAATAGATGAGTCAGCATAATCGAAGTAGCACTGGTAGCGGGAGAAGCGAGATAACAGAGCCATTAAGCCATTACGCAAATGGAAAATGGTTCTCATCCAAGTGGAATACCACTGAAATTAGCTTCCGCGCGGGCTAGCATCTTCATTCGAAATACCGGTGAAACCAACGTAGAAACATACTTGCGCATCATGTGGTGCAACGATTCTCCAAACAAAATGAAATCCTTTTCTCCTCATATCCTGAAACTCGAGCAGCGAGCGAGGAGCATCTTCTCCCCCATTCGAACGAATTGCTCTCAGGGCGACCCCCACGCGAGCCGAAGAACAGTAGCGATAAGAATTTAGCGGGGATTGACGATAAGTGAAATTAGGCAGAACGAATACGAATGTACGTTATCTCGTACAATAACGCGAAGCCAGCGACGAAAGTAAAACGCGATCAGAAATGAAGGAGTCGGTACTCCGTTTCTGGCCGCAATGGCTCGCCGCTCTAATAGGTTTGCAAGCTTCCTATTCAAAATCCTGCCAATCTTCTTATTGGATTCTATTATCTTCTGCTCTGTATTTTCTGCTCTATTTTTTCCACGATAGTCGCTATACTGTCGACGAGCATGGGCATGTCAGCTGGTTGGACGTCACCCTATCTGGCTCAACTGACCAGTGGCGATGCAGAGATCAGAATATCGGACGACGAAGCATCTTGGGTGGCATCTCTTCTTCCACTAGGACGGCTTCTTGGGGCCGCTTTAAGTGTGATCTGCGTGGAACTCTTGGGTAGCAAGATCACTCTGACGACTGCCGGTATCCCATTGATGCTCGGATGGATTTCTATCATGTTCGCGGACTCGATCATCTGGTTGTACGTCGCGCGCATTTCCTCAGGCAAGTGCTTTCACACGCTCCGGAGCACCGGGAAGTGAACAAGAGAAACGAATGAATTCACGGCACCTTTAACTAATACTGCCGAATTCCCTCTTGAATTCTCGCTGTATGAACTCTTCGTCAGTCGTCATTGAAAGCCTTACTTAGCTACTCTCGTTTCGTGCCTCGAAATCTTGCCTTCGATTCGAATTCCTTTTTCTGTGTTCAAGTGGAGTGCTCTCGGTGGTCCGACTGGCCGCGATGAAAAAGAGTTCAGTGTGTGAGAAAGCATTGTGTCTATGTGTGTAATAGGAACAGCAATGGGCATGTTTTTCGGCTGCTTTCCATTGTACATGGGCGAAATTTCGGAGCCGACGATCCGAGGCGGAATGGTGGGTCTGGTAGTGAATGGGATGCCATTGGGGACCTTGCTCGGCAACGTAATGGGGCCTTACTTGTCGATGATGTGGTTTGGGATCATCAGTTTAGTCCTGACTGTCTGCTTCATGACTATCTTCCCATTTCTACCGCAATCGCCACACTATCTCATTCAACGAAATAGCATGAAGAAAGCGGAGGTATCGTTGCGATGGTACTGTCGAAAGCAGGATGTGAGCAGCGAGCTAGCGGCCGCCGAGAAGTTCATCCGGGCTTCAACGAGCACCGGCTTCCACCAAAAGATGAGGCACATCATCGAGCCGAAGAATAGACGCGCCTTCGCCGTAATCATCCTACTGTTCACTTTCATGCAGCTCAGCGGGCTGAATACCATTGTCTTCTACATGGAGATCATACTGAGGAGGGCACAAGTGACCAGCATAGCACCCTCGACCATTGTCATGATCGTGAATGCAATCAGTAACGTATCCCAATCTATTCTTCTCTCATTGTTCCTTTACATTACGATCAAGCGCTAATCAGCGTGCAAGTTTGGCTCATTTGAAGTTAAGATCGCACGCTGAATGATTCGAAAGACGTAAGAAACAAGAATCGGTGCTTGCAGGTATAGTGATTGGATGGCTCAGTATGTATGCCGTTGATCGTTGCGGCAGAAAATTACTCTTAGCGGTGTCGAGCGCTGGAGTTAGTCTCTCGATGTTCCTTCTGGGCTTACACTTCGAGCTACTGGGCCGTAGCTTCGATCCTATGAGCCTCGAGTGGCTACCAATCCTGTCACTGATGATTTTCCCCCTGATGTGCCTTGGATTCATACCCATTCCTAGCACGCTGCTCAGTGAACTCTTTCCGTCGGATCTCAAGAGTGTTGCTGGCTTCGTTGCTAGCATGACATCCGCCTTATTGGCCTTCGGTTCAAGCAAAACCTATCAGCCTATGGTTGATGCGCTGTCAGATCAGTATGTTTTCTGGATGTATGGTATTATAATGGTTGCTTGCATCGTTTATTCACTGATCGCCATCCCCGAAACCAAAGGGAAAACACTACAGGTATTTCTTACATATAAGACAATGAAATGCTTAATAAATTCTGCCAAACTAATACTTGAACTTGATCGACAATCTCGATGGTCTCAAGGATAGCTCGCAAAGATCATGCTACTGTGTTACGGATAGCTGCGTTCCCGTGGCTTTGTCCATGAGTAAACAATCGCAGCCTACAATTCGAATATTTACCCTGTGCTGTGTTTTGTCAACGCGTTTATCAGGAGCGTCATGGAAATTTCATGATTACCTTCAAATTTGCCCTGAAACCACTGCCCGATGAAGTTCAAGGAACTCGATTTATCTTGCAACGTGTACTGACTTTCAAGTTTCAGAGCTTTTGTAAACACGTGAATTCCTTGTTATATTTGAAGCATTGCTCGCCGCTTTTGAATGTCGGATTTACTGCACACTTATATCCACAATTAGAAAGATAACTTGATTGATGTTTGAATTACGTAAATTAGCTGTTGGTATTGAGCGTGATTCGGGTTAAGAATACGTCGAGTCTGATTTCGAGTTGTAGGGCAAGCTAAACATTTACGCTTCAAGTAAGTCTTCCCGCACTGCTCACTTACGTATTCCTTTTGATCATCTTCCCGCAGGAAATCCAGGAGATGTTAACGAAAGAAAGTGCGGCGAAGCGGCCGACGACTCCAGCGCAACCAGTGGAAAATAGTACTCCGCACGTAGATCACAAGCGATATTAATTACTAGGGATAAATTAGTATTCTTCGTACTTAAGCTAAGATATACGCTCGAGCCGTAATCCCGTCAAAGATACTCAGTCTGAGTGAAGATTAGTATAAGGAGAAAATCTCTTGACCAACGAATCTGCAATTAATCTAGATTAAGGACTATATAGTATAGTAATGTCACGTTTAATTTAATTTGCGTTCATTGAATAAACACGTTTATTTATATAAAGATCACAATTTTTCGTACCAACCCTTTTAATGAAACTTTGAGCAGAATACATCTGCTTTGATGACTTATTCCCACTTTCATAAATAATTACTAGGGGCTTTCATTATACTGAAACAATTAACAATACAACACTAATGAAAATAAGAAAGGTATATTCATAAAGTACCAGAAAGTCGTACTTGAAACGAATAGCTAACGCAGAGCAGTAAAATGAGTTCGTCTTCGTCGAACCTCGAGTTAATTCACATTAAGGTCGCGCAGCTAGTGTAAACACGCGCTAGTGAATGCGATTAACTAGTTTACACATACACTTGCCCTCGGCCACAATCCACACAATCAGCTCTCCTTTCCACGGGAGCAGCCGTTATTCTCATTAGGCCGATTTCGGCAGGGCCCGGCGTTCCGGATATTCATGAAATTCAGGGATTCCAGTTTACGCACGGAATCAAAATGCCTTCCTTATCTAACCGTACGTGGCACACACTCGCCCACGCGTGCAAGGCTCATGGAGTCATGTCTGCCGAAATATACACGCCAAGCGCTCGCCAAAATACGTGTATGTCAACAGAGGAGGCGAGTTGCTGCTGCCAAAGCTCATGCGGGAGCATTAATCCTCGAGTTTTTCCCCTCTACCGTCAGCCTTGCCGCGCTCACTCGGACCAGAAAGAGAGGGGGAATGAGAAAAAGGAAGGGAGAGAGGGGAGGAAGACGCACGCAACTGAGAGAGACAGAAAAAGCGAAAAATCTAAAACTAGAAACCCGGAATAAATCGAGAGCCAGCTGAAGCCTGGCGGAATGAGACTGATCGTATTAAGTCGAATGAAGAAGAGTCAGCAGCGAATACTTAAATTAGTATTCCACTCGCGTATACCCGGGTTTATTCGCGCTGCGCTGATTTTGAAAATCATTTACGTGGTTCGTGTAATTTCATTAGAAAATCAAATGGTACTGAGTTGAATTTCTCCTCGACACGGAGACCATTCAAGTACAGGCGATCTTTCTTATTTGCGGATATTTGAAAATTCCGCAATTTGCGTTAGTTGAAAGTCGAACGATCTGAATATTTAAATGGGTACTTCATTAATTCGATACTACTCGGTGTTAAGACTTTCCAAGTCATTCAACAAGCGCATGTGATCATACTCGGCACGAGGCAACATTCGCGAATTTGAGCTCCTGGCTCAATTTTGTAGAGCTAATGCTAGCTCTAATAGAATACTGGGATTAGAGGTGCGTACACAGCGATGCTGCTTGGCCGTAACCATCAGCCAAAATTGAAAAGGGAGATATCCCGGGTAAATATTTTGAACGGTGCTTCAGTAACGCTGCCATAGTTGGCATTGGCACGCTATAAATTCCGGAGTGTAACGCCGAGAGTGTGGTGGCGCGCGTGCCTTCGCCACTGATAATGATTTCGTGTCGTCGGACGGATAAAAATTACATCATTTGCCAGAATGACGTAACACGTCGCGAAATAGAACACCCTACTCTCACGCAAGGAGGCATAAAAAGCTGATTGATTTCTACACGGAGTGCTTTTTTCAAGTCCAGGCTGACTACTTGCTGATCCGTCTGACTACTGTGTACCATTTCCACTGTCTACAAAGAAGCCCTTTCAGCCAAGAATTCATCACAACCGTCACGTTAGTATTTACATTCTTAACAAATAATTATTATGAACAAATTTGTAAAAATCATTTGTAAAAATAATCTAAATATAAAATTTGGATGTCTGCGCACATAGTTGCTATATGTTGCGCAATTTATGATCAATACAGTGCAATTCATGATAAGCATTTTCTTATTTATTCTTTCCTTATTGTCGACGAATTAAATATCAATGATAAGTCAGGAACTACAGTGTAGTAAACTAAGATGTAATATACACCGACAGGATTCAATGTAGCCAATTTATCTCATGTATTATAATAAGTTCTCTTCCGTCTAACTGTTTAGTGCCGTTTCAGAAGGCGCTAGTGTCTGAAACAGCTTCCAAGTGCCAGTCGATTGACGTCTTCGGAGAGGTCAGCATGGCCAACACCGCTTGCCAAACCGGCGAGAAAGAGATGGCCAAAAAGAAACCTATAACGTGGCCACAATGGATTGGCGGTTTCGGAGGTAAAGCTCAATTGTCAACTCCAAATATTATTTTTCATAAATCCTCTAATAATCCAAGAGTGATTATATTTTCAAATCCAATCTAAATTTACATCCATCCATCTCCCTTCCTCTCACATTTACAAAAATGTCTTCTGCCATTTTATAACTATTTCCCAGAAACTACAACTGATTCCAATTTTATTTAGGCCTACTCTTACTAAACGAGCTTGGAATGATGGCCGGCTGGACCTCACCGTACGTCGCGAAATTGACAGAAGAAGGCTCGCCAATCCCCATAACATTGAAGGAAGCATCATGGGTTGTATCATTCTTTAATTTCGGTCGTGTATTCGGTGGAGTAATGGGCTCGATGAGTGTCAACTACTTAGGCAGTAAAACAACAATACTCGTCACCAGTGTTCCAATGGCTCTTTGCTGGGTTTTAACGATCGTAGCGAACCATGTATTTTGGCTATACGGATCCAGATTACTTGGCGGTGTGAGCCTCGGCATGACTTACAGCAGTTTCTCTTTGTACATCGGCGAAATAGCCAATTCGAAGATACGTGGTGCATTGGTGGCCCTTGCAATGACTGGCCTGACGACCGGAAACCTGGTGATGTGCAGCATGGGTGCCTATTGGCGTATGGAAACATCCGGCGCGGTCAGTTTGGCATTGTGCCTGATCCTGATGGGCCTCTTCGTCTGGCTACCAGAGTCCCCGCATCATCTGGTTAAGAAGAAGCTCGACGAGAAAGCGAGGAGCTCGATCCTCTGGTATCATCGCGATTGTGACGTCGAAGAGGAATTGCAATCCCTCAAGAAGTTCGTTGAAAGCTTCGCCAGTCAATCCTTCGTCGGCACGCTTAAGGAGTTCAAGTCACCGCCAATCAGAAAGGCTCTGATGATCACCACAATGCTCTTCATGTACAGTCAGATGTGCGGCATTAATAATGTATTATTCTACATGGAGATGATCCTCAGAAACAGTCAGGTGAAAGTAATCGAGCCTGCTCTTGTAGTGGTGATAGTGATGGTATTCGGTATCGCAGGCTCTCTGTTTTCTATGTTTCTAATTGAGCAACTTGGAAGAAAGATCTTAATGGCTTCTACAATATTCACTTGTGCGGTTTCATTGGTTTGTCTGGGTACAACGTTTCAGCTGCTGCACAGTGGCCACGATCCGAGCACTTTTCAGGGATTGCCGATTTTCAGTGTCATTGTTTTTCAAGTGTCCGTGTTCGCCGGAATCCTCTCGGTGCCTAGTGCCGTCCTCGGTGAGATCTTCCCGCCGCATGTGAAATGTGTGGCAGCATGCATAGGTAGCATTACCGCTGGTGTCTTCGCCTTCATCTCCTCCATCTCTTATCAGCCGATGCTTGATATTATCGGTGAAGAGTACACTTTCTTCGCTTACGCAGTGATAAATCTTACGGCAATACCATTTATACTTTTCTGTGTACCGGAAACTAAGGGTAAGACTTTGCAAGAGATTCAAGATGAATTACTGAAGAAGGGTTAACTGTTTAATAATCGACATAAAGATTATTGCATCTTGAGGGAAACTCAAATTCATCGGCTGCGTAAAGCTAGCGTAAAAGTCATTAGGACTGCTCAGATTTCTTCACCACGATGATGTCTAGTCAGTGCTATTAATCCTGGGATAAACTCATTGAGGAGAGTGAGTTAGCATATGCACGTGATATCGCGGAGTAAAGAACGCATTTGAAGATAACTGATTAGCGAATGAGCGCTTTTTCAATATTTGTTAACGCGGCTGTTCTAGAAACACCTAAACAACAATGACAGACAGCTCGTGGTGGATTGTATGAGTGCAATTCCAGTTCGTCGCTATTGAGTGAACACCCACTCGGAATCCTAACGCGATATGCGACAAAAAGCACTGAAGGCTGAATCTACAATGTTAATAATACTATTTTGTAAATACGTTTCAAATACTCATTCTTCGCCACAATGTCTGCATCGAATTTCAACGAATTTTGTATGTATTTAGAATAAAGTTTAGACAATTTTTTATAATTTTCAGAAACATAGAAATTTATCAACGGAATAATACAAGATCTATGAAAGCGTGTAATTTCAAGACAGATCTACACAGAGGAAGGTGTCATGTGCTAAAAAGACGTATGTGAGACAATGTATATCTTTTTGTCAGTTAGACGTTTCTCTAGCCAGACGGATTATAGTCACTTCTATACCAAGAAACGATGGAACACGGCCAATTGCACATTTTACATGGCGGTAGTTCAACATGCTTCGCCAACTCGTTGGCGTTCGACCGTCGGTAAAAATGTCTCGCACGAGATTCCATAGCCGCTCTTTGAGCTCTCAAGGCCTTATCTCAAAGTCAGATCATTGCCAATGACACTATTATCGAACACAATATACTCGCTCTCGATGAGGAATGAACAAATTGCCTCTACCGTTCCAGCATCCTCCAACTTCTCCAGGCGCAATACATTTAAGGCAAACTGGGGTTGATGAGATCAATGAGTAGGCGTTCTCCGAATGATACAATTACTAACGTCATATTACGCAACACTGGTAAAGCTTCTTGAAACATCTCTTTCTTTACTGTCGCCAGACTACGTTACATAACATACATTTCCCTTTCGCCATTTAATTTAGATAGATCCTTGGGATTCGATAACGTGTCAGTTATTGAGAGCTTCCTATTGCTCTGGTTTCAGCGTCTCTGGGTGTATTTCAGTTGTCGTAAAAGGCATCATAAAAGAGGTGCCCCTCTGTCTCTAGTCTCTACCCCCGAAATTAAAGTCCAATATCAACTGAAGAATTCAGTGCACGATCTCCTCGTAAAATATCGGCACTATTATAATGTTTCCGGGGATATGTTTCATCGAATTCCTCTCACTAAAGGTGATATCGGTTCTTTTATGCTCAGTCTTCAAGTGACCCCGGAAATGCAGTTCTCTTCACTAAAGTTTTTTTTTTCAGAATACTGGAATTGGAATTTTACAGTATCGTATTTCGATTCGAACAAACTGCCGAAATAATCAAGACCAATGCAAAGAGTTTTATCAACACACATTTAAAGATAGTACATAAACTTTTGACGATATTCGATGTATCGAAACGGTAAAAGCTTCATTTCGCCCGATCTCATAGAGTTTTAAGGCTGGCTCGGCGTACAAACGAGATACTTTATACCAGTTTATAGACGTAGAGACGGTTGTGGTGATAGTGCCGCGGAAATTCTACGATTGAAAGCAACCATTGTGTATCAGAACCTTCCTGTAGTCACAGCCGTGACGTTCTGTTCGCCCGACACATCCAGAGTTCATTTCCACTGTCCTCACGAGTGTTTAAAAACTGGCAAGCTCGTTTGTGCTCTGACATTTCCAGGAAGTTAAAAATACAATCTTAAGATCGTGAAAGAAAAGATAAATAGAGAATTAAATAGTGGAATGGATGTATTGGCTTTTGATTTCAAAGAAGTTTGTACGCTTAGAGTATCTACGTGGTAAACTGTTATAGGGACCAGGTATTCGTCATTCTAGGAATGAGTCTGGATGGTCCATTCATCCTGATTACTGTCTAGTCACTCAGGGAATCGATGAAAGGGTCGACTGCGAGCCGTTCTGCCGAAAACGAAGCGGCAACACCATTCATTTCACCCGTCCCGATCCGACACCGTGGTTTAATTTACCTCGACGGGAGTCTTGAAACAAGACCCGCTGGCGCACGCAGAGCCTCGGTGTGCAGGTGGGTGGCTACGAGAAAATTATTGGCCTCGGTCGCCGCAGTAAATGAAAACACACGCTCGCCTCATCGCGGTAACTCGAAAAAAGAGCAAGGAAAAAGGTTACATTCGACCATTACTCACATGTGTCCCTCTGCCAGCACCTCGGCGCCTTATACGCTCTACTATTTCAACTAGTTCGTACAAATTGGTCTGCAACATGAATTCACGAGTACGGTTGAACTCCTTGCTGCAAAGTGGATCAAGTCTAAAGGGATGAACTAGAACCCCACATCCATTGAAGTAACGCGCAAATATAACAGTTTGTAGCCTCTACCAGAGAGAGCATTAGACGAGCGGCCAAAAACCTCGTGTTCCCACGGATGCCGGTCAATAGGAAAGTTTTGCACACCATTTTGCATTGCAATAACCCCGTAAACGAAAAGAGTGAGGTGTCTCAAGATAGCGTCATGTGCAGCAGTTCTCACAAAGTTTGCCTTGGTGCACAGGTCCATAGTGCCGGGTCCTTAAAATTCAACGAATCTCGCGGAAAATCGCACTCCCACTTACGGATGGAGATTCTTAGCACTCTTCTTGCCTCCCATTCTCCCCCTGTGCCACTATTTTCCTGTCGATGTGGCGAGTGTTTGATCGCAATCCGGTTTCATCCACTTATCGACGGAGCGAAAAGAACACGTCCAGAATGTTTGACTGTTTTATAAGAACGATCGAATTGTCCTCCAAATGGATTAGGCGGTGAGATGAAAAGCTTAGGAGATATATGGCTTCGTAATCGGACAAATCACAGATTTGTAATTCCTTGTCTTATAAAGAGGTAAGGAATTCCAGATAATCAACAATATCGAAATCATCCAGCTCATCTCTAGAATTGGTATAGCCAATGTGAAGTGCGGTCGTTACGTAATAAACTTTCAGGCTATTTCATTAAAATATTTGAGATAGTATGCAGAGTGGTAAGCGAAGGCACGGGAGAAGTTTTTACAGGAGGAAAGTTCGCCTAGTCAAAATGTGGGCAGTAGTATTTTATAAAACCGAGGAAATTGGTTGTTCGCCAAGCGCGGAGAGATAGTCAATGGCACGAAGAAAGAAAACCGGGGGAGTGAACTACGCCCGGCGACCCATATTCTCGAGTAGTGAGTTCTAGTAATCCCTTCGAAACGACCTGCACCACTTCCGGCGGATCGATGCCACTTCACACGCGTGCACGGTGTTACGCTGCACCACCAATCGTTTCCGGTGCACAGAAGTCTTATCAATTATTCCGTTAGCTGCCGCAAGCTCCACAAACCCACAATGGCGCGGGTCAAATCCAATTCCTATAGGATCATCTAGTTTTTCGTCTACCATGCGCATACGATCCTGAACTCCAAAAGTTATCGACGCCACTCGGTCACACGGTAACCGGAAACTGGTGCAGACGTCCTACATGTCTTTCAGCACATTTCAGAAAAGTACTACTATATTCCCTGAACTTTCTATACTACTAGTGAGATGAAAATCAAGAAGCAGCGATCTTTGTGAGAAATTCAACAGGACCGACGAGTGTTGCAGAGGCACGAACGGTAAGAACATACGATATTACAGAAAAATAGAAGAGCTTAATGTGGCCAGCCTCGTCCCAGCACGTCCGTACTGCGGTTTCTCTACTCTCCATCGGACAGTGTATCCTCCATATATGATTACTTCGGCGAGCTGGCGCTCTCCACGAAGGAAGAGGAGGTTACGGTACCGCAGGGAATACTCTTTCGGCTGGTGCAACTTTCCTCCTTCTCCAGTACCCTTCGACTTTCCTCTTGCGTACGCTACCGATACTTCCCGGGATGAGATATGCCCGCTTCCCCGAGGAACCTGTCTACCGAACTCAAACTTTGCCCAACTTCTGCATCTTAAGATCGCCCCCAGTTTCCACAGATTTGCCGATTAGACGTCTTATACCCGATGAAGAGCTCGTCACGAATTTTTGACATATGTGTCGAACCTTCCTGGAAACTTAGCCCTCACGTTTAATAACGTTCGTAGAGTTTATTCTGTCGACGCGCTGTCTCCTGTTTCACGGCATCAATAAAGAATTTTACTTCCCCATAAAATTCGTATTGTTACGAGTAGCTGTTGCGAAGGACAGTGTACAAAATATCTCTATGAAAGTGAGTTTTATTTTTTGGCCATCTGGTATCGTTAGCCCTGCCAACTATAATTACTTTTAACGAAATAACATAGTGCCCGGTTTTAATTTGTATAAAAGATGCTGCTATCTAACTGAATTTTTTATTTATTAGCGTGCTGGGTTTCATTCAACAATTGAGAATGTATGATTGACGATTTACGATGAAGATTGATTATAACACAACTGATAAAGAAGTAAATCGTTTTGGAGGAGATAAGATATCGATTGCCTTAGATTCCCGACATGCAAATTATCAATGCAGTTGAACAGTAATTTAAACTTGATTTTCGTGAAGGGGAAACTGTTGTTCACCAAATCAATATTAACTTTTGGAGCAATTGAACTTCGATGTACCAACTGGCACGTAATAGTGGTTGGCGCAAGGACTGTAAAGGGCTGAAGGAGAAGCACTGAGCAACGGGAAATTTGCGGCTAGTATTTTGTAGCCCTCTTTAACGGGTCCTAGCACGCTCAATTGACCAAAGGACAATTCGGCAGGAGCTTCGCCCGTGTTTCTGGTTAACTGGACTAACGAGTCCTTCCTCCGCTATTGTCCTTGAAAATCGATCTTTCCCTTTGCCTTTCTACCATGACATCACCACCAAGAACGGACAAGAATAATTACCTCATATATTCTTGCCAATTTCAATATAGCCAGCAATGAGAATGTCAGCGAAATTTATACAATAAGTAGAAATGAATAGAAATCAGAAAAATCTATCTTAAAATGAAGTAACATAAATTAATTATTATTAGTTTCAGCTGCAAGGTATAAATTTTGCTTAATTCTTGTTGTAAAGTTCTCCCTACAATATTCAAAACTACAGCTGGCTAGATTTGAGCTAGCATGAACTATTCCGGAAAGCCACATTAGCCTGGGATAAGTTACGTTCAACATCTAAGTCTGTCCCACCACAATTACACGCTCCGCGAAATATTTGCACATGCAAACGAGTTGCAAAGCCTGCTGGCTAGAATAAATCTCTTCCTTCCCACTCCATCTCAGCCCTCCTCCTCTCTCGATCTGTCTGCTGTCGGGATGACGCAGTGTAGGAGCCTGTGTTAGAAGAATTTTTCGAGTTCACGCACGTCATGAATACAGATGATCTTTATTCCTCACCTTTCCTTTGGGAAAAAATGCAAATGTTTCCGAGAGCGGAAATATCCGACTTCCCATAACACCCATTCTAATCGGGGAGCATTTTACTTGAAAGGATATTCGCCTCCATAAAATCTGGGACTTTGTGAGCGAGCGTGAATGAAGTCTCGTTTCGGAGGGTATATCAAAAGGACGATATACCCTGGATTTTATTGCGAACCTTTATGAATTATTCCTAGAAGTTAATACCCGGGGAATTTGCAGCCGTGTAATCTGGAAGTGACCGAAACAGAAGGAGGAAGTCGACACAGTTACACAGAGGGACTCACGAATTCCGAGATAACGAAAGCCAAGCCGGCTCCCGCGGCACGGAAGAGACTTCACGTTTCGCCACTTACCCCCTGAGAGCTTTACTGTTTACAGGACTCTTGAGTAACTTGCAGCAGGCCTTCCCGTTGAAGTGCACGTAGCCCTTGGCATTGTTTAGTACAACGGAAAATTACTAATCGCGGTTCACTGCTCCATGTTCCTAGTTCTACGTCGCTGCTACTAATATCCGACATGCCTTTACTCCTTTGGAACAAGAAATATTCGAAAGCTCTTTGACTAAGGTCTAGAATGTCACGAAACGCTTCTCGGGAAAGCTATCTAAGTTTCAAGTGTAAGTCGACGAATTTCTCGTGTGTCGTCACACCGGCATTCTGGAATAGCAAGTGCTTCGTAGATAAGTTTAGGCAGGGAGTGCCACCGCGACATTCCAAATGTTCATGTTTCACGCGACTCTTCGTCGTTTCTCTCTATCGTCCCTCGGTGGCGTTTAACTTTCAGCCCAAGTACGAAATCACGAAAAGCCTGAGGGCTGCCGAGCCAGCAGCTGTGGCTCGGCCTCTCCTAGACTGCATTCAGCAAGCATGGCCGAGCACTGCTTAAAACCAGAAGGGAGCGGAAGGCCGGCATATCATAAGCGGAAATATTACCGTCATATATCGCGCCTCGCCACACGCTGGCTGCCCTTTCGCTGCACGTGAAAATATTGATTGCGCTCGTCTGCAGCGTTGCTACAAGCTAATGTGGAAAGGCCACGCTCGAGAGAGCCTGTATCTCTGGGAGCGGCAACGTGCGCTAATGAATGTTCATTCCTACCTGGTTTATCCCCTGATGACCGGAGTTCATAGTTCGATGACTTCGCTACCGAGAACAATTGTATTTTGAATGACCACAAGATTCCCCTTCCCGCCGGGATACTCCTGAATGGCTAAGTGAGAAGAGAAGCCAACTTGGCCTTATCTAACTTTCCTCTTAGTGAACTTACTCCACAGTCCGCTTAATGTCACTGCTGCGGTTTACGGCTTATCAGCTCTTTCCTCGTTTTTTCTTGTAAATATTTATCGGTCAATATAACCGCGTGAAAAAGGCCGCGGGTCTGATAACCCGTAAATGCTTACACTTTGTAATGGAGCAGAGAAATTACTGAACAAGATCGGGTTATTGAGATAACTACTGCACTGAAGAATTCATTTTGATAAGATAGCTGTCGGATAGTTTAGAGTAGCTTAAAGGTGATATGATTTTAATACGAGGAAAAACGAATAGAACTAGATTTAAGGGCTAAAGCCGGGCGATTGAATATTCCAGGGAGAATGAGAGGGCTTGAGCGCGCCGGATACTTTCAAAGGCTTCGCCGACAGTTTGAGCCTAGCCGATTGACAGCTTCAACCTTGATTACGATATATTACGTGCCTATTACCAAGCGCGAAGCAGCCCGGGGCAACAAAGGCCGATTGAAGCGATAACGTTTTTCAATGCAGCTAAAAATGAAAACTGAACTCTATGAGGAGAGAATGCAGTCAGGCAGAGTTATGGTTGGATCGTAAGTCCTATGCAAACAGAGAGTCACGCGTCGCGCATCGTAAATACTACCAAACAGACAAACTCATTTCCTGGTTTGCAGAGGCAACAACGGCAGAAAACGGATTCCTAAAATACACCTGAGATTTATAACGCACCAGAACTTTATCGTTTCTGCCAAAGGATCTATGATAAGTGATTCTTACTGCTCATTAACGCTGAACTCTTATCAGAAACACACGATCACGATTCCTATATATAGTTGCCCGTTGCAAAAGAGAACTGGAGAACTGTGACAACCCGTTTAAATCGGTGAGAACTGATTGCCACAAAGAATCATGGAAAACAACACAGTCCGAATGAGATCTGGAAAATCAAGTTGCAAGCATAGCGGGGAAACAGAGTAGTATACACACGAGAAAAATGGAGTCTTGTGAAAAACGTGACTCGCTGTACCCCAATTTATCCTATGGCAGAGGGACGACCACCCTCTCAACTCTCGGGATTCCGCCCACAAACTTATCTATCTCTCCTCGCGGGAATCTCACCAAATCGCTCTTGGACAGAATTTAGGTGAGTGCGATAAAAGCGGGTCGCGAGTCGTGATCCTCATTAAATCCTTTACTCTCTCTCGCGAATGAGTGAGTACGGAGATTTCGCCAAGCGCCCCTAATAAATAACTGCTGTTAAGAGCGTGTCTTGGAAACCAACGAGAACATTCTGACTATATCAGAGACACTGTTATACTCAGGTGCATTAATTAATATACGTATAAGTGATTAGTACGATTAAACCCACTTTACATACGTAGAGGTAGTTATTACTAATTGAATATTACAGTAGAATTTCTTGGTAAATGAATATTACTGTAATGAGAATACAATTGAATTAATAGAACTACACTCATAATTAGGTAGTGATGATTTAATAATGCGAACAATGTAATTGATAACCACGAGCCCTAGGGCGCTCAGTAGTATAACTCTATCACTAGCCAGACTCGCTATGACCGTGTTCAACTGCGATGAAGAATAAATGATCCTGGCTAATGCAGCTCTCGCAAGATATTATACAGTTACTAACAGCAACCAGTGGGAAATCAATATTGTCGTATCTGATACAGATCCAATTTATTTCATTTTATCAGAAACGTTCGTTAACACGCGGTTGGTTTGTTTAGTGGGAACGGAAACGCGATGTTGGGGGGAGGGGATATATTATTAACCAAAAGTCGCCGATGTGCCGAAATAATTAATGGTTGCAGTCAAATAGGCGGTGTTGTTTAATTGAAAATTGCACGAACACAGTGAAAGCTGTTGACACACGCATTAGATTAAACACTCGCGTTCCAGCAAACTAATTAATGTTACCATCGAATCAAATCGGGATTCATGTTGCACGGCGAATGCAAGGAGGGGGAAAAGAGTGACGAGCAGTTGGTATCTGTGTGGGCAAACTGCGAGAAAGTAAAAGAAAGATGAAAGGGCTCGAAAAATGCAAAAGATCCACTTAGCGAGTTGCGCTCGAAAACACGGGCAAAGTCACGAGTTGTGGTGGGTCTTGGGGTTAAGAAGGGAAAGCGGGGCATCCTAGGTCGAGCCGGACTAAGAGACTCGCCTTATTCCGTGCACGAGCTTCTCAAAAAAGGAAGCTAAATTTTTTATAGACTGTAGAATTCTTCTACGAGGGTGGACGGCTTTCACAGAGCACGAGAGCCATCCGTACAGTCGGCGAACTGGAGTGCTCGCATTCATCCTACATGTATGCCCGAAAAATCCTTCTTCTCTGTGGAACTGCGCACGAAGAAGTAGTAGACATGCCGCGATCAAGTACACTTTGCTCTTACGGCCAGTCAATCGCTTTCACGCTTGCCGATTACTTCCGCCGAGCGCCGAGGGATTTATCAAGTGCAGCCCGTCTGAGAAACTTCTCTCCGCCCAGCGAGAAGAATACTCAAAGTTCCAGGACATAATTCTCTTTTTTATTTAGGGCGAGAGCCGTAACGAGTGCTGCTTGGAAACTTCCAACACAGTTCCAGTCCAAGATGAATCGAGCTGACGGTCGCCAACAGGTCTTTTTCCAACCCTTCCAATAGCAAGCTGCATTCCCTCGGTGATATCCAACCAGTTCCATTTTAGACGTGTATACTGAAGATCGGAGATTGCAAACGCACCTGCATTTTGTTGCACATGCAAAACTACGTAACGCAATTACAATGTGTGCGAGCAACGATGTTGCATCAGCGAAATCTCCTGGTCGTGGATTTTTACGCTGTTTCGCCGTCACGTACACACGCTCGTGGCGACGTGCCACCGTTAGCTGTGGATTACGTGACCTACGTTTCGCGTGCAAACGACACCGGGTTCAGGCGAGCCGTGTAACCACCGGAATGTTCAATAAAAATGTTTGCCGTGCAATTGTCGCGTGAACGAGAGTATCGAACGTTCTCTAAGTGCGTGTTTTGTGCCTTTAAAATATTGCTTGTTTGCCAGGAATTATAAGAACTTTATGAAAGAAGCATCTGCACACAAAGCATTTGTACTTCATTTTCATTAAATCGCATTATGAAAGTCATAACCAGAACTTCGTGATATATCATCGATAACTACATCGATAGGCGTACGCGATGAAGGCTTTATATTCAGCTCAGATGGCTGCACTAATAAAATATGGACGCGCCATAACTCCCAGTGGTTACCGAGCACTGCTGAGACTGCACCCTCAGGATTCTAAACGATTGCCGTCTCATAAATTGCTCTTCGATCCTGCCTCACACTCGGCTCGTCTTTCTTCCCGACCTTTATGTTCCGGTACCTTTTCTTATCGCCACTCTGTTCTCCCTTCGCCTTTTATTCTCGAAAAACGATGAACACCGAGGTATTTATAAGTTCGTAGACCTCCGAACTGACTGCGATTTCGATTTTGTGTATTCATTCGCCTCGAAGTTTTATGACTTTTTTGACGCGTCCAATTTCGAAAGAGTTCACTCACAGCGTTCTTTGCCAGAACTAGATTACATACTTTCAACTCCAACGGTGGAGGACCTTCGTGATCGTTCAAGTATTTTCGCAACAGGAGCCGTGAATTCCGACTCAATTGTTCGGTGTCCTCCCTTTCCTCACTTTATCACTTGGCACGTCGTTCTTGGAAGCTCCATTGCACCAGTTTTGCGTAGCCCGGCGACCTCTCTGCTTCCTCGCGGGACATAAATTTCCGTCTTGGGAAAAGAAGCTCTGAAGATTTCGAAGTTTCGGACTCTCGTAACCCCTTCACAGTCAATTCCCGGACTAGGCACTTCTCAGTGGACTCACGGAGTTTGAAGTGAACTTCGTAGATAAGGTGCGAAGAAGCTGGACTCTGTGCTCCTTTGGTAGCTTTCAATCTGCTTTTATTACGAAAATTTGGAGCATAGAATGCTTGGTAAAGTAGACGAAGAATACTAGTTACGAAACACAATCATCAGGAAACAAAACAGGGAGTCTGGAATCACAGGTAATATGGATAATACGGTTGGAGAGTGCTCACCAAAAGTATACGTAGGTACTCAGAGGAAGGCTCGGTTTCGCCTTGAAGCGGAAGCCAGTATATACACGACGGTAAACTAGCAACGCGTCAGCGCGGCCAGCACATCTCATTTGTGCCCGAGTTCAAGAGGAACTCTATGAACTAGAACACGAGGAGCGCTTTACTACTGGTAAAGTAGCGCATGATGTAATAACAGAGACTCGATTAAATCCAATTCCACTGTTGAAGTCAACTAATGCGTTGCGTGAAACTGAGTGAGATCGTACCACTTCGAAGCCTCAATAACCATTATAGTACTCAGTGAAACCATTAAGTGAATTAATCGCTCTACTATTAACTAACATTCCACGTCATGAAGATAATAAAGGTAGTCACAAAAGGATTGGTGTAAAGCAAAGTTCACCTCTTAAAATTATCCCGCTCGATTAACAATCGGGAATAGGAGGGGAAGCGATAAATCTTTCGAGAGCCGCTGATTCCCAAAGATTTACTTAATGCCGCGTGTAATTCGTGATTATGCGCCCAGGATTTATTAATCTCTCACCACGAACACCGAGGAAACAGGGGATAAGCTCGACTGCTGGGGAACTTTTCGGGACCCAACTCGGCAAGTTTGAGCCCCATAGATTAGTATTCGTCCGAGTTCCACCGGCTGGCGGTCGCAGCTCGCAGCCAGGACAGTGGAAAACCACCAGCGGGACATTTTGATACATTTCTGACGAGCGCAGTCGAGCGTTCCTCGTCCAAGTCGCTGGCACGGCTGTTGGTCACGCGCGGATTAAGCTCTCGCAAGATGACTGAAAGACTCGAGGAAGAGAAGATTACTTCTCTGCCGCGAGAACTGCAGTGAAAAGACAGGCGCATACACACACACACACACACACACACACACACACAGGGGAGTCCGGGTCACCGCATTCTTCGAGCCGGCAGCCAATCGCAGTGTATGACGAATGTCGCAGACTCGTAATTTCCATTCTTTTGGCAAGCTACCAAGCTCTGGTGCGAGCGGTACTGGGAACCGCCACGGTGCACCAGGTAGAAAACGAGAATCGAAGGACTCTCCGCGAGTCTTCCCTGGCAAAAACTGTGCAGGTGTGTCTGTGTGTGTATGTGTGTGTGAGAGAGAGAGAAAGAGAGAAAAAGAGGAACTTGTCTTTACCTTTACAAAAAAGGGGCCCGCTGGCGAAGAATGAAAGCGGCTTCTCTGCCAGCGGATTTTCCATGCAAGTCCGTTCAATGAACAATGAAGAAAAAGGTATGTTGTTGTTACAAAGAACATTCCAGCGTGGAAGCATCGCTTTCTCATCGACAGGCAGCGATACACATTTGAACAAAATCAAATAATCGAATCTAGCCTGAAGCGTGGCAGGAAGAGATCAGATGCGTGTATGGGATGCAGGCATTGCGAGTGAACGAAAACATCGCTCGAGGGCGAAACACGCTGGACGTGAAGGAGGAACGGAGCTTGCGGGATCAGAAGCATAGAGCGTAGATGGAAACCCCTGCCTAATATCCATACCATAAACCAACAGGCCATTTCTCTTGAATTTATGAACGCCGAGATACAAGGGCTCGTAGATCTAGTCAATGTCAGAATTTCCGATGCGTTAACAATTCTCCTACTTGTCTGCATATACGCATCATCTAATTATTCCTATTGTTAACTTCCTCCGACACGCAACAGAGCAAACGATTCCTCAAGGATTTGCACGTGCAAAGCTTAGTACGTCTACAATAATATTGTTCAACTCTAAATACGAATGTGCATTGTATGACGTGTATATGTATTGTGGGAAACAGAACGAAAGCATGCGACAATCAACTCGGCTGTATGTTCATTTACTACTCCGGTAACCATGCGGTTGACGTGACAATAAATAAAAAAATATCTAGTTCGTCTAATTCGTTGGAAAGAGACATTTCCAGGCTGGATGGGTAACCGAGAGCCTCTCCCAGCGTGGCCCATTTATCAGGATCTGTGGCGCGCTCGCACGCTGCGAACGTTTTACACTCCCCTCCGCTTTGTCTTCTTTCATTCGTCCCCGATATTATTCTAGTTTCTACTGCGCTCACGAAACACTGGAGGGAAAAGTGCGCTCGCTGATGCCTCTCAACATGATTCTCTTCGTCAAAGGGAAGACAGTTGAAGAGTGAAGGGTTAAGTGCAGTCATAGTTGAAGACCCTTTGATCGATCGAGCTCGGCAAACAAAAGGAGCAATCGCGAAGCAATTAGTCCATCGAAGTTAACTGCCCGATTATTTTTCTTACTCGACTCTTCGGTCGAGTTTATCATTTCTATCGAGTGTATCCTTTTATCCTTTGGACAAAAGGGCCGCGCAACAATAGAAGCAAACTGGTCGCGCGTCAGTTTCACACACGTGCTCCGGGCATTGCGCTCGGATCCTGATCGTACACCGACTGATTTCTTCCCTGCATCTTTTATTTATCATACATCTTCGCCAGACGAGCGATACGGTATTGTAACGCTCAAAGGAAGCTTTGTATCGAGTGTGTCTCGATCCGGGGTATTTCAGTTACATTTACTCCGACACAGGACAAGGTAAAATAGAGATGCTCACTTTGAAAGACCAGCACTGACGAAGAATAAAGCTGGGATTAGAATCGCGTCGGGTTAATGAAATACACGATTAACAGAGGCGGACTTTGTTGGTGGGAAGCAAATAAATCTTAAGGGTTTTTTTCTAAGCGCATACAGGACGCCGATGATTCTGGGAACGAAAGCTGCGCGCAGGCGATCCTTCCGAAAGGATTCATGGCCGACCTTTATTCACGAACGATTTAGCTCGGAGGAATATTGAATACAGCCGCCTCATGTTTTTCAAGAGAACCCGCTGTATCGGATAAATCAAATACACCTGTTACAATTAAAGTCTTTCTCAGGTTTCACAAATAACAGGATTCTATCTTGGAAAAAGGATTCTTTCAGACTACGTCTGTCACGAGCAGTTGTGCCTGTTTCCGGCGGTCAGTCATTGTAGGCGAAATCCGAAGTCGAGGGAGAAGTTTCCTTACATTGTGTTCAATCGACTCGAAGTCCACGTTGAAGTCACAGTGGAAGTAAGTCTCCTGGATGGCCAGAAAGTTGCAGTACTGATTGGAAATATCCGTGGAAGTGTACTGCAGGAATATCCTCCAATTGCACTGGATTTACGGCGATTCCTGAACTTCCACTCGATACGTTTGCCCGGTCACTGCCATCGAGGACATTCTCCCTTCTTCCCTCCGGAGCTCTGGACGAATGCTCGAAAGTTCCACGATAAATTTGACATGCGCCAGTGAAGCTGAAGTCGTGTTAACGAGCGGCCGAGTCAGCCGGATATTCGAGATTTATCGAAAAATTATAGCTAGATAAACATTATTTGATAATGGGATATGGAAAGGTCATCGATTCAATATAGTCTGTTAAACGATCAATCTCCATTTAACTCTCACGCGGCCACAGCCCCAAACAAAATGAAAGCATTAAACCACTTGCAAAAAGCTTCAAAGCGAGAAATCAAATTATATTTGTCGAACGAATTGCAGTAGTCATCGCTGCCAACAAGCTAAAAATCTATGTACATATCTGTCGAAATCGGCCGACCGTTTGCACAACGCATTACACTTGCCGAGACATAAATTGCCAATTCACCTATCAGTCAGGATTAGCCCAATTTAGCGCAGCTCGATACCGACGAAGAAGAACAATCGTAAATTACGCACCAACACACAGCTGATGCAAACAAAACAGGGGGCCGGATCGATGACCCGAATTCAGTTGTCCTCGCAATCTGCTAGGAAACTTGCGAAATTCGTCGTGCGCACCCGCCACCGACTTTTACTAGTTCAATCCTCTGCAATATCGTTCCAGTAAATGTCCTGAGAGTTCATTTTCTTGCAAATATCCTACAGAGCGACTACAGAAGTACTATCATCAATTAGAGTCAATTATAATACAGAAGTATGCCAAGTATTAACTCAAACACTCGAGTTTATAAGACTCGTCGTGTTACTTCCAGCCGTGTAAGTAGTATATCCGTAGCACTGAACCGACCGGCCTGTCTGAATGGACTAAGTGTTGCGTTCACGAAGATTAATCTAATTGCGCGATTCATACTTAACTGAAGTGTAATGTTCGAGCAAGTACGAATGCATCATTAAATGCACCGCTCCTTGACGAAGTGGATATCAGACAGTCAGACTCATTAAAGCTGGTATCAGCATTCCTACTTCAGTGCACAGAATTTCTCAATCCATTTCCAAGCAGAGCTTCATTGGGGGAAGATTCTAAGGATGGGACTCCATCTTCACTGATGTCAAAACTAATCGGCTCGGCTTCGACCTCTATTTTGTCACGTCACGCTCACACAAAAAGAGGAAGAGCAGTAGATTTTCTTTCCATGGCGGATCAAGCCGTTAGGAAAGAAGCTCGGCAGGCATCAGCGCGAAGAAACGGAAAAGGCGAAATGATATTTAAGGGCACCGTAAGACGGAATCGATTTCCTGCCAGACGCTCGCCATTCGCCCCCTCTCATAAATGAATCAACTGGTACTCCGACTCATAAGTCCTGAGCGAAAACGGCAACCCCATAAAGCACAGACTACCTGTATCCAGGCGAGCAGAGCAGAGCAGAGCAGAGCAGAGTGAAGCGGGCGGAGCACGCAACGCTATATCATAAAAATTCCATGCGCGGATATCGAAACCCATTAGAAAGAACGGCGCTAGCTCGGTGAAGAAATCCTCTTATCGATGAAAGCAACATAGCGCAACCACAAGCAGACACTACTGACTTTATCCTGGCTTTCATTGGGATGCGGAACAGTCAATATTGAGAGTTCAACAACAGTCAAATTAACCTCCACTCGCTATACATGACACTGATACAATACACATACTGATAAGGAAGTCAGAGTGGAAAGGTTTGAAAGCGACAGCTATCGCAGCGCGATGCCATTCTTCTCTCGCAGTTGGGGAATTAAATAGCGTGAAATAAGAATAGTCGAGGACGAAGTGAGATAATCCGGGCTTTGTAATGGCACGAGCCGGCACGAGTGGGGCAAAAAGCGGTCGAAAGAGAGTGTAAACGGAAGAAAGACAAGCGGTGAAGAAGGTAAGGACGATTCCACTGGTACAGTTGCACTCTGACAGTGAAGTATACGAACTGCGCCTAGGTGGCCAGAACCTAAATTGTTTCTCCGGGTAAATGGCGTACGAGGCTCCTCCGACCAGCAAATTACATCCGAGCCACTTTACAACGATATCTTTCTCTCCCCCGTTTTCCTTTCCCATTCTTACGCGTCTTCTTCCAACCCTGCACTTTCATTTCACCCGAGAGCACGAAATCAAGCACCATCCATTCGACGATGACTCGACCGCATCTCGACCGGCGGTTCCGATCCATCGAGCAAACTCTCGCTTCATCGCTCGATCCTTGGACGCCTTTACATCCAGTTAGGAGATAATATTCAAGCTAATCCCGTAATTCCGCAGGGAAACTTGGGCCAAAACATAGCTAGTTTCCAAAGCAGCTAATTCCGATTTATGGCTATCGGTATACTTTCTTACGGATGCTACTTACATCAAAGTTCGTTATTAATACACGAGAATATATACCAACGAACCACATTGTTGAACGTTTACCTTACTTTAATCGGTTCAATTTCAACTTGTATTAACTGTCTCAAGGATGAGCTATACAAGTAAGAAATTACTCTGAGGAATTATATCGTAGCCACTTTAGTTCATGTAATATAAAACTTAAACATATATTTTCCCCAAATATATTTACATATTGTTAAACGAGAATGAAGGAGTAGAATGGGAATTATCGTATTCCAGCGAGAGAACTACTAAATGTACATCTTTTTGTCGGATATTGAGTGGCCCGGCGTGAGAAGACAGGAGAAAAGCTTCGGTGGGAACTCGCGCCTCGCCAGTTACTCGTTTCGCCATATCTCATTCGGTTTCCGATACTCGAGGGCTACGTAGGTAACATAGAGGAACGGCGCGTGGGCTGAGTATAAATGAATCGGACGCTCTTACTGCACTCAGCCGGGCGAGGACACCGATGATTTACGTGCATAATACGTCGCCACCATTTATGCGCTCGGCTCTTCCGAGTAATTTGTACGGAAAGCCGGAGAGAGTGCGAAGCTCTCGCGGTAGGCCGATGCAAGCGCGCCAAGTACAATTGCGAGTGAAGCTGCAAGAGCTTCGAACTACATCGCCATTAAATCAAGGGTGCTCAGCGGCTAGCGACTGCGGATATTATTTGGGAAAGCTTCATTTAATTAATGGTTTCAATCCTGAACTACAGGACGCTACTAGGCATTTCGCCACAGATGAGGAGCAACCGCGCGTATGATGTGCCTTCGACGTATCCCATTAAAGTGAATCGGCAGTGCATCCAGTAATTAAAGCAGCGACGCCCTGCAGGGAGCGTAACTGCCCCTTAAGAGCTATTTAATAACCAACGCGCAAATCGGTGCGAAAGCTTTCTAAATTGCATCGATGCGAACGCCAATTCGATTGTCGATTTTTCCCTCGACACTGGAAGCGTGATCCGGAAAACCGTGCGGAACTAAATTGAGACACAATACAACACCACGCCGAGAGTAACTAGTTTAGAAAGTAGATGAAAGTTTTAATCTCGAATCTCCTGGAGGATCGAGTAAGGCTGCATTGCAGTTTACGAAAGTCGCGCTAACGTAAACTGCGACAGCAATGGGTCACTGCAGTTACGAAAAAACGTTTTCTCCAGGATCGCCAATCACAATAATCTGTGATTCCTCATGCGGAAGAATCCTGAGGATAATATCTTCAATGCTAGAACCTCTGATATTAAGGTCATACGTCGACCTCAGAAGGCACAGGTGGGCAGAGACAGTTACGAGAGGCTGAGACGTGACGTGTGAGAGACATGGAAATTAATTTCATCCTTCACACGATTCTCCTTAACAGTCCCAGAGGGCTCCGTTTCCGGAATTTCTCATCCCCTGCAAGTATTAACACGCCAAATATCGCGTGGCAAATAAAAAGGCAAAAAATCGTCGGATTTGCCAGCCAAAACTTTGCCGAACTATAGATCAGCGTGTTCTATTCAGGCACTAGGCGAACCAAGCCAATTTTACTTACACGACGATACGGACTGCGTTGTACCGATTGGCCGATTTCGAGAATTCCTGGCACAATTGGCCTGGAAATTACTGCGGCCATGAAATTATTGGTCTAGAAACATTACCCCCATTATACCGCGGCGCACCGCATTTCCGGAATTAATGAGGGATCCTACTTCAATATCCTGCAACGCCTGTAATTTGAAGTCCATGGTACAACATGCAACTCATGAAGACTTATGGCTCTCAAACTCATGGTGTTAGATTCACATTATCGTTTGAACAAATTATTGTTGTATGCAAGATTCCCAATAAAATCTATATGCCCTTTAAGTATTAATACTTCAAATATAAATTAAGATATAATGATATTCAAGTACTATTTCACTGCTTGAGTAATGTAACGGAATTCTAAAGTGTTACTGAACAAAGTGCTTGAGATAGAAATTCATTGATGAAACAACTTTCGAATATAACCGATTTGATTGGAATACTCCGTACAAAAGTTCACTTAACCATTCTGCGAACAGTATCAAAGGAAAAGCTCATGGTGTCGGAAAATAGCGTTTCACCCCGGCTTACGAAACAACACGAGGTGGGTTTGGTTGAACTTGGCGACATGGAGCGGATCCAAGAACGCGGGACGAGCGTTCCGGCATAATTGTTGGAGTCACTCCAAATTAATTATTCCGTTGCAGCAGTCGACTATCTTAAGCAGCGTGTTCAAAGCGATTGTCTGCCGCTTCCGGCAGCTCGGAGAAACAGTGCGCTCGCCAGGCGGACTAAAAAGTCCGAGGGGACGTGTACGCGTTTCGCCACCGAATTCGGCGATACGTGGCAGAGGTTGCAGCTCGAATGCAACATACTGCAGACGAATATCAAATGGAATAGCGTTGCGCAAGCTTTGCTGTACAGTGGTTCGCTATATGGATACATATACATATACGCATAGACGGAGAGCAGCTACGAGCCCATGAAAAGCGAACCGCGCCAAAAAGCATTCCTGCCAGGTAGGCATCATTAGCCGATGGAATCGGAAAACTGGATACACCCGCTGGCCATTTGAAGAATAAAAATAACATGACCTCTGGAGTTCCTCGACTTCTTTTTTTTACTCTCCTAACCGATGCACAATTGGACATTGCCGAGACTAATAAAGCTGGTCCGTCGCTCATTAATTGAATGCACGGCCCACTGCCAATGATAGCGCGCATCGCCAGCTTACCGCTGAGTGTAACTCGGTTTATGGTGTTCGCAAGGCCAATACGATTGAATATTCATAGAGACGGGGTTAGTGCACGTCCGGGAGACAGAAATTACCATTCGCTACACACGTCCCGCTCAAGTGATCGGCCCGGCGACCCTCGTAATTTCGGAGTTTCCACTTCATTACAAGTTCGAGTGAAATTTACGAAGATCGGGGCAAAGACTCGACCAAGAAGCTACAAAAGATAATAATGTAGACGGAAAGCCTGAAGCGTAAAAGCGAATTATGCGGGTGGTACGTGCGAATGTAGAGCTCAGAGTCGACTTCGCAAATCAGCTGAGCTTGGCAAAACATACTGTGCACAGTGGTACAAGCCAGTACTCCCCTATCTCGTGGTATGCCGCTCGCATCGGCTGTTATCACGGAGAAGACGCGGGGCGAGAAAGTTTCTCGAGGAAAAACTGTGGAGAAAAGAGAAGGCTATTGGAAATGCCATGCGCGCGCTACGTTTCCTACTTTCCTACCGACGACCTTATTTCCTTCAATAACCGTGCGAGAGTTGCCTTGCTGCTCGCTCGTTCCCGCTTCTCTTTCCCTGTCTCATAAAAACCTTCTCAAGAGGCAGCTCGACGTGATGTTGTTGTACTGTCCCGTTGCGCGCCCCAGTAACATCATGCTTCTCTCTGTGTACAAGTTACTCAGCGGGTGAAGCCCAGCCATTCCTTCCTTGCAATGAGACGACGCACAGAATATTGAGAGCACCCGAACACTTTTCAACTCGACTGTATTTCTCGATAATGCATTATACTATTCCTTGCACTCTCAGTGCACTCAGTTTTAGTCTAACAATAAGTGCCAGTTCTGTTTGGTGCGCAATAGAATAAGTACTCAATCTTGAAAGTCTTCACAAACAACGAGACTTCCTCTCGAAAGTTCTGGATTTCCCGATCGTAAAATAGAGCGCTATCAGAACTTAATGCCCGAAAGATAGTGCGGATGCTTTGGAGAGGAAAGATTAAGTGATCCCCCTCGGGGCGAATTAGCGGAGCAGTTTGTTGAGAGGAATTGCCCGCTACTAGATACCATAATAAGAGAGTCAGCAGACTCCCTTTCTTAAAGGAAAGATTCCGACATTGTTCCATATAAATTCTTGTTATCCTTCTCGACTGAAGATACAACGTAAAATGTTAAATAAACCAATCTAAAGAACTAACAGCAGAGCAATTCATTTCTATTAGTTTGAAATCGGCAGAACGGGTGTAAACATACAACAGTGTTACTTGACTGATCAATGACATATTACATTGACTCGTTCCGTGACTCGTGAAGCGTTACAGTGGAGTTTTATTGTCTTCGCAGTCAGTCAGTGATTTATCTTCGATAGCCTGGGGCGAATGTGTTGCCTTGACAGACGGGGCTATCGGTTCCCATAAAAAGCCCATAAATCGCGTTGCGAAATACGGCTATTGGAAACTGCACACTTATAAAGCGGAAGCTCGGGTTATTCGGCGTGTTGTTACTGTTCCGTGTTAGCCGGCGGTCCACATTGGAAGCAGAGTGAGGAGGGCTTGACGCCCCAGATAGCGAACACGAACAGAGCAGCGAAAGAAACAGGTGAAAAGAGATTCAGAAATTACCTCGCGACAAGCCGTGCCTTTTGACACGTTCCGTGTCTGCGGACTTCTGACCGGCAAGATGCCCACTATCGCCGGTGGGTTCGGTGTTCTTGCACTCCTCTAACTGCTCACACTCACCTGTAACAGAATCAATAACCATTCCCTTTACATTCGAACTTAATCATTTTCATATATCTACGCTACTGTGGTAATCGACTATTAATTCTTCTCATATTCATCAGGAAATCAAGCGATACCGATTTATGTAACACTCGTTCTTTCAACTTTCAAGACTCATACTCTATCTGCATAGTGGGCGCCACTCAACATTCAGACACAACATCTTGTAGGCAAGCATAATGCTTTAAACATACCGTAACAATTCTACTGGGATTAAATTCGATCGTGGTGAATAACATTTTGAGTCAAAGTGGCAGCGCGACTCCCAGAAGTGTCTGGCTATTGTGCAATAGCGCTTGCAATCGTAGGAATGCGGTGAATAGCCCGACTTGTCGAATCGATAGCGGGACCGAGTGCTACATGCAGTGTACGTGTATGCACGTGGTGGATGCAGAAGCCTTTCCACAAACACGATCGGAAACAGACTAGAGTGAGAGGGAGAAATGCGACAGCGAAAATCGGTCGTCAAGCCTTTATAAATAGCTGGGGGGAAAAATCGATTGTTCAGTAGAATTAGGTCTAAAGCATCAGCCTTGACCTAGATTCTCTGATTACGTCGCTTTGTGAAACGGGAATCCATGAACCACCGGCGACGACGCCGGCGTTCGCTCCCGAGGACGGAGTAATTAGGCGCGCGGAGTTTTCCCGCCGGCAGCTAGACTAGTATGTACTGCCAGGAAAATTAGCGCTCTCGGGGAAACTTAAAATACAAGAAAGCCGGTCTCTATTACACCCAGCTTGCGAAAGGGGCTATCGTTTGGATGCCCTTAAGCGAACGTCCTCCTCGAGCTTTCATTAACGACCACGCCAAAGTGGAATGTACATGCTGCTTCTGGCTGAAATAAGTAATCATTGGCGAGACTGGGCCAGTGAAAAAAAAGTGGGGGACGCCGAGCAGATTGGCAGAAGAATCCGAAGTCCCGGGGAATTAATTGAGAAAAATTCTCCCTCGCAAGTTATCGTCAGAGTGGTAGCTCAAACTGCTGCAAGAAATCGGAGAATCCCCGGGCGAAGCTCGACTCGGTACATTAAATGAAAAAAGACGAATGCCAAACTTTCCGATGAAGTTTACTTTTCGCGATTGCCAGCACAGCACTGGCGGATTTCTGGCGGCTCCCTCAATTTCAACTGATATGATCGCGCTAGTAGTGGAAATATTGCGGGTCTAATTAACGCTCAAATCCAAGTAGAAGGGAAGAGTATAAATTCGGAAAATTCTGACCACGTAGACGATGTCCCTCCGCTCAATTCGAGTAACGAATGCGGAGTGTCCTTTAGTTCTCTTGTCCTATCGTTCGTTCGACTGCATCTTGGGAGAGGCCCTGGCGAGGAGAAAGCCGATAACAAAAGGAAGAGCGCACCTTAAAGCAGAAAAGTCGGCGTAGCCAACAAGAAAAAAGGAGAGAAAAGGGTTGGTGGCGATCTCTTCTACTTCTGTCTGCTTATCTCCATTTCACTCGAGAAGATTCGTAGAAGCAGCTTTTTCCCACAGGCGGAGGCCAGTGCGACTATTTTAAGCGGCGGCGCAAAGAGCTAAGCCCATGCAGCTTAGAGAAGCTACCTCATAGAGGAACCAGAATGATCCTAAGCTGCGGAGAAAGACCGGGAGAGCTCAATATTTCCCTAAACACTTAGGCGAGCGGTATTAAAGCCGGTGACGCGAACGAGCAAGCTGCAAAACAATGGCTGACGCAGCGAACCAGCAATGAAGAAGGCGAGGCTACGAAAAGCGGGGGTGGAATTGCGCGCACCGGCGATGAGAGCATTTAGTACGGCAAAGGAAAAAGAGCAGAACGCCAGCTAGTAGGTCCTGGAAATCACAGGAAATTCCAACACCACGAGAAAAGAAGAAAGGATCGACTCATAGAACGATTCGACAGATATGTACGCTTCGTACTACCTAATTACACGCCAGCCCGTGACAAACAGTCGAATGCAAGCGTTCGACAATCGTGAACCGCGTGTATGAAGGGTGAAGCAAAAAGGAAGCGGAAATTCCCGAGAAAGAGAGAGAACGAGATGGTGAAGTGTACGTCAGGAAGAGAGAAAAACGTGTGGCGCGAGTACGTACGAATGTATTCCCAGAGCAAGCAAAGGGAGGGTTTTTAATCAGGACGAATTTCGAGGCTGCCTTTTGTTCGCCGAGAGAGATCTATCGCGCATCCGATTCTTGGTTCGCAGACCCTCTTCTTCAATGGCAAAGTGAGCCGTAATTGGAGCGAAATGGCGCGATCGTCGGAGATCTAGAAAAAACCCACCGACACCGGACATGTTTGAACGGGTGGTGCTGTTTGATCTCGAAATGATTGGACTCCCCGCTGAAGTCATCCGCGGTAGCACGTCCCCGTAATTTTTGTCGAGAGACTGAAATGCAAGACACTCGATCGTCAAAAAAAAAATGTGACTCCTACACACGAGAGACAACAGAAGATGATTGTAAAAGGGATGAAAGAAAATAGGTGTTGAGAGTACTAGGAACAATAGCGAATCTAGTTCTTTCCTGGGAACCGCGCCCCTCTGCGGCAACGATTTCACCGATTCGGTGGGGGTAACAATAACGTTAACTTCCGTGGTCCAGCGAGGAAAACTGGAAGTCCTGGAAAAGGGGAAGCGTCTACAGGAATAAAAGACAAATGTGTGGTAAAAAGGCTCGGCGAGTTTAAAGGAGGGTGAGCGCTTGCCATGCGGAAATGTATTTACGACGAGGACACGAGCGAGGAAATACAAGGATCACTGGCGCTTCCCGGCGAAGGAGAAGAACAAACGGGAAAGGAAAGGCGGCAGAGAGAAGAAGAGCGGGAACGAAGGGGAAAGCGGGTGAAGGAAAAGAAGCCTGGTCGATGGAGACGACGAAAAAGTGTTCGTCGTTCAGAGGGTTCCACTCGGTAGCGAAAGAGGAAAATAAAGGAAAGCACAGTACGTCGTACGTGCTGCACGCCCTTCCGCCCCTACTTTCCAACCCTTTAACTCGTCTTCGCCTTCTTACGGTACCGCGACAACCCTCGAGTGCCTTACGATGAGCTTGTGCCGGCGTTACTTCATTATTCGCGGATAAGGAAAACCGCTCCCAGTTACAAAGTGGCTTGGCCGTCTCCCTAATTAAGTTTTTGTTTCCCTCGCTTATGCGGATTTACGTGCTCCCGCAATCTTTTTCGACCGCGAGGCAAAAATGAACTCCGATCTCAGCACGCTGACGAGAAGTGCACTCACGCGCTTCGTCGATCTCGTTAAACCCAGGTGCACTCTACTGCGTTAAATGGATAACAAACAAGCAGACTGGCTCGGACTCTAATTGCGATTTACACACGGATAGCATGCAGATTCTGCACGCTCAATATCCGCCGGTAAAGTAGCCGATTACGCAGCTCCGTCTGGTAAATTTGAGAATAACATGTCTAAACATACACTTCCGAGCGCCGCAAGGTCGAATTAGCAATGCCAGCACGGGCGCACTGTACGCCTGCACCGCAGTTGCGGCAGTAGAATAGGAATGCGCCGGTCAGACAGGGGTAAAGAAGAATATCGAACTTACTGGCGTCGGCCAGGTAAAGGACCGCTTATTTCTACTTTGGGACTCGTCCGTGACACAATAACCGTTGAACCACGAAGAAACCGTCAAGGGCCGAGCGAGGAAAGACAGTGATAAATGGGGGTTCACACAGTCACTCTGCAGACTACAACAAAAATAGCGATTTGCCGAGCTAACGCCTGGAAATTGCTGTGAACAGCGACTACGTACAGCCGAGAGAGCATTTCAATTCAAATACACACCATTCTTTGCATCACAGAGAAATAAGAAGCCGGGCTATTGCATTGTGGTATTTCGAATGATCACGAAAGTCACTTGCATTAATTCCGGGCTTAGATACGCGTTCTAAATCGCGCAGTAACGCGCCAACATCTGTGCTAGTTTCTCTGGTAGAGGGTACAATAGGGCTGCGCACGTTAAGCCCATTGTTTGCTCCATGGCCTGTATGTGGGAATGGAGGGTGCGGAATGGAGAGAGGGGGGGAGAGAGAGCGAGTAAGAGAGAGAGAGAGCCTTGAGGCACACACAAGTTTATTTCTGAAGAAGTCGCGGACGACGTCACGCTGCGACGAGAATAGCGAGCACCACGTCACGGCTGGGCAACCCCCGGCTGGCTTTGGTGGACGTCCTCCGTCGAAACAACGGCGAGGGACCACCGACGGGACGACGGCGACGGCAGCGGCGAGCAGGAAGCAACGCGAGACGACTGCACAGACGGAAATAAATAGGCTAGGGAAATAGAGATTCGCGAATGGGCGAGCGCCACTCTGAATGAGAGCCGGCGAGCAGTCAGCCACTGAGGAACAGAAAGGGAGAATACAAGAGGGAGAATGACTGCGCTGCCGCGCGAAAGATACCGCGTCGCTCGAGCTGAATGAGAAGAAGATTGAGCGCCAACCAAATGCCGCGTTCCCCACTTCAAAGTCATCGAGCGTACGATTGAATCGTGCGGATTTTTCGATTGTCCAGGACTATCGCAGCTCGGCATTCATAGTCCCGCTCGACTCCACTGCTAATTGAACGATGCCGATGACCGATCACCAGTCTCGACTGTGCCAAGGTTTTCGACGCTCGCCCGTATTAATGGATCACCGAGGAGTGCTCGCGTGCGATTGTTTGATAGTGAACCTCGCACGGGTATAAATCTTCCTTCTACATATATCTATGGATTCAGTGGAAACGAACGACAGCGACGGTTCAGGTTCGAGGGCTGCTAATGTGTTCCGAGAAATCGTTTTCGAATCTTGAGTGACGCCTGAATGTTCGGCCCTATTTGTTATTCCAATCATACTGCCAATCACTCTGGCAATCGGTTGTGTCGGTCTGATTGATTGTTGGATTTTAAGGTTTCCCGAGATTTCCAACGTAAATGCAAAACACCATTACAGTCTACATTCAGCTCAAAATAGTTGTTTGCGGAGGGTTAAGTTCATCGGGTTTAGTTTTAGGTCGTATATCGCTGTGGCTTTGCATTGGATCTATTGCATATATCTGTATTTTATCAATGTATCATTAAAAATGCAATAACACTATTCCGCAACTATCGAATTAGTTATAGAATCTGTTGGCAATATTAATTAATCACACATACGAGTATTACTATAAGCTGGCACTCAAAATGGATCAATGATCGTGTACGGGATTCCATCGCTTCTCCCGATGGCACACCAGTCGGCATTAAAAATCCCGTGGACACAAACAGCTGCAAACGCAATTCCTTTTGAAGCGCTCTCATGCGCACATAGCGCGAGCAAGTGCGTGAATTTAAGCCGAAACAATGGGCACCCAGTAAGCTGATGCTTTAAAAATTCGTTCAAAGCCCCTCTCTCGATTTTCCCCTGGCTCACTCAACGCATCTGATTGAAAAGCGGAAATTGAAGCAAATATTTAAATAATCGGTGCAATTTTATGCGAGAAACAATCGACACTGATTTACTTCGGTTCTCGCGGAAATGGTAATTACTGCGAAACTCGAAACGAAACCATGCGAAATTAATGTTACACGACAAATTTCTGTAACCATAGTTCAAATACCATTCGGCCACCTAAACAAAGACACTTCTCGTTAACGCAATTTTTTTTCACCACTTTTTTCAGTCATTTGGATCATTGAACCAAGATTTGTAATATTCCTATTACGAGAACGAATTCCATGGATTTGATATTTGAATTTGAAATTTTCATGTTAAACCTGTGAGATATTTGATCAATTGCGTCGCAGCTGGAATCCGTAATTAAACTGGAGTACACGAGAAGGGAGTACACAAATTAATGATGGGTAAAAAAACGCAGTGGCATTCGCACTGGGCTTATAGAAATTTCTGAAGGGTGGAGTGGGGCAGAGTTCTCGGGTGTTACGCGGGTGTAAGTACAGCTGAAATGACGGGTAATTAGTGTGCTCGTTTGCCATTTGGATGACCTCTAACTAATTAGCTTATTTGAGAACGGAATCGAGGAAGCGAGATGCGAAACGAATTCCACGTGCCTGAGTACTGCAACGTATAAATCCTGGAGCGCCATAGACGCGACACTGAAAGTTACAATGACAAACTAGATTCGTTGTTAGTATGGACTCGAGATATATATTCCTAGTATTATTTACCCTGCGATATTAAACAGTCGATATCGACATGTTACAATTACCTTCTGCTTCCGGGGGTGGAAGATACATCGCATTTTTCATAATGCTCTTCCGCTGAATGAGATACACGATCGCCCAAGCAATAGAGAATAATGGCACCCACATGTTGAGTCTCCCTATTATACATCCACGCGATAAGTTGTGAGTGAAATTTCTTGAAATAATCCTTCTTCAGTTCGTTGAGTCAGAAAATGGAACACCACTTTATCACCAAATAAGTTTAAGTGATTCTAAAACGCATTGGTAAGTTGATCTCTGGTAACTGTTCGATTATCAATTGGTAAAGTTTTGAGAAAAGATTTAAAGCACAAGGCTTTTCCTGACACTTCGTTGGTTGCCGAAGAACATTCCCCAGGATCACTGAAAGGAGTATCAAGAGATCATCAACCGGCGAAGACCGAAACGAACTAGACAAGACGCGACCGACAAAAAATCTCGTGGTGAGATAGCCCAGGTGCCGTGTCACGTGTGCCTACACGAGAGCTTTATAACGATGATGCGCACATTTTTAACACAGAGATCCTATGTCGTCATCCAGCTTGAAACACACATAGCCGAACGATGGATCAGTGGCATGCGTGCTATTCAACCGAAGGCAGCACGTGTCGAAGCCCTTCAGTAATGTATCCAAAAGCAGAAAGCGATCTATTTTTTCCAGACTAATACCATCATCGTAAAAGCAAACCATTAATGACCTGAATTCTTAAAAGGATCTTTAGCCTACAATTACTATTTGGTACAATTTCCGTATCAAAAGCCAGACATCAGAGACAGAGAGAGAGAGAGAGAGAGAGAGAGAGAGAAAGGAAACTGGCAGGCTTTATCTCAAACCAGTCAAAAGTGCATTAATAGCAGAATTGCATTAGTTCTGATCATTGAACACCGAAGCAGTATTCAGGTAACTGCCACTCTAATCCTAATCGATATCCCAATCGCTGTGACTGGCGCGAAAGATCATTGAAAGCACTCGGACGTGGTGCCCGCATACACATATATTTCCAATTTCAGAGGCGACAATAGCATGCTGCTGATCTGGCGCATTGCCAGTACGCTTCGTATTTATTTGTATTGTCACGGGAGTACATGTGCTCGCTGGTGGTCGTCGACACGTGACACGGAATATTGCACATAAGCTCGAGTTCACTCGCTTAGCCTTCCGTGGGCCTCGCGGCGATCAGCTTTCAAACGAAAGCCACCGCTCACCAAAGTGACTTCACCAAGTTTCCCGCTTGTTTCTCAGGGAATCCGGGCATTCGCGCGTATGGCCTCTGACTTTTGCCCGTAAAAACGCACTGATTAAGTCTCCGGCACGAAAGGCACCTGCTGAGCGCCAGCCGTACCACGATACGGGATTCGACTGGTCGATCCTACCCTAAATTTAGCATTCTCGGCTGCGTTCCACATTAGAAGTATCCAGTACGTATGTGTTCGACACTCTCTGTTACACGCACCTACATACCCACACCCCGACAGTATGTCGCATCCGTTCGTTAAGGTGTGCACCGCAGGTAAATATACATCGGTCACGCACGTAACACCCAAAGGCGTGCGTCTCTGTCCCACATAGATCGTCCACATACCGATCGGTCTGTACCGATTCCAATGCACCCCTGATTCAGAGAGACACCGGGGACGTTGATTGATACAAAGTCTACCATAGCAGTTACACGTTGCCCACCGAAATTAATATCGCACGTACACAAAAGCAACGTATCAGTCTTCATACACGAATTTGCCTTGATAGAGCGGCATAAAGCAATCGTAACTATATGTGTGCTTGCATCGATAGCTCTTCCACACACGAACTCAAAGGTACTTCAATATTTTAATTAATGCTACATGAGTCTTGTATGCATGAGAGTGGTTCAGTGAGAGCACCTACATTCGCAGTCGTCCGACAAGTCTGCCAAAGAATGCCTGATCGACGCATGTGCAATTAAAGGGGAGGCGGATATTATTAAATCGCTAGTAGCATAGGTATTACTAAAATATTAGCCAGTGGTCCTTGAAGCGATCGTTCAGACATATATATCTAACATCACATATGTCTTGAAGAAGGAGATGGAGCAATGGAGGATTTCGTAAAGGCGGACAGAAATAATTTCGACGATCTTGCATTTATCTCAGCTGATATGGCTATCAATAAAGTGTTCGCTAGTACTCTGTTTGCTCTAACGCGTACATTTGTATTGTGGAAATTAACACTTGAAATGAGACTCAATTGAAAATGAAAGTTTAAAGGTAGAGCTATGAACAATGACTATACAGGCGTATTCGACGCGTGCCGCTCTATCGATACTAATTGGCAGCGCTAACAGCTCGTTAGTGCCAAATAAATCGGGCGGCAATATAATCCGGCTGTTTTGGCGGGCTAATAATGTCCCGAGTGTCTGCGTGCCTGCTAAAAATAATGAATTCCCCGCCACCGACCGGCAATTTCATTTGTAATAAACTATTTTTCCAGAATAACCTGCAAAAAAAATATTACTAACAACTCGTGTCCAATTATAATACCAACCATCAATATTTCCTCAATTTGTTGAGTTATTAAAAACAAACAATGGCTAAAAAATCTTGTGCGAATGCGAATTAATATTGAGTAGTAATCGCAACGGTCAATCATTAGGCGTAGACATCGTTTCAAATTGGGATTGAAAATTTAATCAAGGTAGTCAGCAACGGTGTATTAATTGTTGACATTCAATGTCACACTTGCGGCGTGATATCTATCTACCGAGAACCACACATACGAGAACAGTTCGAAAAACGAGTGGCTGTAATATTTGCGGCCCCAATATTTGTCCTTGAATTTGCAAAGTAGCCGCTCGATATTAAGCGGCCGTTCTAATCAACCGCCAGTTATCGGATCGTCCCTCGCTGATTCCTGCGCGCGGCCGATCAATAAACCGCACGCTCAAACAAATTACGTTAATTACTCACACTCTAAAGTGAGATTCGCCTTCTTTCATGTGGGCCAAGCAATGAAAAGCAAACGATCGGAATAGAATTCGCAAATAGAATTGGATCACGCGCCACTGCTGGAATGATGCGACGGGGACTGAGGGGAGGAAGAAGGGCGAATCAACTATGATGCATATTCGATAGGCGTCCCGTACGGCGCACGTGCCGCTTTAAAATCAAATTGCGAGCGGATTGGCTCGATATCGGCACAATGAAATCGCTGTGTATACGCGGAGTAGCAGGCGCTGAAAAGTAGGCATGTCGATATGCGTCAGCAGATCGGTGCGTAATTAAACTCCGAATTCGTTAGTCAGGCGTCACATCGACTCGTAGATACGTGTGACCGTATAAATGGCCACAATCGATTCGGTACACATCGTTTGTAGAAAACCAGAGGTACACGGGAATTATCGGCTCATTAGCCGTCCTGATAATGCCCGCGGTATCGAGCGCCGGATGTTCAATGTTTAGTCAAAAGACGAATGCCCCAATGAGGGAAATTTCTACGGGCTCTTTGAGCTCGAAAGCTGGCATGCACCGTGAGCATTAAACATCGTTGGTCACTATTGACTTATTTGTACGTGAAATGTCTGGTCTAATCATTGGCTGACGGAAAGCTGAAATTTACAGTGAACATTGCCTACCATTATAGACTTTCCTATTCCAAATGTCTGCCCGAATTATTAAAATTGCGAAACCCTAACCTACTCTATGAATACCGAAAAACTGAATGAAAGTGGACTCAATAGGCTTTTGTGAGCCTTATTACCTATGAATGGTTGACACGTATATCAGGTACGTGTAATAATCTTTCATCTAGTAATTAGTACAATTATAGAGAAAAGCTAATAGACAACCGAAAGTTATTTACACGTAATTTTTCCAAATTCGATCCGATACTGGAAGTATTATGGATTCCTCTAGTACAAAGGCCTGTAAGTCACGCACACCTTGATTCTCCCTGACCTCAAAGAGCTAATTCAATTAATAGGAATCCATTAGTAACAGCGTGGTATAATTTATGTCAGTGGCAGGGTAAGTTTGAGAAAGTTACAAAGTAAGAATCGACGAGCATATTCGGTCCAAGCATAGATTCGCAATCTCGGTTAACCTAGGGCTGCGCAATGCAACCAACACCGCTCCAGGAAACCAATGCGATGAAATATCTGCAAACTCCAAGGCCCTGCTAGTCGGAAGCTACCGGGCGAATTGTTTTGGCGGAACTTCTCGAGACGGTAGCATGCAGGTGCTACTGTGAATAGGTATTACCCAAGACGCCCGAGCCGGGCCAGAATCCAATTTAATGTTGGCCGACGTTACCCGAGTCTTATAGGCATTTTATTTCTAAGAGTGAGAGCTCTAGCACTGAGCCATCTCCTATCACGTATCGTCTCAGTGGACACTTAAGTAATGCGGCGATAACTCAAACGTACAACGTGAAACACCTGTTCCGCTTATAAAGCCAGTTTAAGTGATATGTACCGGCACCGGTCAGACAAGCTTATGAAGCTAAAGAAGAATGTAATATCTAAATCAGAATAAGTTGGCGTAAGAAAATACTGACAGAGCAGACGTTTATACAACAAAACTGATGACTGGTGATACCAATAAAAAGTGTCACTATGAAAACATGGTATATACCGAGCGTATGAAACGGACACCGAGCGAAGAGTACACGCATAAGCTGTACTCGGCCCACTTCTCATTCACTGCTCTCATTATCAACGACGCCGTCTCCCGTTCCGTTCGATATCGCGCCCTCTCGATATATAAACGTGCATGGATCTGAGCACACAGGTGACAGCACGTCAGCGGATCTCCAGGATGCAGACGCATCTCATGCGCAAGCGTAAGCCGTGTCTGTGTTCGCACGGATTAGGAGTTCGGACAACTGATGAAGAGACAGGAAGGATCCACACACACAGATATACAGGAAATTAGACCTCTACACGTCACTCGGTTAAATATCTCTTATTGATAAAAGCAGGACTGGCGAGTGAAATCCTGCGAAGTCAACTCGAGTGTACGTTACTCGAGAAGGTGAAACATAAGTAGGAAGGGTGCAAAGGAAATCACTGCATCTGAATACTTTCCGCACTGAGCGAGAATTATGCTTATATAAATTATACTATGTAAATCCCTGAATATGTTCGCCAAAAGTTTCGGGTTCCAAGAATATAAAAATATGAAAAAGTCCTTTCGAGTGCTAGATCTTCCACTACAAGAACTCTTGCGCTCGAAAACTCATGCACACCGAGTATACGAAGTTTCCGTGTCTGCGCATTAAGTAAAAAGTATCAGTGACAATGGTGGCGGAGTGCGCTTGAAGGTGTATCCGCGTATTTGCTGATTGAAACGAATGTGCAAACGGGCGTAAGTAGTGCCATCACGCTTATGCAAGTTACTACTCAACATTGCACGCGGTTCCCTAATACGGCATATGTAGATAAATGGATGCTGAGAGTATGTAGAAGCCAGTGAGAGAAATAAAATGTACCTATAACATCGACACGTATAAAAGGCTTGTAGGTTGCCAGGGTAAGAGAACCAAAGGCCCATAAACCATCCTTGACTGTCTTTCTCTCGCATTCTCTCGGCCTCCCATTCCCCCTCAGCCTGGCTGTTCTCGGCTTTGCCTACGAAGCGCCTGCATCGCAGAAATTGAAAACTATCGGCATGGCAGTAGCCTCGTATGCATATCGTCTTACGTACTGGCGGACTGCAAATTCTAGCTCGCACCGCGCTGCTCAAAGGATGAGCGTCCAGGCGCGAATAGCAGTAACTAAGACTAATCATGAGATAATGCAAAACACAACTCACACCGGCCTCGGCTCTATTTGGAGTAGTTACTAATGCAGAATTTCCGAGCAAATTCAGCTACACAAAGGGGATCCGGGTGTATGGAATACAGTGTACCCGCAATGCCCTGTGATTAGCAGATGCCCCGTAAATTAATACACTGGAAAATCATCCGAGCAAAGCACCCTGTGTATTCTTAATAGAAATTACTACTGTTCTATGCTACCTACAAAATACATGTCAGTACTTTGACAGGTATACTGCTGGGCTTTATTATTCGGAGTGCAAGCGAGCCTTGGTCGAAGTCCATATCTGAGTCGGCTTTTAAATTTAGCGGTTGCTTCAAACAACGAAAATAGAGTGCGGCAGATAGGAAAACAACGGGATTGTCGTTTCATGTAACTGCTCGGATTCCCAAGGAGGTCCATTTACCCGAGCGGAAGACATGCCGGAGGTTTGAGAGCAAGAGATCAGCGGGGAGTGCGAATGTAGAGAAAGAGGAAGGGCAAGAATCGGAGAGGAAGAGCAACGAGCCGATGGCCGTGAGTTGGTGGTCACAGAACCGCGGCAAAAGAAGCCCGGCAGAGCCGAAATTATTACGTTTTGTTGGCCCAACTCCAACCAGAGACTGCTAACAGCCGCGCGCGATTATTGCAACACATTCTCTACGTTGACCTACATCGATGAAGATCACGCCTTTGGCCCGACGTGATCATCAACCCTTCCGATACCACTCGCCTCTTCGTTCCGCCTTCCGGCGAACGCCCGTTATCCCCCCACGCATGCACGCACGCGAATATGATTGTGAAACAGGTGTGCCAGCAAGAGCTAGTGCATATATATCATCTGTCAGCTGATGAGCCTGGCGTATTTAAAGCGCGTGATTCCTGTAATCTATCAGCTTTAACAGTGACGCCGAAAAAGGATGCGCTTACGGTTGCCTGTTCGATGATTGCTCGCAGTAGAACGATCCAGCGCGCGATCAGACAGTCGGACTAGACTTCGGGCGCACGGACTCGCAAGTTTGCACGTGGTCCCAGTTTCAACAAGTATCATTACCGAAACGTCAGCGACGGCCTTGCATCGCTCTATCGATGCGTGGCTAACAAACCCTCGTGAGCACGCGACCTCTCCCGATTAACCATATAATTCAAGGTCGAACCCAGTCAGGGGAAAGACGAGCGACTGCGAACCACCCCTTACGACCCTCCTGCTTTCCATCCACTCGGCGAACGAACCGATCGACATCCCACATACCGTACGCACACACACATGTGCACAGAGCGAAGACACACACATACTGCTATTCGGAGGAATGACAGGGCGAGAGAAAACCAGCGTACGACTATCTAGTGGAGAAGAGTGTCCTGACACGATGATGAGCTAAAGAAAAGGGTGAAAAAAGGGAGGCATGCAGGTGACAGTTCCGGATGACAGCTGACCGAGTGACCCGCAGAACAGAGGACCGCCCCTCCCACAGCCGCTCGATTCTCCCTCGATTTTACTCTCGATCAAGGGAGAAGAGAGTAAAGGCTAGAGCGATTGGGCAGCGTGCTTGATCTTTACTAGGGTTAGGGGGTGATACGAGCTTACCACCTTGCTTTCGGACTGGCATCCTCCCCGCAGGTGGTAAATCCTTGCCGTGGAAGAGAGTGGCGGTGGTAGCGAGCAGTTGGTGCTGGCTGGCTGACTGGCAGGTACGGGGGGTGGCTCGGGAGGCAGGAGAGAACTCGTCGAGACTCCCGGTGGAAAGGACGAGAGTGGCACGGGGCGGCGGAGGAGCGCACAGTGGTGGTGTGTAGCTCTCGCGGTGGTGCTCTGACACTTGCAGGGTCACACACAGTGTGTTATCGCGCACGCTGCCACTGTTGTCACGAGAGCCGACGGGCTATTCTACGGGCGGCGTAGACGGACGCGTGCACCGCTCGACACGTCACTCGCGAAACCTCCCGGTGGCCCGTAGAAACGTGGCGAAACGAAACCGATATAAACACACAGGCCGCCACCACTCGGCCACGGGCAATATGGCGACGAGCTTAGTCTAGCAGCCGGAAAACTGACTAGCACCGAGGAGCACGCCAGCTCCGATTGGTCGATCGTGCCAGCTGTGACGTCAGCCTGCCGCGTGACACGCTCGCCCTCTCCCTCGCACCCTCGCCTTTTCACCCCACGCGATACCCACAAGCCCGCTCGGAAAGCAACCCCTGAGCCGCCGAGCCCGACAACATCTACCACCGATATTTCCTTCTCGTGTGAACCAACTTCTGTCAGAGATTGAACCCTCGGGGGGAACCCCATCGTCATTTGAAATGTTTCATGCTTCATTCTCGATTAGTATTATTATAGGGCTACTGGCAATATCGAGCGATACTAGGTGATATTGATGAGATATTCTCGTGGTACATCTACTCCCGTGGACATTCATACATGCTGCATTTCGTCACGTGATTAGCACGTGCTGCATGCATTCTTGAAGCAACCCTATGCCATCTTACGGTTCTGTCGAGGGGAGTTTGTATACTTAAATGTTAACTTGCAATAATGGTTTATTGCTATTGGAAGATTAAGTCTAGCGTCGAACCCGTAGTACACCTTTACGCCCTTTATAATTGTCGCTGGTCAGTGGCTTTTATTAAGACCATGCTTTCTGATAAATAATATTAATAGATCTTAATTGCAGGATCATAAATTAAACAATGTCAGCTGAGAAATATACTCTCTGGAAATATTTTATCTTATATCGGAAGAAGCGGTTGATTCAAAACTACTAGAGTTGCCGGTGGCCTTTGCTCGTGCGCTTCGGCCTATGTTAGCTTGAATAAGTGTGCCGTAGTAACCTGGTACAAGTACAAAAATGTTTCAAACAACACCACCGAAGGATGTGATGAATATCAAACCATTTACACCCTCCGGGAGGATGGCACCCACGTTTCAATTATTATCACAACGCGAGATTCAAGACTATTATCAAGGAATAATTGATAAATGGGAGCCGCTATCGGACGTGTATATAACCTTACAATTTCAATCTTTATACTACTGTAAAATTGTTGAAATATCAACTATTTCACAGTGACAGCTACTCCAATTATAAAATTGAATTATCTGTGTAATGACAGATGATTTGTTGTAGGTGGGCAGTGAGAGTAGCCCCTGTATGCACAACTGTTGCTGTTGCAGTCTCCGGTTTTTGTGTAAATCACATATTTAGACAAAAATTCAACATACGAGATGTGGGCTTAGTGTGGTCCTTTTTGGGAACCGGTGCTATGAGTAGCTTAGTATTTGGTTTGGTTGATCGGGTAGGTATACAAATATGATTAATACTTATGCGATTCGGGTGTTATATAGTATACAACAATCCAATTCACAAATAGTATATCTCTCAAGACTTACAAATAAAAGTGACTACTAGATAAAATATGCACAACTGTTTTTTAGCTTACGAGAAGGTCAATATTAGACAATGATTATTGCCCAGTCTGTATACATGCCAGACATGCGATCGTCTACCCTACATTCGGTCTTGTGTTTCCATTGATAACAAGTCCAGCTATTAATCTTCATGTAAGAATTGTTCATCCTTCTATTGCTGCAAAAAGTTGAACTATTCAGGCAGTAAATAAAATCATTACTATGCTTCTACAGTATGCAGGAACCGCTGGATTTGATGTACCACAACTCCATGAACTTAGAAAAGTTCGAAAACTATGGTGGTCAATAGTAAAACCAGCAATTCCCACACTCTCACTAATGTGCGGTGCTCTTATGGCACTTGGTATATTCATGTCATACCAAACAATGGAAAATATACATTGGGTACATTATGTCATAGCAAGAATGCATGAAGACTATTTGAAACAATATGATGCTTTGGTCGACAAAAGAGAAAAAAAAATTGAGGATTCTGCCCAATAAACCTTGCTAAATTAGTTTGTATAGAAAAATAATAAAATATATATTAACACAAAATTAAATTTGTGTCACATCTACATACAAAGAATTACCCCCATTCTGTAAGAAAAGTAAGATAAAAGAATTATTCATAGTGGGTGGGTATTGAATCAAATTCAAGTGTTATGAAAACCTTGTTATTCTATATATCTTAAAATACAGATAAGTAATTTTTCTTTTCGGCTGCATATAACAAACTCGCAAACACAGTTAATAATTCTTAGGCAACAATAAACATTACAGTGAGATCCTTACATTTCTGAAAACGATGTTTTAATATAAGTAACTCATTCATCTGGTTCAAGTTAATTTTCTTGTGTGGTACAATAAAGATTTCAAAAACAAACCAATGAATTATTCCTTCATAAGCAACCAGAAATTTCACCTTTCCACAGAACAACAACGCCAAAAAATAGCCACAAAAAGAATTTTGTTGTGACGTTCCGCAATTACCGGTATTTTACAATTAGGTGGTATTTTACAATTGGTATAAAATGACCTATTATAAAAGTTGTATATGATCAGAATGTTCAGACACCTATTTGTGTATTTACATTTAAATTCCGGAATCATGGAATAATGAAATTGCATATCATAAACATCAAACAACCCGATACAATATTTTCCATCATATACATCTTTACAACGTTCCAATAGATCTTTAATATTTCTCACGAATAATACTAAGAACCTTCGAAATTTATCACCCGCGTGCTAAAATCCAAAATGCACATACATATATACCATATCTATGATGGCAAAGTTAATTGTGAATGTTAAAAAGTTTTGAACTGTCATTCAGAAAACCATTTTTCTACTTTTCGTATTTTCTCGTGTTATAATATATCCATTCTTACTTATTATCAAACAGTGCTACACAACGCTGAGTACGAGCGGTGCGAAAGCAAAGTTGTTAAGCATATCTTAGCCCGTTTAAGACACATGATTATCACTGTAGAACATATCCTAGTCCTTCCTTATAAACACGGAAAGAGATATTGCCACCATAACCAGAGAATGCTACTGTCATTATTAAGGGACACAGATTATAAGTGAAGCAGGGGCAAAACTTATGAAATATAATAGGCACCATCTCAAATAAACGATTCTAATGTAGAGTAATTGCCATTCATGTCATTTTCGCTTATACATCCTATGGTTAAAGAACACTTTCCGCTGAGGAGAGCAATTAGTATCTATATTGTGTGGATGTGCCACACTTTGCGGTGGACATATACATTCCCACCATGGGGATATGTGATTATGTGCAGGCAGTATTGATGGAAAATGGTTGGCAGTAGAGATAGGGTATAAACGTGACGATGAAATATGTTTGGGTTCAACTACTACTAATGTATTTTGTTGACTGGCCGTACGACTGTTGTAACTATTACTGGTGTGTTGTGAATGTGATTTAATAGCTAGATTATTATTTTTGTAGCAAACTGGATTAAGGGGTTGACTTAAATGGGGCCCATGTGTAGGACCCCTTGGCAGTTGCTAGCATCTTCTGCCATGCCAGTGTGTCATATACTCTTGATAGCTTACTGTGATCTTTTCACTTTGATATCTAGTCAGTTTTAGACTCCTTCTAATGTCTGGTGTTACTAAGCCTTTATAGCCGCCTTTGTGGAGTAAAGAATCTATTGTTTGTATTTGATCCCATCCTAAACAACATAATAGTTTGCATTTGAAGATAGAAGATCAATAGAAAAGTAGATTCAGGATATATAGATTAAATTATACCCACCTTGCTCAGCTGCTACATGAGGCAAATAAGTGGCAGTTCGTCTGCTTCCCTTTTCATTATGGAATTCGATTCGAATTCCATGTAACCCTACTTCCCAATCTAAGTAGTTTGCACCGTCTTCAAAGTGTCTAAGTAAGGATACACTTACATGCAGTCTTGGTAGTTCATCTCGAGTGATGGGATTGAATCTTGAATCCTTAAAAGCACTGAAATGAACGAAGGATTATAACACAGAGTATAATCTAAATATAAATTCTTTTCATACTGTAATAGAGAAAAGCGTATAATACCTCGAAGTTGCATATTCTCTTAATCCTGCATGTAGCTGCATAGCATTGAAGGTACCAATGCAGCCACGTAACCTCATGTCCTTCCCAATAGTCCATGTCACAAACAATGGGCTTCAAAGTTATATGGTAAAAGCATATTCAGACAAAGAGAATACTCAAATGTCATACCTACATTAATATTTAAGATACAAAATATAATATACTGTGATATCTTGAAGACTTAGTGATTTAGTCACGGACTCATTCAAATAAAATAATTTGAAAGGCTTTCAGATTAAAATAAGTAGAAAAAAGTACAAGAGAGATGTACCTACTCTCAAGCTTATCCTGTTTACAAAATATCACTGAACAGGTCCTATGCATTTTAATAAAAATCATGTATACATAAACATATCTTCATTCAATAAATAGATAACCATAAGAACATAATGTGTTGCATGCAGTACAGTTTCAGTTAAAAAACAGTGCCAATTTACGTAACGAGTGTGCAAGAAAAACATATTGATGCCTTGGCGACATCCAACTCTTTCATTAAAATAGTATCACATATAAAATTAAAGACAACGGTTAGGAAAATACGTGACCTCGAAAAGAACTGCGCCTCCAGCCACATATTTTTGGATGACAGTAACGGGAGCGTCAAACAAAGAGAACAAAGAGAAAGGATGCTTAAAATAAAGAACAAAAGGAGAGAAAGTGGAGGGTAAATAACAGTCGCGATTGTTTGATTCTGAAATGATTCCGAATGCATAGTCGAGTTCGAGCTAATATGTAAGACCATACAAGCACAAGGGTAGAAAGCGTGAGCGACGTCAGTGGATATTACTCACAATGCTTCGTTGCTGAAGTTGGGTGGTTTAGGTGGTTCGAGTTGGTGTAGTTGGCAGTAGAGGACATCGAAGCAATAGAAGCCCATTTCGGGCTTGACGATCGCGAGGTTCCGTATCCGGGTACCATTTTGTAAACCGCTCGAGCCATTGCACAGGACGGTTGAGGAATTATCTAGCTTCTGCTTCTTCGTCCCACAACAACCAGTTGCCATCTTTCCGTAGTTGATTCTTAGGACAGCAGCAAGCCAGATCGCTCGTCGCCCCGTGCGTCTTTCCGTCGTCCTCGATCTCGATGTCGCGTGCTAAAACGCGCGCGCGCTCCACCAGGTGTCTCGCTGCCCAAAGAAACAGCTGTTACATCCTCGATCATTTTCTCATGGATCCGAGTAACATCTAATCTTGCTTATACTTCGTCATTTCGAGGGAACACGATTTGCAGTACATTATTTAACGTATCTCTCAGTCTTCTCGTTCAATTATATGCAGACTTGCTATCCATTTGGGAGTGTTCAAATTGATTTGGAACAATTGTATTTGAAACTGTAGCAAATCGCCCATCGTCACGAATTTGAAAATTGTTCAGTTTTGGCTTCCGTTGTTCCCAAAATAACTTTCTTGAAATTGAAATGCCAGGCAGTTCTTGCTCGTCTTTTATATTGGAATTGTAAATGCAATACTTTGTAACCAAATTTCCCAAACAAATAATTTGAAGAACAGTCTACAATGAAGCCCTTATATGTACCACATACATTACTTCGCACTCTGTTATTATAAAGTCATGACGCCCTACTATCAGCCCCAAGCAGACAAGCTTTTTGTGAAGCAGTAGGTGAAGCAGTGTCTTACCAGACACAAATTCAACTTGGAAAAAGCGGTGAATATTTCTTATAAAATGAAATAGAAATAAAATTTTTACATGCTTATGGTGTAATAAATTATATTAATGGTCGATTCACCATCATATAGTAAAAGTATTGATTAGACTTCAATGTGCAAAGCTATTCCTATAGCAAGTGAATAAATACAAGAGGAGAGTTATTTTTTGAGAGCAGGCGTATCGTATTGAGATGATTAGCAAACCAAGAATCAATTTGCCAAGGGGACATGTGTAACTGCGATGCAAAAGTAGGATACGTGGCATGCATCCATTGATACAACGAAATATCATGCTGGAACTTCGATATAAATACCTTTGGAACGCAGAGGCATCCTTGCTGAAGGTTGTTGGGAACTTGTGGCAATTCCCAACATAAACTTCGATGATTAGCATCAAATCGTTGTCACGACGCAACATGCATTGACTCGGTCAACCACGAGAAATCACTACTTCAATTAATATCACAGTCACGCATTATTTTAAGAATTGCTTGTATCGAGCACTTATCGGGATTCTAATGTAAAATATATGCTGTTACACTGTATATCACGTAATACTTTAAAACGTAGAGAACCGACACACAGGCCACTGCTTTACATGCAGAATGGCGTCGAACACTAAACCGGCAAGAATTCTATATAACAGAAGGACGCCGTTCATTGGCTGATTCTAAGAACATAGTGTCACGTGGTACACCCGCGAATTTCTTTTTAAAAAAATGGGGGATGGTATTCATTTAAACGAATTGATAAGTGTGTTCGACTTTATTATGTGTTCTTAGGCAAAACTCAGATTCGATTCGAAAGGTGCCGCATTTCGAATGCAAAAATACTTAGTTTTGTTGTAAAGCTATAGTACCTTGCTAGGATTCTTGTTTTAACACTAGTTTCTCATAGAGAATGATGGAGCTTAAATTAGTGTTATTATACTGAATCTTACATCTACGAATATAAGTCCACAACTAATATTGCTATTCTGAAATCACGGCACATCATTCCATTTCATTGAGGTATTTTTTTATCACAGCATGTGATTTAATAGTACTATCGTTGCGGTTCCGTCTAATCTTATACTTCAGCATTAACATTGTTTCGGATTATTATATTCCGTTACAAATGACGGACTTTATTCTTGCACTAGGTAAAATATCATTCTTTATCACAGTATTATAAATAAAGTTGCGAGTATCTAGATGCTAGCACTTGTTTCTCTGGCAATGTTTCAGATATTCTTGGTAGCTTACAGTCAGCTTTTCACTTTGGTATCTCGTTAATTTAATTTTTTTTCTAATATCGGGCGTGACTTTGCCTTTAAAGCCACCCTTATACAGCAGTGAATCTATTGTCTGCGTCTGGTTCCACCCTAAATATGTGAAATTCTTAAATTTAGAGTATAGCACAAAGGTTTTTTGAAATTATCAAGACATGTTTAAACAATATACGTACCCTGATCCTTTGCTACATTCGGCAAATAAGTAGCAGTTTGTTTGTTGCCCTTTTCATTAAGGAACTCTATCCGAATTCCATGCACCCCTACTTCCCAGTCGAGGTAATCATTACCCTCCTCGAAATGATTTAAGATCGAGACGCTCACATATAACTTGGACAGTTCATCGCGAGTGATCGGGTTGAAGCGTGAATCTTTGAAGGCACTTTGAAAAAACGGTAATTGCAATTAAAAATATATGCATCACTGTACCTTGAGTTTCATTGCTTGCGAAACCTTAGCTTACCTTCGTGTAGCGTATTCCTGAAGGCCAGCGTGTAATGGCATTGCCTTGAAGGTACCGACGCAGCCCCGTAACTTTTTGTCTTTCCCGCTTGTCCATGTTATAAATACAGGGCTACAAAGAGGAAAGATTTCTTTCTGTTCAATGGATCGACCCAGTAACCGCAGGACTGTGAAATATACGGCAAGATATGACTATGCATAATGAAAGTGCTTATTCAAGAAAGTATCATAGATTACGTCAAGAAACCTAGCTTGACTTACACACAGTAGCCTTAATATAATCGCTTCCTATTTTGTGCATTTACATCCAGCCAATAGAGTGGTGTGCGAAAGAATTTGAAACAAAAGCATTTTCTGTCATGAAAGTTTGCGTTTTCTAAGCTGAAAGATCAGATGTAACGGGAAGTGAGAAAACAGCTGGGGGGGAAGCGCAAAGATAGAGTAAGTAGGCATTGATGGAGAAAGTGAGATAGCACTTGCTAAGATATAGAGATCTGTGTGAAATATGTCCGACAATTCATTTCGGGTACTGTCACACGAAATGCGTTACTCACAAAGCTTCACTGCCATAATTGGGCGATTTTGGAGGATCAAGTTGATGCAATTCGCGATAGAGAACATCGAAGCAGAAGAAACACATTTCACGCTGCACGACCATCGCGCTGCTCAACTGCAATCCATTTTCTATTACGTCGGCGCCGTGCGCGATCACTAACCGGCAGTAAAATTGTCGATACAAACGAAGGTCCAAAAGTTCATGTTATTACAAGCGGCGTAACGCCTAGATCGCTATAAAAATGAATGATACATTTAAGACCAGGTCATTGAAGAAAAAAAAAGTCTGTTTATTGCGTCACAAGTTCCAATTGTAGAATATACAATTAGTTTCTCGATTGAAATAAACATTGATCAAGTTGCATTTTTTAATTTTTATAAGTGACGATAGAGGCCCATAAAGTAATGAATGTGATACTTAAGTAATATCCTTTGAAAAGAACTAAAATTGTAAAGTTCTTTGATGTTAATAAGCTTTCCTTTAACACCTGCAAAATGTTCAAATCTACAACAGCTGACATCAATCACGGCTAGATACATTTTTCAAAAATATACCGATAACTATTTGTCATTACTATGAACTGTAGATTTAACTGAATTTATAAACAATTATAATTTCTGGATTGGTGCAAGTGAAATATATTGTTTTGCGCATTGCGGACGTAAACTTCAGGTCTTATAGTACACGTCTTATTTTGCTAAATTCGTATGCGAATTATTCTAAGATTAATTAAGGTATTTTTGTGGCAGTTAATTGAACAATGTCACTACGATACACTTAATGAGACGTAGTTACTCAAACTATGGGCTATGCTCAAATATTCTTTCCGCAAGATGCAAAAATATCGAAGGACTTATGCAATAACAGAAGCGCAACACTTTGGTTTTATTTATTTTTACCAAACACTGTTGCTATAAACAATTCTAACAATGAGATTATTGGCAGTGAATAAAAGTACTCATCACTTAATACGTGATCGTGAAAAGCAAGGGTGCTAGGAAACACGAAAACGCTGTTCATGCTCCTCTATTGTATAGAAAAACTGGGGCACCTGCTTTTCCGCACAATAACAATGCTCAGGACCTTCGATTCTTTACAAATCAGAGAATAATATAAAACCACAATGAGATCATCATGTTGAAACTTATACCTATTTTATAACGAGTGTCACTTCTTTTAATCATAATGCAGTCCATTGCTTATGTACAAACATCCCCGCACATACTACATTTTTCGAGGATGATATCTTTACAAACTGTACCTTTTAGTGGATCAATGATCATTTTTTTTTTGTTATTGACTGGAGATTCTTGATCCACATAATTAACTGTGCCTCCAACACTTCACAATTTCAGGTCACATTATTCAAAACAGTGCCTCCAAATGGAGAACTGCACCATAATTATAGAATACAACATATCGCCATTTTCACAGTTGGCTTGTTTTACCTTAACATAAAAGTAATTTTCAATGTAGCAATGGTATAACAAAGCAACAACGTTTTTGCAACTAAAGATTTTGATGCCCGTTGCGATATCATCATGATAATAATGACAAGCTTATGTGTAATAGATAAAGAAGAAACATAGTTTATTTATACCATTTATACACAAAAACGCTTTGCTTTTCCGCAATTAGTACCGATAAAGCATATCTGTTTCTGGTAACTTAATCTCGAATTTTGAAACTCATTCTCATAAGGTGTTTTTAGCACAGAATTTTTAGCGGCAGATATTTATTCAGAGAAGCGATTGCATAAAATTTACCCTCTATCCAATATGTACTCTCGTCGAATTACGACCTCCTTGATACAATAAATCTATATGGATATAAAACTTCAGCATTTCCACTTTTTACACACCAATATTATGATTTAAGGACGACATTTCTATCGTTTCATGTAGTATACGAATAATAGAAACATTGTTGCACGGATATTTGTACATAAAATCTTGCGAAGCAGGCAGTGAATTGCAGGCAGCATCACTGTGCTACAAAAATGTTTGTTTCATTCGTATACTGCCATTATGTGAACGCGAGTGGACGACTCTTGGTATGATATTTACTTACGCAGTGATCTACCCGCATACCGAGTGTTTCAACACATTCAGCTGGGGAATACCATAAAGCATTTAAAATATAATATGTAAGCTTTGCAGCTCAATGAAATCTATATTCATTTATCATACCAATATCAAAGTTGAACTCGCTCACATTCAATATGCATCTTACCATTTTCTATATTGATAATTTATAGAATAATTATTTATATTACAAGCTACGCAAACAAGATTCGACTTAGATTGTGCCATTATGTAACTAATTCGATCGTCACCAGGGAGAATGGCGGGGCACGATACAGGGGAAACTGTATATCCAAAAGCATACGAAGTATAATAGGCACCACTTTAAATAGTGAAAAACTGTAAAGAATAACCAGCTCCAATGTCATTTTCGTTTACGAACTCCACGTTCGACAGTTTCTTGCGGCGATAAACGATGGACACGCGGATGTGGATGGGATTGCAAGGGATAAGCAGGACCAGCTTGATCCCACCAAAGTGAGGAATAATCCCACATGGGAACCATAATTGGTGAAATAGGAGGTACTGGAAGAGGATGTATAAATGCAGGATGATTGGGTTGAGCGACCACTAGTGAATGCTGCTGACCGGCCACATAAGAACTGCGTTGACTATGATTGTAATGTGAACGTGATGTACTAACGGTATCACTATTGTAATGAAGGGCGATCGAACTTTGAGGTAATTGGGGTCCTTGGTTAGGACCCCAGGCCAGCTGCTAGCATCTTCTACTATGCCAGTGTGTCATATAGTCCTGATAGCTGACAGTGACTTTCTCACTCTGGTACCGTGTTAATTTAACGCTACGCCTAATATCTGGCGTTACCAGTCCTTTATATCCACCTTTGTGTAGAAGTGAATCTATTGTTTGTGTCTGGTCCCACCCTAAACATGAAAAATGTTGACTTTATGATATTGTCCGAGCCAACTATATTGTCAGCAAAAACAGGAGCATCCATTTTCTGCTTTTGTATGGACAAAGAGCTGACATGAAACGAGCATGTACATTTGAATTACTGATTCAAGGAACAAGTGGGACATAGTGAACGTTTTACAGATACCCTATTTGAATAGCTTCTTTTGGAGAACAATACTGGTCTTGCAATAATTATTAACTCGCTATTTATCTCAAAACGGAGTACATACCTTGTTCTGTTGCAACATCTGGCAAGTAGGTAGCAGTTCTTCTATTACCCTTTTCATTATGAAATTCTATTCTAATACCATGAACTCCTACTTCCCAATCTAAATAGTCAAGCCCATCCTCAAAGTGTCTCAAAATTGAGACACTCACGTGTAACCTCGGGAGTTCGTCACGTGTTATAGGATCGAATCTCGAGTCTTTGAATGCACTGAAAGAATCCACCGGACTCATCATAATGATGCGATCGAATTACTCCAAATCGCATCTTAGAAAATCATTATTCACCTTGTAGTGGCGTATTCGCGAAGTCCAGCGTGCAATTGCATTGCATTAAAAGTCCCAATGCAACCCCTGAGTCTCATATCTTTCCCAATAGTCCATGTTACAAACAAAGGGCTGCAAACGAAAGATCGCATTCCAGAATCGTCATTCATCCCAATAAATAGATATCGAGTGATTGAAGACTGTCAAGAGCATTCCAATCATAAAACATGTTACGAGTTGCCGAATCTCTCCGTGGCAGTGATAACCACACTCGTTTCTCGCCAACATACTTTTGTGAATAGCAATATCTGACTTCCAGAACCGAAAGGAACAGGCTACCGCAATTGACAACAGAAACAGAGAGGTGCGAAAGCGTGGGTGGCACAGGATAAAAACATCCCGCTGGAAGTAGGAGGGATAGAGAAGGTGAGAGCGAGAGAGACCGACGCAGCAGCTGATGGCGCAAGTACGTAAGCACGAGATGGCAAACAGAGGCGAGAGAGTGAGAGAGAGAGGAGGTGACTGACTCCGAATAGGGAGGGCGAGTGAGACAGGCGCAGATATGCCAGGCGAAAAGCAGATTGGAATGGAGATGGGATCAGATGTCAGGGATAAATTGATACTCACAACGCTTCGTTGCTAAAGTTAGGCGATTTTGGGGGGTCGAGCTGGTGCAGTTGGCAGTAGAGGACATCGAAGCAAAAGAAGCCCATCTCGGGCTGTACGATTACACTGTTCCGCAGCAGGGTCCCATTCTGCAGCACGGCTGAGCCGTTACACAAAACGCTCGAGCTGTTGTTCAGCTTCTGCTTTTTCGTCCCGTAACAGCTAGTTGCCATGATTCCCCCGAGCTTCGGACCCGTGCGACTACTGCCCACCGCGAACACGATCACGGCCCCCAACCTACACTTTGTCTCCTGTATTCTCTGCCCCTGTCTCTGTTCTCTGCCTCTCTGACTCTTCTTCGTCGTCGCGTGCTTGACCGCGCGCGCGCTCCATCAGATGGCACTGCTGCTTCTCTAAACAGCTGTTTTGTATTAGCCGCCATAATGCGAAGCGCATGCGTCTCAGTTCTCCTTCCAAATACCGCGCGGGGTTACGTGTATTTCTCATCGTCGCGTTTATTTTTTAATTTTATACCCAAAAACCGACGGGATTTCGTGTAACTACTGTGACACATCGAAGAACTAACGATCCTCGCCAAAAGGAAGTAAGCAGCACACGGTGAAACGCGTTACTACTCTTGATTCGAGCGAAATTGTCGGTGAGCACATGAAAGGACACATTAACGAATTCTACTGGAACAATTAAACGAACATTATTGATGTATTTTCGTCCATCACCTAAGCTGCTATTACAATTTGTTTAGATTTTGTACAGTACCAGTCAGTAGTCGATACTAAACAGACGTTGGTGGTGGTGGTAATCTACTGTCGACATGATTTGAAACAGATTGAAGATATACAAAATGAACAATCATAACTTTGCAGCCATGTTGGTTTCTTCCTTTTGGTGAGTCTCATACAAAGTATTGATGAGTTCATATATTATTTTCGCCACTGTATACATTGATGCTTATGAAGATCTGCTGCTCTTTTGTGATATTTTCAATGCAATAATCTATAACCCCCCAAAAACGCATTGAAGTTTGCATAGAAAAATGAGTCAATCTCTGTAAAGCTAAGATGAAAGATAAACTTGTCTGACCACTCTTATATTAAAGCAGTGAGATCATGGAAGATAGTCTCTGTATTCTACACATTTCCCAGCATGCACGCATTTCAAATATTGCTGCAAACTAATTCACAGTGAAAGCCACTCCTAGAACGGTAGTTACTTCTTAATTACAAGGAATTGTATTATCGCAACATCAACACCTTCATCGATATCGCATGCAAGGTAGTCCAACGCTGATTATGAGAACGCGAATCACGCTTCCTCGAGCGACTTCCGCGTTGGGAGTCGTAAGGGGCCGTGAATTTGATTAGTTAGACAGTTAGAGAGAAGAGTAGAAGAGTTTTATGAGAGATTAGAGCCGGTTGTCTAGGTGCGTACAGAGGCAATCCGAAGCAACGGTAGGGAGAGCGAGAAACTATGCCGAGGGCGCCGGCTTTTCGCGTTCCTTACCTGGCACCTGTTCACGATGTACCGAAGGAGCCTCAGGCGTGACAGTAGATAGAACCGGGCAGCATGAACACGCGTGTCTCGTAGTCCTCCGATATATTTGTCATTCCTGCCAAGCATGTACACCTCGAGCCAGGGTTTTTTTTTTCACCCGGGACAACGCGTCGTAGTGGTGATCGCCGATATCCTTCGGCGCTCGTAACTCGACTTGGCGCCCACCGGCTGCTGCTCATTGGAATTCCGGGGCTCCCGGGCCGCTTGCCCGCGGGCCACGAGGTCCGCAATAAATCGGGGAATTAAACTCGCCAAAACGGACTTTTGGGAAACGGTAGACGCGTCAGTGGAGTCGTGCGAGCTACTTGGTTCAGTGCTCTTACCTTGGCAAACCTTATGCCGGCTCGGTATGTATAATGTATAACGTTGGTTCCCCCTCGAGAAATTAATAAATCCTCGGCTATATCAACAAGACTTTTTGCATTCTGCTCCAGCGGCTAGTGTGTACCGCGTTCACGGTGAAACTACTTACGAACGCCCAGGAAACAGTCGCTGGTGGCTGTCGTAAAGGCAAACGTCGTGGAACAGTTTCCAGTTAACGTAGCGCGCGATTGAAGTGGGAGCGCATTAATGATAGCAGGTTGTTGCTCGCGCTCTCCTGGTCTAGTGGATCGGTGTACTACGTTATGTGAATGTGCCCCGGGATATCTTAGCTTAAGCCACGCCATGCCCGCGCGATTCGTGATTCAATTATATGCGGTTCATCGAGTTCTGTTGCATGATTGGATTTAATTAAACTGGTTCTCGCCCGCGATAAGTGATACTGGGCCTAGTGTGTGACTAGCGGTCTGTGTGTGGTTGACCTTTTCGACGTGGTGTGCTATGGTATACCTGGCGGTGTTACCGCGGTTCTTCAATGTCACGGTCAGGAATTCGGAGAGTGGGATTCCGCGGAGGCTTAATTAACTGCCGGCGCGCGGCATCGTCGAAACCGGTCGCTAATTTGGCGACGAATGCCGCGCAAACCGGAACAATTAGAGCATGATTGTGTAACAGCGCTCAGGCAATGGGTAAGGATCTCTTGACTTACTTTTATTTTGACCACTTACCCAGTCCTACACAATCGTTTAAGTATCGACTCCAGTGATCATTGGCAGTCGCGTCTTCCACTTGAAATTATACACATTACATATGCACCTCGTGCATGTCTGCCGTTGTTTCGTATCAACACTGATGCATTAAGAAAAATGTGTCATGTTACCGCGAACGTATTAGTATGAGCTGGCAGGTGAGCCACTCTCTTAGATTAGCGTTGAGCGCTATAAAAGTCTTGGTGAGTATCATCCGACGTTTTATAATGACAATCAAAATTGAAATAGGAAATGTACGAAACCAGCGTAAAGTCCTTTCTGGCTGTGTGTATCAAGTCTTGAATCTTAGGATTTAGAACTTAATAGGTGTCCAAACCTGTAGGTTAAATTCCTTGAATTTCAAGGTTTTATTTGCAACATCTTGGGCAAATGGGATCATTAACGCGCTCGGAACTCGCGTTTACTGGTTGTGGGTAGAACGGCTTCCATAAATAGAACACAATACGCTCTTTTTACCATTTTAGAAGAGCCCGGCATTCGAGCCGACTTTTTCATTCGATGCATTAGGTGCATATTTCATTCGCTTTAAAGTAAAATGCACCCAGCTTCTCGGTAATTCGAACACATGGCTTTAGTAATTTATATATGTACAGTTTTATTAATTCACTCGGTGGTTTGATTGCACAATTTTAGTAATTCACATGCGCATCAGAAAGACATACGAAATACATTTGGCAAGTGAAACGAGTACGCGTCTCTACTGATAATGCCCTTGTGCTTTGCAACGTCAGTTGTGAATCTACCATTACTCCAGTCAGATATTTTCATCAGTTGCATAAAAAATTGCTTTCGATCTTAATTCATTCCTTTGCCAAATAATCATTCTCACTCTGGATTCAGATATACCAGTGATTAATCAGATTTTATGAAAGTTTCCTAGGCGAGATAGAGTGGGGAAGATTTTTACCGCAGATTCCAGAATATATAACCAGATTGAGCTAGGTCCAGCTGGCCCCTCCATGAATAGTCATAAAGGCGAAAACTTACTTTCATGCAGAGCAAATAGCGGCGCCCGAGTAGAAGCGTGCTTAATAAAATAACATCCAGGTGGAATTCTTAAATAAACGTGGGACGTCGTTCGCCGTGAGTCCGTGATGTAATCGTCACGCAGGCGGCTCTCGGCGCTGTAAGAAAATACGCACTCTTGCATAGAACTTAAATTACACACGAGGGGAATCCCGCGAGAAAGAGTAGAATATGTACGGGGTACAAAAGTGTTGGTGTGTGTGTCTTTGCACGCCTCCTGCTCGTAAAACGCAAACAATGCGCTTCCCTCGTCATTCCGCACTGTAAACGCACCTCCGTGCAGAGTGCATCCTTACTCGGTGAATGATCAAGTGAGCCTCTCTTGATTTCACGCGGGTCCCGTAACATTTCCAATAAAAAGACAGCGTTCCAGGAGGCCACGTCTGACACTTCAGGCTTCTTATCCCGAGAAATGTTTGCATCGTGGAAAACGTCTCGCTTTTTATTGTATGCCGAAGAAGAGAGAGTTGATCGTGAGAATGTACCTTGACGCCAGTTATCTTGGGACGTCCGTCCTTCCATTTGCTCGCACGTGCTCCCTTGTTAGTTTGTCCCACGCGAGAGCCGCGGAGGACGACGGACTTTTTCGCGGCTAAAGGATCGAATCCACTTCAACGGTCGCGCACACAAAAGGACACGCTCAACCACTTTTATTTCGGAAACAAAGCCGCACGAGAAACATTCTGGGAAAGCAATAGGAGGAGAGCAAAGATCCATTCGGGCGACTAGTTTCCCAGGCTGCATAGTTCGAATAGCTTTTGGAGTTAATTTGCATCAGAAATTAGAAGCGAGAATGTAACAAGCACGTCAAAAAGGCAATGACTATTATTAGTCTTTTGAGAGAAAGTGAATTGTTGCTGACCAATTCTAGTGCTACTGTGCACAGATATTGAGGAAGTTCGTGTGTTGAGTAGATCGAGGTCGACATGGATTTATGCGAGGGACAGTAAAAAATGTGAGGGCACCAGCCTACCGAGCCTGAAGGCACATGAAAAGGAGGTGCGTAACTCTGCGTGAGCGCCGGGAAAGAAACGACATCACCAAGCTATGCAAGGTCGGAATTTATGCAATGCAGCCTGGGAATTCATCGCGAATGCATCTTCATTGGTTGCTTATCGTGCTCGCCCCTCTCGAACAATCGCCTACCCATTGAGAAACTTTGCCTTGAGCCAAGCATTGGCTGTCTTAGTCCCATGTGGGCCGATTCCCACGCGTCTGCACTTCTAATCGGTCGCTAATTATGCCGAAGACTCGTCATAATTAACACCGAAGAATGTCAATTCGCAAACGTCTGCTATTTGCTTTATAAATTCCCTTCAGTCACAGCTCAAGTCAAATAAGAAATTCAATAGAAGAAAATAGAATTCATTGTGTAAACTGATTGAAAAGAATTGTAAATAAAGTATTGCGTACACATGACATTGTCACATGATAGCTTGACTAAGACACGAGGCAGGATTTTTGAAATATGCCGACAAAAAAGTTCCAATTATATCTTTGTACGCTGTCAGCGATATTTTTTATCAAAAGGGAGTAAAAATCGAGCAAAGGAATCGCTTTGTGCAAGCCTCGTCGTTTCACAAAGGCGAGGTGAATCACTTGCACCGAAAGTGCACGGGGCTTGCTCGTCGCTATGGATTTCTGATAATCAGTAATATCCCTGCGCGGGGTACGGACAGGGAGGAGATCCTTCGAGCGCACGAAAGTGCGCTTGGTGGATTGTCGTGTCCTTAGGGGCAACCAGTCGCATCTCCATCCCCAAGAATATTCTTGTCGGTATAAGCTTGGAAGGAATCAAAATGGAAATTCTCGAGCAGAGGTCGCACACCCGTCTACTACATAGATATTTCCGTGGCGGCAGGATATCTCAGTTAAACAGTCCATCGCGATTCTATTTGTGCAACACGCCACTATCAGGATTTCGGCTATATTTAGAAGCTGTTTTTACCGTAGCTCTCGCAAGGTTGTTGAACCTTTAACCTGGCAGAACATTGGACGGGAGAGGGGCTGCCGTCGGGCGGAGAATCAACCTGTCGACCTGCAAATCGAATCCGCTCTCATTTTGGTATTTGCTAAAGACCAGCGCTTCGAGTCTATTTACGGGCGTATTGGCATGCCCGGCTACGTATGAATCTCCTTCCATCAAATGGCTAATTGGACGCCTTTCCAATAGTAACTCGTAATAATAGAGAATCTGCTTCTCTTTTCAGATTTCCTTATATTTTATATTGCAGATATCATGCATAATGCTTTCTCATATAGAAAACTTACATCTAGAATACATGAATATCCTCGCTCGTGTAGTCGTCTATGGCAAATTTTAAGACTATGCCTTTTCGGATCTTCTATCCGTATTAATAACGAAACTAACGTATATGTAGTAGTGACTAGAGGATTAAACTAGCATTACGATGGCTTATTGGAGAATCTATAAGTACATCATGAGAGACGTTTCATGAGTAATTGCTTTCTAGATATGGCGCCAGAGTTCTGCACCGCTATTTCTAATAGTAAATGTGGACGCAATCGACCTCAGTTTAAAAGGATCACATTTCTACGAAACTTTGCAGGCTCCTTGGCTGCTGATAGTTTTTTTAATTAACACGTGTCAGTCGAATGCGCACGGTACTGCCAGGATCACGCGTGCCTGAAGAAAAGAGCTATTAAGATGACCGTCAGAGACCAGCAGGAAATTGCGCTAGCTGTTGGTCGTGTGGTGGAAGAGTGCAGGGCCTCATTTTTCCTGGAATCATCAGTTGCCTTGTTATGATGACAATGATATTCTTCCTCATTCGGTAACACGTCTTTCACGATGCCTAGGAAGTCCTCGAGAGGACAAAGTTCCCTGCAGCCAGGGATAGTTTGAATACTGAGCTGCTCGGAGACGCCTGTCCACAGTAGTACCTGTAATAGCAGACGAAATTCTCAGAAACTGTGGTGAAAATCCTATTGTCTCTCGTCGACTATCTTAGAACTATTCTGTTTAGCTTATCTAAAACTTAATGAATCCAATTAAATGGATTTAAGGAGACGCACTCTGACGTAGTAGGTGCCTTTTTTGTCGCGAAGCGTTTCGAAGATGAGAGTCGAACCGTAAGCTGGAATGACAGGTTCATCGAGGCCTAGGACTCTCGCAAATGCGGCAACATTCACCTCGTGTCCAGAGAATAAGAAAGCCTTTCTGTCCTCCGGTTGCAATCTCCCTGTACGATACGTCTTTATGTCGTCCACCACTTTACGCAGTAGCATTCCTGGTAAAACCGAAATCCAGTCATTACATAATATCCCCGCTCTCTCTCTCTCCATCGCCCTGTAGAAGGAAGCCTTGGCGTACGCTTGTGTGAGTGCATGCCTGGTTTCATTTTATGTTTGAAAGCATACCTCCGTTCAAGCGTCTCAACGTTTTTGTGTACGAGCGCAGTTTAAAGTCCAGGGCCAGCATGTCCTTCATTGGGCTGGGATACACGCTCTCGGTCCATCTCGGTAGAGTCAGATTTTGAGCAGCCTTTGTACAAGATACATCGTGAGTAAATTAGTGAACCAAACTTGATTAAAACTGGATACTAAAGCCAGATGCATATTTTTTTTTTTACATTTTGCCCATAAAGTTTTATGTTCAGAAATGTCGACCCTGTCTGTCGGTTTTGATAAGCCTTCGAAAGTAAAGTTTTATGTAAAACTGAAACCAACGTTTTGTGTACGACAACTAGGTCTGTGCTGACGAAACTTTATAAGATACTGTGTTTCTGGGCGAGGTTGAAAGAATTATACGTGTTCTGGAATAGTCACCTCTTCCTTGAACAAGTTGTATAGGTAGGCGACGGTGGATGTCGAGTCCACTAGTTTTCCAGTGTGAGTTGTCAAATAGTCCATCACATTCTTATATTTGTTCACTATCTCGCGTATGTTGTCTTGATGAAGGAATTTGGTATACTCCTCCTTGTATCTGAAACAAAGATCATCTCCTTTTGAGACGCGACGGTCCTCGTGACGTCCTGCGATTTCTTCCTGAAAGTCAAAGGCATCTCCTTTGTTGAGAGTCTCCCGTTCAAGCAGGAGATTGGGATACTTACTTTGGACAGCGGTGCGGGAACAGGAGGTTGTCAGCCTCGTATGGCACGAAGAACGACCAAGCTGGAATCCAGGGCAGATGAGGATTCCAAGTCTGCTTCTGGGAGGGCGGGAATAATCCTGCAAGGACCAGCTGAAGAGACAGTTGAGTCCTAGGCACATCAGTCGAGCGAGCGTAGATCTTGGCTGGCCAGTAATCCGGACCGAAATATCGGTCGTAACGTTCACGTAGCATCGTGCCAATCCGGAATTCACGCATCTTACCTTGCTGAAAACAGTTACATCCTTATACAAATTGTTCCTTAAATATTCCGTTCTTTTCCAAATCATAACTTGTGAACAAATAAATAATTTCGAAAGAAAAGAAATAGTGATTCGTCTCTTTAACTATCCGGTTTGATGCTCATCTGATTAGTAGGATTATTCATTACTGACTAAAACTGTGAGAATCTCCAGTAGATTCACCGTGAATCACTCATCCATTCATGGCCAATTATAAATACATTTGCACAGCAGACCTTTAACATTCAACGCAACTGGTTCTTTCTATACTGAATATTGTCAACAGAGCGCACAGTTATTTTTATAAATACTGTTGGAATTATTATAATTTAATTTAATTTCATAATCTATAATAAGTAATGGCATAAATTGATTTATACTCTTACGTTGGTCAAGTCCCCATTTCCAAGGGGGGTGTAATCGTGATCCCGATGGGGATCAGTTGGATAATTCTGGTACTCCCTGTGCGGCACTTTGTCACCATGTCGGAACACCTTGGAAAAAAGTGGGTAGAATTAAGCGTTTTCCAGATCCTTCATCGCGGCACTTATAATCGATCTAATTTTTCGGTTCAACATCGCGCGGTCACTCGATCACTCCGAGATAAAAAGCTCTCACATCACAAAAAGTATTAGTTGACAATTTACCACGTGTAGTAGTTGTATATCCAGATCACATTTGGCCAGGGTGAAGAGGACGAGTAGGAACGTCAGGAACACGGCGAATCGCGTGAAGTACATGATCACTTAGGCGTGGTGAGAAGAGGTCGATCAGCAGAGACCACGTCCAGGTCGGAGAATTTCTTTCGAGGATCTGCCCAGGCGTATATATTCCTCCTCACACTTAACTAAAGGAGCCGGCGAGTGGGAGTGGATAAGGAACAGTCGAACAGGTTTGCTGTTCTCTCGATTTTTATCGTGGGTTCCCCGCTTTTGCCTGTTACGCTGTACACGTCGTTGATCCTTTTCCTGCAAGCGGAACCGTGTTCTCGAAGTATGTCTCGAAGGTCGCGCACTCCAATAGACACAAGACATGAACAGGAAATCTGGGGAGGATCGCATCTGGACGCGAGTGTCTACACTCACATCGACGACTGGTCACGCAGTCGTTTCAGGTAGATCGCGTGGTATAGATCATCGGATTTATAGACTTCCGCGGTGTCCTGTGCGTCATTGAATTTGTCTATGGTTGCCAGGCACAATAGGAACGATTGTACATTTTCAAGCCAGTGACTGAAATCTATTCAGGCAATTTCTCGGAAAATTATTATAATTTGTTGCTTGTTACATGAAGCTACACTTTTCATCCGAATCTACTAATCGATCGTCGACATTACTCTGAGAGTTAATTACAGGCTGTTACCGGCGGTATTTAGGTAGCTTGTTGTGAAATGAATATATTACCGATTATGTAATGCCGGCCATCGTCGCTGGTCTTAATCGTACGATCGAAATCACATGCCTTCTTAAAATCGACTTGTGCTACCGGCGAGATTAACATAACTTAGCAAATTAATGCGCCGTTGTAAAGACACTTGATACACTCTTACAAATAGAGAGACGACGTGGAAATTTTGGCAATGAAATTACGTGAATAAGGATTTCGTCAGTGAAGTATTTTAAATCATCGGTGTCGAAATTTCCACCTCGTGTACCTGTAATTAATTCTCCATACTTTCTCTGTCAGTCCCATGCTTGTAGTACTAAATTGATTTTATCGGTGTGTTAACAGGCCTTCCACGAAAACCTATTTTCTTTCCCGTCTCGTATATTTCTGAGTATACGACCTGAAAATTGCAGCGAAAAAATTCAACCGTTCTCTCGGACATTCTGCTTCTGCGTATCCACAAAAAAAATGTTTGTCGTGCATGGCAAACAGAAGAGCCAAATGTTTGTTGTACTCGTAAAAATTCAGGGAATCACAATTAATCGCAATGGAAGGTGAATTAGATGACATATTCCAGGATGCATCTCGCCGGTATAAGGATATAGCCAAGTAATAGGCCACGTAGACACGAGTCTAGGATCTTCAAGGATAGCCAGCTTATATTATGCTTTGATCGAACTTCACATTGTACTTACTACTGGTCACTCACCTTGTAGTATTTATGGGGCGAGTCGCAATATCGCAGATTCCTAGCCTGCTTTCAAGTTTTATAACAACACAAGGATACAAATTTCATTAATCTCTTCGCGTCGACGAGCCTTCATCAAGTTTCCCCGTTGCGTGTCTTATTACTCACTTTGATCTTATAGAGTTATAACTGGAGACGCTTATTAAGGATTCTGAAAAACAATTTTCCTTGATGCGGCGTGAAGTAGTATATGATGAAGGGATACAGGTTCGTTAAAATTCTAATTTAGGCATAGATTTCTTCTTATTAGTTGAATGGGGAAAACACTTGGCTGATTCACATTTCATGCGGACGAGAAGTCGCGCCTAGAGAAGATTGCTTCTCGAGCATTGATCTTGCATGCTACCTGTGAAGAGTGGCTTTTACGTCAGGAAATTGTCCTCCCGATGGCACGAATCACGACTTGCCATCCATATTTAAAGGCGTTGCATCGAGTAAGTGGTTTTTCCTTCAATTATAATATCCGGGCGTCATACGAGGCTCAGATTTTCCTAATAGATAGTAACTAGAAGTAACTACAGTGAGGTGACGGACTATCAGCAGATCTGAATTAGATTTACACTGAATTATGAGATTTTCATTAAAAGTTTTGAACAAAACAGATAAGCGATCCGCGATTGATTTACATCTTCCGTGAAGGAAATGAAACCTATTCTTCGCCGGATACGTCAGTTTTTTCTACAATATACTCCTGATCGGTGCGTCTAGTATGATTACCAATAATTGGTGTGTAATTACTGATAATTAGGAGCAGCGGATTAGACATGTATTTCTTGATGACTTGCGATCAGTTCGCTTAATGGCAATTTCTTTTTAAGTGATGAAATTCCGATGGCGATGAGCATTATAATCAACCGTGTCTAAGGTGTCACTAAAAATAGATACTTTTTTTAGTATCCGCTATAAAAGGAGCCTTCTGAAGTTATGCGAAATTAATCTTAAATGGAATCAATACCGCGTATTGAGTAACCAGAATAAAACATCGAAGACTAATAATCAATCTGACATCGACCACTAACAATATGTGTTGACGGATTGTTGTCAGACTAAGCAGTTAGCGTATGATCAATCAAGTAATTGTTCAAATTAGCTTCAATTAATTCTTTCAAAGTTGAATATGTTCCCATCTTGTGGAATGCGTCATTGATTCTATATGAAATAATACGCTTTCAAGGGTACTTAAGCAATCGAAGATTACTGGTAAAGGGGCTGACGCAAACCGGATACAACGTTGCAACACTGCAAAGGGATTAGGAAGTCTTTGATACACTTAATCGTCAATGACTGTCATCACAAAGCCATAAATCTTGTGACGGTTTATATTTTTCTCCCTGTATCTCCTTCTCACTACCCGACTTGGTTGCACTACTCACGGTTAAGTAACTTTTGATTGCATAATAACACTTTTATGTACTCGTGATTCTTCACACTGCATTCTCAGTCCTCAACCCAAATCTTGTAACTCCTGTCCAGCTGCGATTAAGATCATCGTTTGGTGCCTTTCAATAACTCGGTGGGTTGATTTATAATCGTCGGTTAGTTATACCATTCACAATTATGCTACTCGCTATCAGGAAGCGTACTTAATTTTCGTTAATCACCCTTTAACGAGCTGCATTTGCGATGTTAGTAAGATGATTCCCAGATTACGCGGAACGGGCTCCGTAAGCATCGCGCATTCTCCCCTAGCAACATTTTATCTCTTACATATCTTATTGGGATCACCACCGGAGACGTTTCTCGATCTCGAATCGTACCGCGTATCTTAATGCGCTGCTCACGAAGGTACTTGTGGGAAAAAATCTATTACGCAACAGCAGACACTCGCAATTTAGATATTAAAACTTGTTCGACGCCCTCGGAGGCGCCTGAGCGTAGGCAAAAAAGTATTGGAGAGACGACAGGTTTCGGGTGAAAAAAAAAGTCTCTTGCCAGCAATATTAATGATGGAAAGTAGCGATCGACGTCAACGGCAGAGCTCTGTACACGTCCATCTCTGGAAGGAACGAGTAATGTAGAGTAGTGCGCCTGACATTCACGATAATCCTGTCTTGAACCTGGAGCCCGCTAAAGACCACCGACTTACTCTGCCACCCGAAGAAAGTGGATTAGGTCCTCCCCCGTCGCGCCCGCTCGAGATTCACCCGGGAATCATTAATTCTATTTAAACACTCAGCTATGTACAGCAGTAAAAGAGTCCCCGTTTGCCATTGCGTAATTCGCTCCGCTGATAAGCTGTTCTCCAATCTCAGATGTCGACGAAGGAAAAACTGTTGCAAGAAATGTTTAATTTCCTTGATTCAATGCTAGATTTTATAGTAATGTCACCTTTGTCACGATAATATTGGAAACACTGTCAAACTGTGTTACCAATGGATGTTCGAATTGATTGGATGAATTCTATTAATAATTTCACACGATTATTATATTTCAATGTTCGTTACTCTACGGCAACCTTTCATTTATTTCCGTTCAATGTTTGATACGTAATATACTGTTTACTATTGTTTAATATCTATTACGTTCTACCTGGATGATTAACCGACGCTGTTCCGATGCGTAATCGATTGTTTACAGTGTAATCTCGACAGGAAGTTGGATTTCACGCTATTACGATGGAGTTCGTGCTATTTCAGTAAATATTCCTCTACCAATTTTGCATGCCAATCATCTTCGTGTTTAATAAAACATACCTAACACGGATTAGAATAGTTTTTCGTATTTGCGCGTTCTCTTTTCAAACCAACAATTTGTCGGTACCCAGAGGGATTTCATCTAAGGAGAGAAACTGGCACGCAGAAGAGAACGGCGTGCCATTTGCTCGCACTTCCGTTTCCACGGATCCGCGTGCCAGATGATATAGAGATTGTCCTGAACGTTCGAGAGACGGGGTGTTTTACGAGAGTGGAAGGCAATGTAACGCGTTACACGAGCGACGGTGGGCGTGTTCGGAGAAAAAATTGACAGGATCTAGTCCCACTTCGTGAAGGAGGAACGTGTAGTGGGTGTGTCGGCCAGATAAAACTGCTCGTGGTGCACACTTCTATTTTACACCTCCAGCCATGCATATTAAGGGCTGGAAAAAATAAACCGGTTCCACGAGAGTGCATCGGTGTGCTAGCATTCGACGAAGTCTGCGTTGGCTCGATCTTAATCGAACTTATCGCGGAAGTGGGCACTCCAAGCCACTGCGCATTAAATCAAAGCGCGTTGTGTAAAAAGTAATGGAACCCTTTGACGTGTTCATTGACGTATTCATATTGTGAAATAACTGATATAAGCTTAGATAGCAATATCATTGTCTCTATTACCACCGGCCAATTAAAATGTACTCTTCTCAAGTGGGTACAGTGGTAATTTCGTCTAGAAGATCATTCGGGACAGTAGTGTTTATATTGAGAAGTATTTGATAGACATGGTAATTGATCTTCCTCTTTATTTCCCAACAAGTGTTCGTCGATCGCCTGTCAATTAATTCCACCTGTCGCGATCACGTGTATCAAGAATACGTATCCATTCCTGACTAGTTGGAACTACTGATGGTTAGATACGGATTCCAGTGACACATTAAGCATAAAGATGCCGTTAGAACGTCATTGTTAGCCATTAGTTGATCATCTCGGTAGAGTATGTCAATATAGAACGATCTAATATTCTCCTTTATGCATTCGTCTCGCACAGTCGAATCGAGTTAGTTGTTTAATCCTGGGACATTGGGTTTTACTCGAACAAAACCCGTCCCATTAATTAGTCTCTTTCGCTATGGGGGCTTTGCCAACCTCGAGCTCAACTTTCCACCGATGCTGCATCCTTAACGCGCCCCAGTCGTTGAACTTAAACCTCTCTGTCACGCGCGGCTGCGATGTCCGTGAACCAAATCACGCCTCACTTGCTATCCTTTTATCGCTACCGAGAGATCTAATGGAAGAAATGTCGTGTCCGCCTGAAAAGCTCGCTCGATCGTATCTCGACAATTTGTTGCGATGCAATTGGTGCTGCATCGCGAGATAGTTTCGCACGCCCAGTTTCATGTTAATCGGTCCGACATCGGGCATGGAAATTCTTGGCCCGACGACCTTGCCGGTTAATCGCCGTGCGTCGAGTGAACGGAGTAGTCGGCGGCGAAAAAAAAAGTTAGAATGCCGGATGCGAGCTATAATAATTTCTCGGCCAGTAGGCGAAACTTGCATGCGTTATGTGTGGGCGAAAAAAGGGTAACAAGTGTGTATCTCTTGATAATAGCATGTATTGGTATGCCAAGAAGAACGGGGTCGGTGGTGAATGCTACTAAAGATCTCAGTCAACGAATGCATTATTAGTCGGCTTATTTTACATAACAACTAACTCGTGCCTGGTTATTTCCATAATTGGATTAAAAATGCCCGAATTCTGGGTAATGCGTGTGCAAACTGTTCCCGAGCAATAATGTATTCCAATAAGCCTGTATCGTTTGTGTACGATGTAGATAGAAGGCAGGGTAAGCCTCATTATTTATGCACAGAGTCTCCACATTTATATCACGTTGATTCATTCGATCCTTGCGCGCACGTGTTCGAAGAGTGCAGGGCTCTTAGTCTCGGTGCAACTGCCCTTACGTTCTCCAGATTCTTCGATATCCGAGCACTTTAGCGTTACACAAAATTTACCGGTTCCCGGGGTTATCCGCAAGGATACGTATGCATTTTAATGCACTCACTCGCAAGCTACTCCTGGTGGCCGTCCTGCAGGTGGAGGCACTCATTACATACGGAATTAATACTTAATGCGCCAGACTGCAAGGCAGCCTCGCAGCTCAAGCCGGCCTTCTTATCGCGTAGGCAGGATACGTGTTCGTGTTCGTACGCATACAATCCTTCCAAGCGATTATTTACTCCTGGCAATTTTCAATGAATTAAATAACAGCGAGATGGGCATAAATTTGCCTTTATTAAGCGCTTGATGCGTATGTCGATTGAGCGGGAATAGTGGACGAGGCACAATTAATATCTCGGCGAGATAATTGGCGAAGCTGCGGTTGTATATCTTCTTTAATGACCTTCCTACTACATTCTAGTATCCAACAGGGCCATACCAATTTTCGGCAAGTCTCCTTGTTTGCCAGCGGCTATGTCGGTCGGTCATATTCGTGGAAAAAGAGAATCGCTCCTCGGCAAAGGCCGGGATGTCTTCAGCCATTGTAACGAGGTCGAGTCGGCCGATTATTTGGCAAACATTTTTGCGAGCTCAACTCTATCAAAGGTCGGTAGGGCAACGCCGCCGCCAAAGCGCCGGAGAAAAACGAGGAAACCAGTGGTGGATGGTCTCTGACAGAATAACGTGTCGTTTCTGAACACTACGAGCGTCTGTGTACGTACGTGTGTCCAGAAGTGCTGGTAGTTGGTAGTAGCGGTCCTGCACAGTTGCAACGAGTGCGGTGTGCCCGCGCGAGCTGGAGGGAAATCCAATACGGTGGAATTGAATAACGTATCGACAGACGTCGCCGGGCGCGAAGGCACGTTCGGGAACAACTTCCTCCTGCAGGAACCACAGTGGATCTCCTCGGAATCGATAGAGACTCCATTCAACCGCTCTGGTACCTATCTAGTCAGTCTTAATGTAATACCGCGCGGATTCTCGACATCTACGACTCGCCCAGTCGAGTGCGACAGTGCGAGTGCTCCGCATTTTCGATCTCTTCATACATTCGCGAACCGATCCAATCTCAACATCGTTTCCTGCCGAACAAGTGTCCTTTTGCCGGGTTTGCTCGAGCGATGTTTGACTGATAGTGTAGTCAAGTCCTGCACGCAGCCAAAGAAATACTCGAAAGGTTAAAGTTGTCGAATACTTTCACGTATAAACCGGCCTGGAAGTTGAGTTTAAACCTTTCGCTATTAAATACTTTCGCTGAAATTGTGTCAAACTTCTAACAATGTATTATTAAAAGAACATTTCCATGGAATGATTAAAACTGAAGTAAAGGTCATTTCCAGTCCGTCGAGCATAATAAACTTTCATCAAACTGTAGTAGGAGAAAATTAGCCGTCGTAATGGAAAATTTACCTTTAAATTAATAAAAGATTAACGTTAAATACTTTTGCTTTTGAGAGTGTTCTCACAGGTATAGGACTGAAAGGATTAATAGCGGTGTGGATATAGGAGATAGTAAATGGAGTTCGTGCTGACGAGCAGGGTGAACTTCTTCCAACCCATCGAGTCCTCGAAGTTAGTGTCAAGGGAGGGATCGCCGGCGTGTGTCCGCAAACATCCAAGATCAACTCGATCAGTTTATTTGGACGTGGTTTTGCAGGAAGGTCGCGGCAGGCGATGCCAGAAACAAATTAGCCCGGGAGGCCGGTTTTAAAGGGTTGCGCGTCCAGGATAAGGTCGCCGGGGTTTCGATATGGGTCACCGGAAGTTCGTAGGGGGAGACACCTGGGAAGCACGGTGGCGGCGCGAGCTTACGTGCCAAGGCACGAACCAACTTGGACCTTGGACTGGTAACCCACATTATATGTATGCGCCGGGCTGGCCAACGTGACCGTCCTTCGGTTATCGATAATGCCCATACCCGCCATTTTTATCTCATCGCCTCCCCCAAAATTTTGGTGACGCTCTGTCCTGCGCCCTTCTCTCACCAGTCCAACATAACGATTCTATTAAATAGATTGCTTTCAAATTGTATAGCAACGCTAACGGTGGCGGAGAACTGTGTCATTGCCGGCGTACGTTGCCGAGCCTTTCTAAGACTCACGCTTGGCGTGGCAAAGTTCCACTTAACCATTGTCAAGCGCGCCGCACTATCGGCGCTGCACTTCAATGCACCGAACTCCGTTGTCTATCGAGTCATCGGTTGGCGCACCTCGATAAACTCGACTGACGCAAACGATAGGCAGGATCACTTTTCGCGGTTGCAATTCCCGACGAACCGGTGTTCGTTCATAGAATTTGTAAATACTTTGGAAGGTTGAGGTAAGTTCGGATGGTGACCACGCTAGTTGCTCGTTATTTTTCCAACTGGCAATAACAGATCGGATACTTACCTTATCATCGTAAGCGTGGATTGTTAAAATATTGTTGTTTATAGTGACTAGTTATACTAAGTCTTTTATGTGATTAACACTCACTATCAATATTAGCATTTTAGAAACTTTTATTACGAACGTTATAGGGAAAAATAGAGTGAACTGAGCTTAAAGAGTAGTAGTAACATTATAATTTTACATATGGTACAAAAAGTCATGACATTGTCAAATATAAATCGAGTTATAATTCTGGCTTAAATATCACAGGCAGTATTTCATAGTGCTGATAGATTTCGGTGGGATAGTTAGTCTTGTAACTCCTTTATATAAATCGTGTATCAATAGGTCAGTCTCTTCATCATTTCTGATAAAAGAATATAAGATATAATCGAACCGTAGTATTATTGATAATAAATACTGATGAAAAGCATTACTCACTTGCTCAAAATGACAACGATTATACATCTACCGTCTCGGAATGCTGTCTGTTCAATTCCACTCAATCCTATAGACTTGCTATCTATTCGATAACTGCCTCGTGTAACATACCTAGAACAGACATAGATTTATTTCAGAGATGTCTATAAGAAATAAGAAAGTAACTAGATCATTATTATTCCTTATTCATCAGTAATGCCTACATCAAACCAACCATTCCAACAGTTTCTAATTCTAAGGAATTAGAAACGGGAAAGTTTACAACTTCAAGTGAACTCTCAATTATTAAGTAATTTGCTTAAGGTGCATCATTTACTTGGAGAAGTGCGTCATAGCGTAGAACATAGGCTGCTTGTAAAACTCGTCGGCATCGGGGTTGACAATAATCGGCGAGTCCACAAAGTTCTTGATAAAGGTCGGCCCACCTTGCAAGTTCAGGGCCATGTTCCAGTCGATCCAGCTGGAGACCCAGTGGTTCATAGTCTGGATTATGTCACTCGCGTACGCCTCGCCTCGCTTCCAAGATCCCAGGATCACTCTGTCCTCTGTAGAAAAAAAATACAATTCCTTTCATTACCATCGAAAAAATTGTGAGCGTACAACTGCGGATTCATTGAAGGTGATTCTAACTCTGTTACAATCTAATAAAGAATCAGCAGAGCAGATTTTGTGAATGTTAAAATTTACACGCATTCCTTAACATACCTGCATTAACACCGTTGCAGGCTTCTGTATAGATAATGAGTTTATCACGGAAGGCTTCGTGCGTTTCGTCGAGTTTGGTAGGAGACGTGGTGTTGTCGAAGTACCAGTGAACGGCAGTTCCAGCAAAAACCTTTCTCGATTCACGATCATTCATGACAGCTTTCGGCAAGTCGGGTAGACCCTGTCTGTTGTCGTCGCCGGCGAAGATTTTGATATAACTAAGACCCTCGCGATTGAGGGTTGGTGACAAGTATTTGACCGCCCAAGACCGTAGCTGCGATCGTGTCCATGCCATTCCATTGACCTCCACATCCAGATACGTATTGATCTCCGGCTCGTTCTGACACGTTGTGCCCCAGAATTTGAATCCTTCCTTCGCATAGGCTTTGAAAAACCTGATGGACAGTATTCGAGAATTACTCGTGGAATTTGTCAACTCTGCCAACAGCGAGCGATCGAACGTAGCTCGATCAGAGTTGGGTGGAACGTAGCTGGACGTACTTGACAAAATAGTCTGCCCAGAGTTGGTTATATTCCGGACGCAAGCTGCCGTTGTTCGTCCAGGCATTATTAGTTTTCATCCAAGGACTCGCGGACCATGGTGCCGTGAGGAGTTTGATGTCCTGCTTGCTCATTCTGAATGCTTTACGCAACGCGGGTATCTGTGACGAAAGTTGTATGACATTCGATCCTTATGAATATTGATGAATATGAACTGAATATTTTTTCGAGTTTCTGCGATAAGTCTTTACTTTAAGAGTGTAATCTTCCTGCTGCAAACTGAAGTCACGAAGTGAAGTGTCATTCTCAGTCATTGCGTAGCTATATGGCCTATCCGAAAAGTCTGTGCCACCCATTGGCGTCCTGATCATATTGTACTCAGCACCATCAGGACCGAAATAGCTCCTGATCGATTTAAAAAAGTAATTCAAAAAGTGCAGGCAAGAAACTATTATATAGTACATTCATTGATATGTAATACTCACCGAAGTAATTGATCTCCCGTTTGCTCGGACAAACTTTTAATATTGAATCCTACGGAATCCGTAACTGCCCCACCAAATCCAATGATCTTTTGGAAGCGTTTATCAGGATTTATAAATATGGATCCAATCTGTTCTAAACATTAGATTTTTTCCAAAAGTCATAATCATCCTCCATGTAATTTTCAAAATGAATAAAAAAAACCATTGAATATTTACTGTAAGGGCCGAAGACATTTCCGAAAATTCCTTGGTACGGCACTAATACCAAGCCGGCTTTGCTCGATGTAACGATCTTATAAATATTGCTTTGGAGTGGTCGGTCTAGTGACGGTACATTGTCGCAGTATGTAGAATTGCAAACGCAATAGAAACCATCATGTTCCCCTGTACCGCGTGATGGTCGACTCACACACCATTGCGACGACACCACTGGAATTTTTAATTAAAAATTTTGTTTTTCACGCGTCCTAGTTACAGCATTATTCAGACTTCTAAAGGAGGGTCGAGGGTTGTGGCTTTAGTCAAAATCACCAGGAACCAAGCTTTCCCTTACGTCTCGAGTACGTTCTTACAACCTAAAAAGTACAAGGAATGCTTTCTAAACCGCACACACGTACCTGCCAGGAGCGTAGCAGAGACGAACACCGTCTTCCACATTGTCACAGTATAGAATGCTATGCCCTGCCAAGAATCAGCACATATGTATATCGCGAGCAATCGCATACCCCCGCGTATGCGAACATCTGTACATACGTGTCTTATCAGGCGAAAAAAAGTGAGCGATTTGAGAACGTTAATACAAGCTTTTTATTACCGGAGTGTGATATGAGCTATTCAGGTGTGAAATCGAGTATCCGGAACGTGTGTATAATCTTAAGCATTCAAAGATGTTTACTTAATTAAAAGTTTATGATCATTTCTGCTAGGAATCTAATTTATAGGGGTATCCCCGCTATCACTCTTCCTAATCCATAATAGGTTTGCCATTTGAGGAGAAAATTAAATCTGGACGGCTGCGTAAGTAAATATTGTCAATTTTATTCAAATATATGCATTTTAGTAATAGACTTATCCATGCATAACATTTACTCTTTCAACGTTTACACAACGAAACTGTTTTCTTCCGCTATTCCTACAAGTGTCTGTTTTATATGGGAACCCCATTTTATTTCTACATGAACGATCTTTCTTGGATGAAAGTTAAGTGATGCAGCGTCAAAATGCAGAAAGTGAACGGTAAAGATAATTTCGAAATGATAACTGGTGGAAAACAACGCAGTGGCACAATCTGGCAGAATGATGAATTATTCCGACACCGAAAGAGGTTTGCAAATACCCAGAAATTATGATGCGCTTATTGTTATGCGGTCTTAATTAAATGCAGGGAACAATGTAACAAGGAACAGTTTCCGCATGAATTTTCCTGCCGCCTTGAATTCAAAGCAGTTGTACATTGTATTTCAATAGAAACTCCAGGGAAATATTCGCCGGATTAATTGGAAGTCTCGTTGTGCACTTCGGCCATCGATGCAATCTGAAATTGAACTTACGTGTTTCGCCGATCCCCTGTTTCACGTGGATCGCAAAGCCGCCCCCACAATTCCTTCCAGTTCTCCGTGTATTGGACTTTTCCTCACGCTCGGCTACGTCACGAATTCGCGGATCATAGTTATTTCTCGATTGTACCCGGGCAGGCGACTAGTCAAGCGTATTCCACTGCGGCCCAGATTCCATTAGGTGTCATTTATAGTCCGCACATGTGGATGCAGTGTACGTCGCGAGATTAAATCCATTTTATTTTGTAAGAAACGGCCCCTCTGATATAGATGTATTCTCCTTTTCAATAACACCTCCCAGCCATCCATTCTACTTAAGATTTTATATTTTCTGTTTTAAATTTCCTCTCATTTGGCATATGCATCATTTTTATTCATTGTTTTTACCTTGTCATGCCCGACTATAGTCATAACTGTGATCGGTGATACAACGGCATTTGCTTATCCAATTGCACCAATATTATCCTACTCTTAGAGTCCATTGTACGTGTATTTGTCCACTGTAACAGTAGATTCAATAAGTTTTTCAACTTTTTAAAGAAAACCTTGCTCGACGTACGCAGCTAGAACCAGACAGTTCTGACTAGTAATAGCGATACCAAAGCGTTAAATCTTCGTGTAAGAACCTGCAGTAATACTAAATCCACAATTCTCATGACTTAACGGGTATTAGTCGCGGAGCACGAGAACTTTGCTCGTCTGAATTAGATAAAGCAGCTGATGGAAGTATCGGTTGAAATTCCGATTTATTACTCAAATCTTTCTCAGTAAGGTGCATCCCAGCCAGACGTTACAAGTTTCAAGTACTCTTTTCGACAGTATTGATATTTCGAGGTCTAAGGTTATCTCCATAACTGGATGTACTATCATACATGTCATGAATTTGAAATTCTCATTGTCAGAATAATGACCTATAAAAGTTGTGTTGCTTAGGTTGCTTATCTTAAAATATGAATGAATTGTCCACTGAACTGAGCGGCAATGAATCTATGTTTAAAAAGATGGATCGGTACTGGAAAGCCATTTGCTTCGTGGCTAAACCGAAAGGAATGAGCCGCATGAGTCCGAAAGTGCTCGCACGTGACTCTGCTTACCGATCATGGAAGGCTCTCCTTCGGTCCCAAAGGCAAGAGAAATAAAGGGCAACTTGTGTATGTATTTCCCGCGCAGCTGGCCAGTACTTCAAGAACGAATCGCCACAAATGTAACACACGTCCCCGTAATCCATCATGCAAGACTGAATTGTAGCTGGAGTTCGAGCGAGGTGTGATTACGTTGCGCGAACAGTGCAAACTAATGTCGAAATTTCTGTCATTCGCTTTTAATTGTACGTATCATAGTTATTGCGCTCATAAAACGACACCGAATTGTATCTTAATCTAAGCGAGGCCGATGTTGAAACAGAAGGGGAAGGACAGGCGAACTGTGTCGCCTTGTCGTTATCGACTAGTGTGAAAATGCGTAGCAAAAAGCGATTAGTGAAAAATTAATGGAACTAACCGGTTTTTCATGAGCATGACAACGGCAAATTCAATTTCAAAAAACGTGAGCTTCGTGAAACCAACTAACAATGGTACCCGCCACGATTGTCAAAGCACATCCTTGTCCACGTCAAGCAGCATCCAGTCGTGAACCACGGAAAAACAGTTGCCACCGTTTTTATTACTCTTGAGCGAACTACTCTACTATTTGATGGCTTTATAGACTCTAACTTTAAGTAAGATCTGCTACGGGATGTCTGCTCGGCATGTTAGAACTTCTTGGAATAGCTTCGACGATCCTGCACCAATTAGTTCATTATCTCATGTCAGTTTGCGACAACGTGTTCGACGGGAGATATGAGACTTTAATGGGTATGAAAGCGTAAAGGATCCTAGCAAGATACCAGTGCGGCTAGAGTTAATGGTATCACATTTTCATTCAGGCATGTCAAGGAACATCGTGTGCCATCAGACGACGAAGATGTGACATGGCTAAAGGAAACTCGAAAAGTTCTCGGGCAAATTAACTGGCCGAGCTGCATTAAAGTTGCTTCGTATGTACTGAGTTCCGTAACTGAAATATAGGAATCAAAGTCACTGCTAAAGGCAGTCCCCCTTCTCATTACCGCTACTGCCTTTCAACGTGTCTTGGAGAAACCTAATCACTGTACCGCCTTTGTAGGTGCGCAACTGCTCGATTAGTCCCATTATCTAGTCGTCAGACCTTTCACGTGATGCTTCAATAAATCATCGTTTCTTTAACGAAAAGTTGGATAGCAAATACATAGAGTAGTAAAGATTACAGCTATTTGACGTTAGATAGAGGTTTGCACGTGTCGCTAAGAACGATTTGGCATTATTACCATGAACTATTCAGGATCGTGGCTGCGAAGTCAGTGTCTTTTGTGGCGAAATCATTACCAACGCCCGCCGTTTTTGGGACGCGATCAGCTTCCCGTTGAATGGGCGAGTTCGTGCATGACAATGGACCACCGGAGAGAAGCGCTGGCAGAGCCCGGTGCGTTATTATGTATCCCATCGCAATAATGAGGCGGATTAAGACGGCGAAACTCCGCGTGACAAGCGAATGGGAAAAGGTTAACTGTTCGTCCTGCTCGGGAGAGTTAATCTTCGTAAACTCGGCCACCTCACTGTTCCTAACACTCTGGATCTTCGCATGCAAATGCACCGAAATGTGCAAAATTCACCATCGCCATGAATACTTTGCGCGATTCCACCTCGTGCATCAAAAAAAGCTGTCTACTCATATCACTCGGACTTTTGCCTCTCAAGTTCAGCTTGCACGCTTCTGGCCAATTTGGGAGAGCACTTGGATTTCTTGATTCCACGAATAATTTGCTGGAGTGGCCCTTGCGAAAATGTTTCATTTCGCTAGGAAGCACTGCCGAATGGAAATCAGAATTGATCGCATTTCCGCTCAACGAGATGCAAATTACTGTTGCAGATGGAAATGAAGTGGTCCCCCCGAAATTTAGTTACGCTTTTTCAAAATTTGGAATATTTAATAGCACTTTGCACATTTACTATTTATTTAAGGGAAATCAACAATTTTTTAAAGGTTTCCAACGTGCCCTTATTGATTATTATCATTCTGAAAGCTGAAAGCTAGGTTGCCTACAGGCAAGTACAATTTATTGGCAATTCAATGGAATCGTTTCTCCCTTATAATCGGGCGTGCAAAGACTAGTCCGGTGTTTTCGAAGTTTTAAGGAGCGAACTCTCAAGGTTACACAAGAAAGATGTAATATATTGCTTGTGTTCCTCGTGTTATGCTAGACTCGTATCTCAGACTTCTGTTGAGTGGGGCGACATAATAACCGTTGTCAAAACAGAGGAAAACGGGGCGGCTAACTTGGTGCATTCTACCAGCCAGGCTGACCTCATTTTTTGGCTCCGTGCTCGTACTTTCAGCGTGAGATATCCAAGATTAGCCAGCTCCAGATACCACTCCCCTAGACCTGCTGGCTATTCGCTACTGAAACTAGGAAAAGGGACTTAGCGATTTGGGGAAAGATTTCCCAGGGATTGAAAGTTCTTCACACTTTTCTCCCAGGATATAAGTTATGGGAGAGTTAGTCAAGGATTGCTAATACCAATCCAATACTTCGTTCACAGTGTCAAAGACCGAACATCACTTAGAACTCTCTTCTATCTCATCTTAGTGAGACTGTTGCTTCCATCAGGAATACCAGTACTCGTATCATGAATTAAATATCGACGGCTACAGAGAGAAAAACAATGGCCTGATAAGGTAGCAGTATTCGTAAATATGTATATGTCACTCGCCGGTCACTTGATCTTGCAATCTTCTTTCGGTGCCTCTTCCCAGTCAGGATGCTGTTGTGAGAAAGATTTCACTGAGATTTACAGCTTTCTGGATTTATCCACGCGCCCTCCATTTCCGTGGTGTCCGGCTGCTGGGACTGGCTTTATCGTTTCGTTTCCAAGAGTCCCTCGAGTAACTACGCTATAGAATATCCCCGTCGCCGTTACTCGGGAATCCATGGTCACACAGTGTGCATAAATTGTCGTCTCCATTCACCTGATGTATGGACCGGAGCACCGCGTACCGCTGTATTTACACGAAGTAATCCTCCGTGAACAAATGTTCCACGCGCCAATGTAGACCGATAATTTCTTACCATTGGTGGTCTTCTTTTGTATGATCGTGATTTTCTTTCAGGAATAAACTATTTCTTACTCTCCATTGTTTCAACAGAATTAATTGGAGTGCTTCGGCTCGAGCTTTTTTCATGCTGAGTTCTAATAGTCTGTCATTTTTCTAAGGTATTGTAACTCTATGTACACCGATATTTTTCGCTTCCGCATCTCACAGCGCGTTTTGCGGAGAGATCGCACGTGTCAGTGAGAAACGCGCTGGCGTAAGCGGCACTTCCTTCATTGTCCGGGCACAGATCGAGTAGCACTACTTGCCGCAAGTAGTATCATCGATCTGTGATCAGCCGGGCCGGCCGTTGTGTTGAGCTCCTTGTATTCTCAGTTAACACTTCTCCTCTAATTAAAAATACTTTAACCACTTTATAATCGCGAGGCTTGACGAAATCGTTCAAAATTACATTCGAGCGATGTAATACTGCCCGTTCATATGCATTAAAGGGAGACTTATGGGGATATCGTGAGCTTTAGATAGGACTGTACATATCCGGCTTCGAATTCAACGATATCACGGAAATATTACGAGCACCTGGGACTCCAGACACTCGCGAATGGGAAGCTCTTCCTTTTCTAGGTGTATATATGCACTCTACAGGCCGGTATAGTGTAGCTGCGGCAGACTAGTGCCGTTTGATTTACTGCGCGCTCAGGAGTCCTCTAGGAGTTCCGAACTAGCGAGAGTACTTCCAATTCTCGCTTCAACTGGTCCGCTCGATGGTCAACCTATCCTCTGCCTCTTTCGCCTGGGCAGACTTACTTCATTGTGTAAACCGAACTTCTATCAATCCTGGTCGCGTACAAACAGATTTCTCGCTGTAGCCAACCACTTGGTGCTTCCGTTCCCCATCACGACACTTTCCTCTCTTTTTCACAAGTGCAAAGTTAACATAGAATAACCGATTGGGCTAAGTCGGGGTGCAAAAGCCATCTAATTCATCTTGCACAAGGGTCGCCTTGTTCTCGTGTCGTCGCCGGGACTTGGCTTCTCTTACCCAACTGATACTTAGCTAGTCACACACTACCATCGGCCTATGCAGCTACCGATAATCGGCAAAGTTTCCAAATCCTCCCTTGGGTCTTCAACCCCCTGCAACCCTTCGTCTTATACTAAGACGTAATTGGGATCGTTTTCAGAGGGCCGCGCAAGATCCCTCGACACGGTTACATTGTTACGCGAACACGGCACTGCCAGCATAACGATGTTTTGCACCGTTCTTGCTTACCAAGGTAATTCCTGGAATGATTGATCGTTGGCTGACACAACCGAGATACGTTGGATACACGCGATGACAACGGGTCAGTTTTTTGAGTGACCTATAATGCGTCATTGACGGGAGAGTGTAGTTCTAAGTTTATAGCGATGCACTTGTCGCTGAAAAATGGGACAAGCCAGGATTGATTTCCAAGAGAGGAGCATGGACAGTCGTTCCTCGGTTTGTGCGAGTTCCGGGCTCATTCGTTAGTGAGAATGCCGGTTGTTGGCTTCGTTCAGCATGGAGGAAGCCAACAGTGGACGAAAAGAGTTCGGGGACCGAATAAGATGATAGAGTACGAGGAAAAGTGAGAGAGTATGCTGGTATTAGTGTATGAGAGCTAGGCATAGGAGACGTCGACTCTCTTGCCCTTCCAGGCGAAATCTTTGAAGGAGCTCGCTTTATCCTACTCTCGCTCTTGGCTTTCATACAAATATTCAAGCGTTCGAAAGCCCATGAAGTCAGAAGCAGGAGTAATCTCGTACTTCGTCTGCCTACTTATTGAAGACGGTCGCATAGTATCACACAGGCAATGTATCCTTATCACGGGAAAAGGAAAAGGGGGATCCCTTGCAAAAAGGAGCTACGATATATGTAATAATGCGTCGAATGGTTTGCGTCTAGTTTTTCCACGCAACAAGGAGAAATGATTTCAGTGCACTTGCCAACTAGATCGGGTTTCCCAATAATATAGAGTCAGTGGAAGATAGGGATGGCCACGCGACAAAGCGCGACCTTATCAAAAACCTCGTTCGCCACGCGCAGTTACTATCCGATAGCGCGATAACCGAGTAACAGCTAGAGAGAGGAAAGCAACTGCCCGCTAGGCAATCATAAGCGCAGCCTACAAAGAGAAAGATTACCAGAGTAGCAGGGTCACAGACCTACCGCAACACGCAAGGAGAAGATCAAAATAAACAGAGCGGGGCGAATCAGTGATAAGGGACATTTTCGAATAAGCAGTAGCTAGCTTACGAGATTGAGGGAGATGGTCCAGTTATTCAACGGCATACTATGAAAGTATAAAACATTCGAAGGCTACGGACGAAGGACTCGAGATATACTTGGGTTTTGGGGGGGAAGGATCAGAAGGATGTGAAGGACGAGCAAGGAGGAAAGGATTCAGCAGCAGCGGTCTCCGGTGGTGTGCTCCGGGCGCGGAGGTTGCTGCGGGAAAATCGATAGGGGTGTCGGTGGTGGCGGGGGCGTCGTCGTTGTCGTCGTCGTCGTCGTAGCGCAGCGGTGGTGGCCGTCGACGGCGGCGGTGGTAGCTTCGGCGCTCGGCGTCGGCGTCGACGAGGTGCGCTGCGTGGGAGTCCGGCGGCGGGTGGCGCAGTCAACCTCGGGACCGGCAGGCCACAGCCACACACGCGGCGAGCGAGATACGCGCGTTCTCCATCCCCGCATCGAGAGAACTAGATCAGAGCACGAGACCCTTCGCTCACTGCGTGCGATGTCGCGCGAGCTTAGTGACCGGTGCGTTTGAAAGGGCAGCTACGGAGAAGGGAAGGACGTTGGAAAGAGGGTCGAGGCTGCCGGCTCGCGTGCAGGTTAACAGGTGCGGAGAGTAGCGCGTATAGACGCGCCGCCGGCCACTGCTCTAGCTCGCGTGTACGGGATCATTAGATATGTGGCGAGCGTGCACCACGCGAATCAAGCGCGTAGTCGCGCGTGCATTGCCGGCGATGATGTTGTGACGGGCGAGAGGGACCGAGAACACGCGTCCATTCAGTCAGCATCCTACGACGGTGCAAGTGAAATAAGATAGTGGTGGTCGGGCCGAATCTTACGGGGAATGCTGCCGGTGCGAGCCTGTAGCCGGCAAAACGAATCGGCGTTTACGCTTTCGATACGCCGGAGTTGTACTCGGGGGTGGCTGGTGTGGACGTGGACCGCTCCTGGCGCACCGGTAGGAAGCTCCTCTCTCTTGCGGAACCTCGCTGCGACGCTGGGATGCGCGCCTTTTCGAGGGCGATGACCCCGTGCGCCTTGCTTCCTTTCGAGGTCGTCTAGTGAGCCGACTAGCCTTGTTAACCATTTACACTGTTTCCCTTGCTTAAACAGCTACCTTCCCACCCGCACTCTTCTCTGTCTGCCTGCCTACCTGCCTGCCTGCCTGCCTGCCTGCTTGCCTTCCTTCCTTCCTGGCTGCCTGCCGTTCGTTCGCCAGGATTATTCCCTTATCTCGCGGGACTCGAACATTCCCCTGCGCTCGCTCTCACCCGCCTCGCTATTATTAATGGCCACTATAATTCGCTCGCGTGTTTTTTTCTCTTCCAGATAGCAACCAACTTTGCCTGTTATCTGAATCGGACTGGATAGTTTAGATACGCCATCGGTGTGCTGCTCGCGCGAGATTTTCGCTTAAACGTTTCGCTTTACGAATTATTTGCACTCCGAATCCAGTAACACTAACCCCTTAAAGATTTATTGCTGTCGTTATGAGTATTCCGTGTGATTTAGGACTCGTAATACCTAGCGGTCTTTCCGGCCTTTAAATTCACTGGAAATGGCTTTGCTACCCGGAGAATTAAAGCCGCCGAAACCACCATTGAGCACAGATATAGGAAATACCATCACTGTTGAAATACGATTCCCTAGTTTCGAACCAGCGTTATCTCGCGCGCCGCAACAATCCTAACTAAATCTCAAGCTAAATCCTTTTGTAGAGGCAACGAGCTTACCAACTCTTTACTTTTATCTTTAGAGCTGCATCAGAAACGGTTGTTAAAGTAATGGAAATTCTCAAAGTACTTTCACGCGCAAAGAAGGCGAAAAAGTAGAATCGCATCGCCTGAAATTTCACCGGTCTCTTCCGCGTTCCTGTGATCAGTTTGCCTCGTTATTTTTGCTGACAATGCTCCTTTGCTGCAATCCTACCGATCTTCATCATTGTTTCTAGAGCTGAATTTCTTGTATTTACGTGAGACAGTTCATTATAGGAGCTGGAGGGGGCGATACAGCAATCCTTCCACATAACTTTCCATTCCTACCCAATCCTAGTAGTTCGCGAGATTCTCCTGCTCACCTCGGGAGCAATTCTCCAGTCACGTCGAACTTATAACTCATTTCGCGTTATGTAAGATGAGAACGAAGGCCCTCAGCCGTAACGAGATGAAATATTCTCGCTATTCTTATTTTCCGAAAGTCGCCTAATTGCACGACGCCCCCTTTGATCCCCTATGCTCACAGCTCGACTCTATTTCATCCTCTATAACGAAATATAACATTTTGGTGGCACACCCCTTCCAAATTAGGTCAGGTTATTTCCGTGTTAGCGATTGTACGCCTGTTTTGTTGTCGGGCTAGTGAATTAATGAGAGGAGTTCACGAGATCTCTGTATTATTTCTCATTCATACATGATGTTTTATTTAGGTTCTGCGCTGCGGATAATGGCTGTGTATTCGGTGCGGTTTATTCCTATATGTCAGAATCATGCTGTTGGGTTTCGTCAAGGCAGACACTCGGGACCTGTCAATAGGCCAGTCTAGCAAGTTCCCAGACTAATCTCATGAATCATTCTCTTTGAGAAGCAGGCAGTAATTAATCTGCGAGACAACAATTGCAGACATCCATTAAGGATTGACAGATGTAGATGAGGAATTACGTCGATTATATTATTAGAAATTTGCAAGTTTCATCCAGACCGTGTTCGGATTTAAATTCACTTTCTTCTTTCTCATACACATTTCTCCAAAGTTTCTTGCCTTTCTTCACCGTCGCGCAACGTTGATTGGCAGATGCTCGAAATAGTTTCAGCTCATTTTGAACTTTAAGTACTCTGGTATATCAATCTCGCGACCAAGCAAAGTCTCCTTGGTATTTCTATTATGAAGGAAGGATTACTTAGAAGGAAAGAATCCCGCCTGCGAAGCAATTTATCCCACTTAGAGTTATCTTTTAATGCATAAGTACTTCGGGGGAAGTGTCCGCGTTGCCAGATATGAATCTCCAGTAGAATTTCGAAAACATTCTCCTCTCGTCCCTTTCTCTCGTTGGTCTGCCTTTAAAATGTAACTCTCTCTGGCAGAAACTCCCGAGAATAATGGAAGCTCTGATGTATTAAGCAGATAATACTAGTCCGCGATCAGACCTGAATGCAATTTCTTCGAGAATATGAATAATGAGATTTACCGCTTCAGTCAGCCTGAAGTAAAGATCTGTTATAAAGGTTGACTCCAGATTTTCATGCTCGCCGTGAAATCAATGATTCTTCTTTAACGTGCAGAGGTTACCCCAATCATTTTTCCATCCGTTGTACGTCTGGTGGTAAGACAGGGTAGCGTTCAAAGGCCAGAAAGGGTCTCTTTGAACTCTCTGCAACCATATATTCTACATATTACATTCTCCCCGTGATTTGCGAGTCGTCCTTCCTACGAACTGGCTTTGGAGTTTTATTGCCAAGTATAAGGCGAGCGGGGGCGGGTGTCGAAACTGGAATGGTGTCCATAATAAACGGGGTGTGTATAAAGCAACGCTGTAAGCCCCTCAGGAAATATATGTAGCTTTGCAAACGCCTGTCGTGAAAGTCCCAGCGAGCGTCCTGGGACACTCTAGCGTTAGTTCACGTACGCGCGCGCGCGCGCGCGTGCACGCGGCAGTAAAGAAACTTACGAAGGTCTAATAAAGTCGAAAAATGAGACCCCAGCAATGTCGGCGACGACGTCCACCGAGAGAGAAGCACGCTCTCGTTTCCGGGTTCGCGAACTCCCAGTCACTTCTTGGAGTTTGGTCGATATCTTGTTATTGGAAAGCAGTACTCACACTGATAAAACCCTGCCGCTCATGCACCGCTAAATTACAGAAACAATTCCAGTCTCCCCACTCTCTTCCTCGATAGGCCTTTTCCAATGGCAAATCGTAAAGCGTATATCAATAATATCGTCGAAGGATCGTAAAATTCTTTGTCAGGTTATGTTGATACCGATTTCGGTGAAACTGCAGTTTAGTAAAACTTCCTACAGATGCAGTTACATACGTAGCCAGAGATTTTATTTTAAATTTGGACCACTCTGGCGAAAGAGATTGACACACATTTCTTGGTCCCACTTTCGCGGTTCCCTCGGAAAAAGTAGCTTTGTCTCTCGCTTCGCCGTAGAGAGGGTTCGTCAGCACTATTTTTATCGTTTTCGCCGGCTGACGGCTGGTGCGCCAAAATTTCGCGAGGTCCGACGGATGATTTGAAAATGTAATGCCGAGCAGCCAGCCAGCTAGTCCGCGGCAAAGGCGCGGCTGAAAGGAGCGCTCGAAAAATGAGCTTGACGAAGCGGAAATGCTTTTGGCCGGGAAATTCACTTTTTCCTCAGACTCCTTTACACATCCCATCCGTGTTCTCATCACACTCGGCCTTCTAAGCTATCTCTCATGACCAGAGAACATCAGGTGTCAACTCTCATCCGATGTTTTCACGCTAATACTCGCTGTCCCCCTGCAATCCAGCCTACATAAATTTAACCCACCAATACTAGAATCTCTATCAAAACTATACAGATATGCTAATGGTAGACATTTTTTCCAAGGAAATCCTGCATTTTACTGAATTTTTTAAATTAATGATCGATCGAAAGGTCTTGAGTTCCCAGGGTGACGCTTGGCGAGCATCGTTTGGCATTTTTTCGCAGTATGTAATCAAACGGCATTAAATTTCTCAAGTGGTTTCACTAAGTCGGTGTATGGAGCATTAAGTATCTTGGCCAAGAGAGCGAGAGAGAGAGAGAGAGCGAGGGAAGGAACGAGAGGTTTAACAAGCTTGTACGAAGGTCGTATGTAAGAATCAACGGGAAAGGTGACCGCAGTTAAATGTGCAGGGTTGCTGGTGCACACACTAAGTTCCGCGCGAAATGGGTGCGCACCTAGCGAGCAGCAGTAAAAGGCTGCTTCTCATTTTGCACATTGTAGGAGGTGCTCTCCAAGCCGGCGAAGATTGCACTGGACTAATCCGTGATATTCGTGCCCGCCGCCGGAAGAGAGGCCAACAATGGGGCGTTCGCGCTACGATGTGTTCGAATCTCATCGAGAAGACTTGGGCAGTCCCGCGCGGAAATAAAAGGGCCGCAGCCTTGACAATGCGCCTCGCGGCGACAAACTGCTCCAGCACAGTGTAATAAGAGGTTCCCTTGCGATCGATGCCGCGGCTGTAATGAACATTGGCACTAAATGCGCCTTCTAACCGTAAATCGAGAACCGTTCACCGGGGCTTCGCGATGGATAAAGGGGATAGGGTGATTGTGTCGTCTACGAGCATTGATGGAAGATCGTGTTCCTCTGACGAAGATAGTGCTTCCTCAGATACTCGGTAATGGTGTGGTGGAACTAAAGCGCTGCATCCGAGTTCCGTGATATGAACACCATTTTGAAGTACGACGTCCCAAACGTCCTTTAAACAGAATAATATACGCTGACAGGGGATCAGACTGAGAAGTGTTGAATCCGCAGTGAACTCATCGACAGATTTCACCTTCCATTGACGTCGCAGCACTCAAACTTCGAACGAGACTCTGGGTAACAGGAAACTTGCGCGGTTGATTACTTGATGAACAATTCAATTGATTCGTACAAGGATTTCTGTGGAAGCATTGCGCCGTGTCACGAAGATAATGTCACCTATAGTACCACTCTGCTTGCTGATACCCGTTTCTTGATTCTCCGTGAAATGGATATCGCTGGAGCTCTGCATCGACAGGTGTGGCACGAACGCCAGAAGCGTCAGGTGAGACCGGAAATGGTAGATTTAATCACTAAGCTCATTAAAATCATAAATCCATTTTTATTCAGCTTGTACTGTATTTTTATGCGTTTTTTGCAACTGGTTGTGTCTTCTTGTGAACAGTCTCTCACAGTATTTCAAACTCTACAAAGTTATTAGTTTATTATTGCTTACTTAATACTCATCTTACACTTTAAACTTGGCACAGTAGCTGCAAGTTATGAAAATCGTGGGAAAACATGTTTATACATGAATATTCGTAATAGCAACGGAGCGAAACAGCTCTTAGTTTAATGATAGACTTAGGAGTAACTTAAGTACCAGCCGCAGATGGCTATGCTCGATATAACCACTCTGGCGACCCGATGGACAGCTGCTTTGATTATAATAAAGCTGATTACCGAATCACAGTGGAGAGGGTGCTCGCACAAGCTGACAGCGATTATCTTGGGTGGCGAAAAAGGAGCTGCGAACACCGCCTTGACCCCGTTCCACTTTTTGTCATCCGCGCTGCGCAGCTTCTTTACTAGTCGTGGCTTTCCAGCGGAGACTAACCCCTCGGCCCAGCCGTCTCCTTGCATCTTCTTCTTCCTCTGCGCTTCCTCTTTCTTACCGAAAGCTTTGTCAATCTCACGAGGGCGACGGCCTGGTTATCTATTAAGCTGCAAACTTACTCGCCACCACGAGCGCGCACCCTCATTCCAGATCACAGGGACAAACGCAGACTCACGCGAATGAAAGTATCGCCTTTGTGGATTGGAAAATAATACTGTTGCTCTCCGTCTCTACCAGTCCCTCTTTTGCCGCTCTATCCAACGGAGCAGATCTCTCAAGTTTTTCTCTAGTTCCTTTTTCCCAGACAGCTCTTTTCCACTGCAGAGTCGTAATCCTCCGCACGGTGGGCGCTTTCGCATGCCTCTCAGAGCGCGTTACTTATTTCGTTGGGACTTTTATATTCCATGGACGAAAAGTTCCATCCTCCTCGGGGCATCAGGAATTGGAGGGTCTCTTGATTATTCCCTCGAGAGACTTGGCCGGACCTCTAATTTTGCTAGGACATCTTCCAACTTCGATAGGCGCTTTGTTAAGGATCCCTGTAGGATCAGGACATTGTATTAGGTCGTCGAATGAAGGGACAGTCGCCGGCGAACATCGGCTGAATTCTAATTACACGGAGAACTGTTGGAATTCACGACTGACTAATATTATGAGAGCAATTAGTCGGAGGATCCCAGGAACGCGCGCGTGTGCTCACGCGGCATTAATATCGCCACAAGCGGCACACTGGCTTCTTTAATGATCGTTATATCGTGCTCTAGCATAGAGCGGAAGGCATTTTTCCATCTGGGCACGCCTTGAGCACCATTGTGCTCCGTGGCCTGGCTGCGGTTCGTTATATTTACGGTTCTGTCGAGTAACAGGGAACCGCCGGCCCTGCCTGACCCAATTTTCCCCAATTGCTTCTCTATCGATGACGATTCTCTGTGCCGCGCATGATTTCCACTCGAGCGCCCTTGACATCCCGATTTTTCGACTTTGCCCATTCAGCCTAGCAAACGAGTGGTCCTTTTAGGACAATGATACCAACATGAGGATTGTCTGTAAATGGCAAAACATCCTCACAATACAATCTTCGCGATGCCTTTTTGAAAAAGTGGTTAAGCATACACGATAAAAGTGTATAATATCAATTCTGAATTAATATAATTTTTCTGACATCGTATGTGGATTAAGAAATGTATGAGGAGTTGAAATATATCAGCAGCAAGTTAGCCTCCTTGTTCATAAAGGGTTGCAAGTTCTAGGGACGAAACCACTCGCTGCGGCTGCTAGGTTAATAACCCTTGGGGTCTGTAACTTTAAAAAGACCAGGTTCGCTTATTCAAGCACGCTCGTATGCATGTGCTCCAGCATTGAGTCGTATGTACACGAACCATACATATGAGAGCAATCTCATTAACGGGACCAATTGTTCCCGAGCGCCATTCAGTCTCACGAGCAGACACAGTCGTGACTAGAATGCACGATAGTTTTCCGTTTTGTACACGTCAAACCTTTCTATACCTGTGAAAATGAATGGGAATGGACGATTATGAATAGCGCAGTGGTGTCTGTTTAGAAACAAATTTATTCTTGCCCATGAAGAGCACTTTTCACCATGGAAATTTACTAAACGCTTGAGCGGTGCACTCTATATTGGCGCAGTTGGCCGCACGGCTATTAGTAGCGTTGAGAGCAACCGCAGATTTTCCGTTCAACCGTAACTCTTCCTATTGCGGTTTGCTCGAATATCGGCCCGATACCGAAGTGATCGGCCATTCCACTGTAATTACAGGTCTGAATGATTTTCGGCCGCCACGTGCTCAGACGTACTAATACAAGGAACCTGGACGAAATGGTAGGCGGCGGTGGTGTCTCAATGGTTTTTCCGGGTTCGACAATGGATCGATCGTATCGAAATTATTTAAAGAATAATGCACGCAATAAAGTATCAGAAAGAAGAGATTTCAGTGAATGGACAATGCGTCTGAAGATGAATTAATAATAGAGCTATTAGTTCGGGAATATGGAACTGAAAGAATGGATGAGACCAACCGGTAGTACCAATTTTGGGTAGTCCTTTCGCATTCTCGGTTGCATAAAGGTCGAGAACTCACCAGGACTTTACGCCAGTCGTTCACATCGGGCGAAATTCCAATTCATTCGAAAACGTCATTTCTCACAATTCATCCTCTTTTGCGAATGCTGCCGCCGCTACCACAGCGATTGCAATTGCACGATTCGCCGCTCTGTCTGCTTTTCAGTGGTTCCCTCAATCGATAGCTTTTTCCACGGTACAATGCTTACGCCGGCATTTAGAAAAGTTCATCGACATTTCGAGAGTTCGCCTCGGCCAACATTTACGCTGGTGCTGTCATTTAAGGTGAGTTTATGAATCTGGTGAATGATATGTCGATAAATTTTTAGTTATCGATTTTGACAAATTTAAAGCTTTCGTTTATCCGTACTTACTTTTAAAAAAGTACAGCATTCCTCTAAAATAATAAGAGCCAAATCTTGTGAGTGTTGTGTCCAATTTCTTAACTTACTCGTGTGTGATCAATGGTGTGAATGAATTAGACCTTGTCCTCCATTTCCCTTACATTTCTCATTTACGTTTCATGATCCACTAAGTTTTCCGCACGGAATCTCGTCGCTCGTGCCACGAATTCCGTTCCCGAGAGCGCCGGAATTGTCAAGTAGTTTCGTAGCCCTTTGCCGTATCTCAACGTGACTGAACGTGTCTGTCGCTTGCCGGAGAGCGATCCCGGAATTATCAGAGCCAACAAACTTCCCTCCCGTTGCCAGTCTCCACGTGAGTTCTGTGGATAATAATTTGGCATTGCGTGGCACAATTATCGGAGAATTATGCATGACCGAATGCCCAGAGGAGTTGACATTCTGTCTGGTCCAGGCGGACGTTCCACCCAAATCCAGACATGGAATTTCAGTTACATACATCGCCACTGATTTTCTTCGATTTCAATCTCCGCTTCTTGGCAAGTGGAAATTCCTAACAGATGTTTATTAAATTATAAATCTAACAGAAACTATTAACAAAAATAATAGTTGACATGAAATACAATTGTCACCAGTAAAAGTACATATTTTATTAACTTCCAAAAGGTCAATATATTTGATACATCGCACTTCAATAAAAGCTACATTTATATACTCCAAACATAGAGTACATTTGTAGTTGTCCTGACAATATGTGAAAATGTATTGTACTTTGCATTCAATGTACCTTTTAAACGCGTGGAAGTGTTATCCGGCTGTACTTGGCTAGCAATATGTTCGGATGCTGTGTGTACCAGGATTAATCTTGTTCATCCGGGAGCTTTCTCTCGGTAGAAGTGTGATACGTGAGCGAGGTCCAGGTAGAATTGATATCGTCTTCCTTGGCTTACACTCTGTGCCTTGCCTGACACACCCATACAAGCTCGGGTCTCGGGTCTCGGGTCTCGTCCGTAAGCTGAATAATGTTTCATCATACATGCAGGCTTTGCATTATGGTCGTCTTATATCTCACACATTTCTCCCTCATTCTTCTTCAGCTGGCAACTCGTGTTTGCAATAGCCTGGCACGACCGTAATAATAAAGGACTCATCACTGTCAAGGGAATCCGCTCGGGAACCATATCGCCCTGTTGAACTTTTCGTTTAATTACTTGTGCCTCCCGCGTATCATCTCTATCGATTCGTATTCTATTTCCCTGGCTGCCATGCATACGTATGCCTCGATGCGATTATTAATTTTCAATTGACCTAAAAATATACTATCGCCCGGGACCGATGCATAGAGGTCTCTCATTAACAGACACTCGATTTTATTCTCATATTTCCATCGAGTCCTATCGAGATCTCAGAGTTTGACTGTTTACAACTGGAAGTCCAAATACCGTTTGATTGACGGCAGTTGAGAATAACTTCGATGACCAGGTGCTCATTATTTCATGAGGGTTTAATTTCGTGATTGGACATTTATTCGATGTGACCTTATTCAAAGAGTTGAATTAATGTAGATGCATAATTAATAGCTTTAATACTCATCGGGAAGAAGAAGTATTCTTTATGTACTAATCAACCTAATTCTTCTCCAAAATTTAAACTGATTGCTTTCTTTGCCATGAAATAACTGACGGTCATGCAATTACGTAAGCTAGACACACGCGTACATGGTAGGCAAGAGCAATTTTCGTCCTCCGCTGGCCCCAATAATTTCAGCACTCGTTAGCTCGTCGAAAATGTTTAGTGCATCTAATGTTGCCCGGCTTAATTATGCATAATGTGCAGTGCGGCGTTCGCCTGGAATCGTCTCATCTGGGTTAATTGCTGCCGCATCATTATTTGCCCTTTCGCTGAAACGGGGGAAAAAAGGAAATACGTAAGACCATTATATAAGGGAAGAAGAGTTCGGAAAAAAATGGATTTTATCTGGTCGAGTCTTCGTGTTAACTAGACTGTACTTGCAAGGAGATATCAGGCGGGGTAGGTGGAGCAGGGGGACACCTCGATGGATGAAGAAAAATGTGGAGACGTCGAAGAAAATTGATTTGCGATATACCTCACCGGTTCGAACGAAAGGGTCTTGTATCGGATATTGCACGACACGTTCACCAAGGATAAAAAGCCCTGTTGCTGCTCCTCAGCCAAGCCAGAACACCCAAGGATGTTCTCCGATAAGAGTCCGAAATCTTTACAGCTCAATCGCATCCCTGTCCAATCCTATCCGCCATTTCTTACTAAAAATATAATTTCTTTTGTGTTCTTATATCACCTGTCCAATTTCCGGCAATACCATTACATCTTTCAATTTCAAAAGATTAAGTTAAACTAGACAATACTACATGAAGTAGTGCAAACTTTTTCAATTAACATTTAAAAGTGTGTGTCTGGCTTTCTAGATCGAGTCATTTCAGTTACGGTATGAAATGCCGATATACGTGAAAATGCTCTTGGCTAAATTGAATTTACTATCTATTGATCTTTTCGTAGAGTCGAACGCAATTCACTGCCGATGATAAGAGGCAACAGCAGGCGGTCTGAGAAGTCCATTGACACGGAAACCTATGCCTCTTCGATTGGAATCGCAATACACACGCTTCTTCAATGCGTTCTGAATGGAACTTAAAGGAACACCTTATTGTTTGTGACTTCAGTAATTTTGGCTCTCGAAATTCGATTTACGTCGAATGATATCTTTAAGACAAATTGAAAACCAGGTCAAAGTCCAATGTACAAACATCTGTTAGCCGTAAATCTTGGCGAAAGCCGCATAAGTTTCCCCCGTAAAGTTCGAAGGATTCTATATGAGCCGAAATGGTAATGAATTTACTTCTTTGCATATGTGTCAGTAAAACATTTTATGTATGCATACAAAACATAAATAGAAGCAGTAAAAGCGCGCCCGTTTCCATCCAGATGACACTTGGCTAATTGCCGATAGCTTTTCGTATCGATCGCCCGCGTCGGATGAGCGTTCGGTTTGATTTCTCACTTAAAAACCCGATGCGAGCACGATCACACTCACGCATATGTATGCACGTATACACAAATATAAGGGCGATTTTCATGAACTCGAATTTTCACCACTTTTCATTATCTATGAACTGGCATCTGATTTATGTTATCACCTGGGACTGCGGTTCCTTATCTCAAAAGGATTCCGATACTTTTTAAAGCGAAGTATCGATAAATAAGATACTTATCTTAAAAATAACATCACATCTACTTATTCACACAGCATACACAAGAAGTGGAGATTTCAATCCTTTATTTTATTATTCTTAGTTAGAGCAATATTTTAGAATGTGGTAACGGTAATCATTGAAATATCGGTCAGAGAATATTCAGCGTTCCAACGAAGAGAAATGGAATAGGGAATACCAGCATTCCGGTGATTCCGATGGGATGCGCCGACTTCGAGTCTGTCCACTTGGTTCCAATAGCACAAGCACCCTTTCCAGGATAATTGAAAGTCTGCTCCTGCGGCACTCGGCTCATCATCGAAGCGAATCCACTTCTTCTTCCTCCATCTTCTGCATCTCCCCTTCTGTCTGCGGTTGAAAGCACGAATTATGCACACGCCGCATCCCCGAAAGTATCACTTCACGCACCTCGAGGATCTACGGCAGACACTGCGTTACACACGCAAGGAGTGCGTTACGACAGTACTCCATATCACCCTGCGATGCGTAACCACTTGCCTCCTAATTGCATTGGATAATGCATGAAGGCGTATCGCAGATCTTCAACTTGAGAAGAATCATTTATTCCAATAATTCCTTTTATGTTACTCTCAATGCACTTGCATTTCCACTGCATCCTTTATAGTTTCTGTAAGACTTAAGAATTACATATGTAAATATATAGTAACATCAATCTTTTAAGTAGAAGTTTGCGAGCCTTTTGTTCAATTTCCAAGTATTTCTAGTAAATTCAAGAACGAGTGTACTTAAAGGTAATAGCTGAAAGTTCGTAGATCTACCGGCTCTCGCTATAACGATGTTCTTAAAAAGGAGTTGGTCGGATTTGTTCAGTCGTGAGTAATCAATAGAACGGTGAAGAGCAAGTCGTATCGGTCCTAGATGGATTCCACGGGGAAATCATTCGGGAAATTGGATGACGTGCTTCTACCTAAGTTTGATCCGGCGCGAGATCACGTTGATAGCGCGCCGCACAGTTTCCGGGATACGTGATTAATTAATTGCTCGGATCCTGCGGAGAGAAGGAGGCTTATCGGACTGGTCATTAATAATATCGACGTCACACAACGCATACATATGTATAGATGCAATTGCAAAGTGTATGTATTCGTTCGTAGAGTTTCTAATGAAAAAACTTCTAAGCGCGTTTATAGAAGGGCCGTGTATTTGAGGATCGGAGAAAGCTGGCCGAGTAACTGCAGAGTGAATTCGGGCAACGGATTTCATAAGTGAATTCTAGGCCAGCCGCAAACATATAGCTCATACTAGCTTTAGATTCCATTCGTCTCGGAGTTTTTGCGGGCCAGGGTGAAGTATTATGGATTTGATGCTTCTTTGGCATACCAATTTTATGCGTGGAACTTGAAAAAGGGATGAAGAGTTACTGCTGAAGTGTTTCTAGGGTCAGAAAAATTTGGTACACCCTTGAAAATCCTGACGTGATTCGATGATCGTCGAGAGCATGGAGAACGCCGAGAGCGGGACGAGCGTTCCAGTCTTTACGAGCATTTGCCTCCCTCGAAAGCCCAGATAACCAGGCTCTGTTGACTTAACCACCGTCCCCATTGTATTTATCCACCTACCAACACGCGCATCCACTGATAATGCCGACTAGCGTGTATCTCGGAATATTGCACACATTTCCATGTGCCCACAGACGTGTGCAACAGTATAGCCATTGCCTGAAAACACATCCCTACTGGTTCATAGTTCATACACACATGCATGCTAGATGGACCGAGAGCTCCTGAGGCTTGGTAGTTACGCTGTGACCGCGTTTCTCTCGTAAAACTTTGCACGCAATACGTCATGCGTGCTCGAATGGTTTAGAGGCTTACGAGTGACAGGGTTAGGATGCTCTCTAAAATAGAAAGCGTCGAGATTAAACTCAAATTGTTCAGTGTTCCAACAAAAGTGCGATCTCTAAAGAGCAAACTATGCAATCGGTAGGATCTACTATTCTTATTGGAACAGCGATTTCCTGCGACAAATTCCTACCAGCGTTTAACCATGATAATTCAACACGCCAGGAAATATGACGAGAGACACGCGTAATCCTCGTTTCATCTTTCAAACAAACACGCGGTATTGTCGATTCAGAGAGATAGAACTTTTCGTTTTCGGGCATACGTAAGTTCCACACGGAAAAATGCCTGCTCACCCGTGCAAGGATTATTTCGGGTAAATCGATCCGTTTAACAAGCATAGCAGAGGCGCGCGCGCGCGCGTTTGCTAAAGCCGAAATAAAAACGGCCAGTATTCCGCTGATGGATTAAATCGATCGAGCGATTTTGATGATGCATGTGCGAGCTAATCGGGAACGCATACCTGCTAACCGATCTCGTATACCTCCACTCTCGCCGGCATTCTCTGCTCGGCTGATCTGAGTACGCGCAGGTCTATTCTACTGCAAGTTCGTTGTAAAGCCCATCACGCTCCCGTTCCCAACTGAAGTTGATTCTCCGATTGTGAAAAGAGTATGTTCCTACACGGCCATTTTTTCATTGCTTTTCTGTTAATGGCTGAGAGTTTAAATTTTTATTCATAGTCCATCACCATTCCAGTAATACCAAATTTGTTTTCAATTCTGAGCTTTCCATTCGAAATCCGTATTATCGTAGTTAGCTTACAGTATGTCCGGTTCTGCCGATGTTATAATTTGGGGTTGTCGCCCGGGGGCTTGCAGCATTTGGCTAATATTCGAACGAGCGAGAATAGGGACGCGCAAAATTATGAATGTAAAATGAGGCTAGTGCGCACGCTGGAGTGTTGCTAAATCTGCTGTTCCTACACGGAGAATCTCTGGATGTATCCATTTCTCTATTCGCATGCGCTCTCGGGCTGCCCCCGGGACGTACTACGTATTGAGCAAATAGAACCACATTAACATGTCGCCAGCCGAGCAGCAATCGCTGAAATTAACACGGTTCGAGTATTACTGGATTTACTATTGTACTCTATTCACTCGGTAGTTACACATTTTTTTTGTCGTTTTTATTCAATTAAAACTTTCATATATAAATGTTGAGCTTTCAGTGGGCAAAAGTCCTGACGCTGCCGACTTGTTGTCCTGTGGCCCATTTATTTCAGTTACTAATCAATTATCGGCCGTTTTTCTATTGCAGTACACGCGGACATACGGCTGCGAGAAATTCAATTTCGACCACTCACCACTGAGTGTGATTGATCATCGTCTCTATAAACACAACGTGTCCTGTAATGGAAGACAAACACGGGAAACTTTTGGCGAACAGGCATCTATCAAGCTCCTTTTTTCTCGATTTCGCTAACACCTAATGCAATTTTGAAGTGCCCAAACTTTGACATGACTTTTTACTCAGCCATACTCTATTTGAAAAGAAACGTGGATATCAAAACAGTGTATTGAAGTCAAGCTTTAAAAACCTATCACGTACTATCCATCTTTTTAGCTTATATTCAGTGTTGCTTTATCTTATTCAGCTCGTATATCTTAGATACTATCCTGGAGCGAAATCCATTTGGGAAAATTTCTGCTTGCTTTTTGGCCCGCTTAAGCAGAGAGTCAGCGAGAAAAGAAGTCAGGAATTATTATTGGGCGGAGGCATGAGAACGAGATGCAAATTTCGTTCAGGGTACCTTGGTACCTTATCGACCCGTGGTTCTCTACCAATAAAGCGAACTTCTTCGGGAGATCCTGACAACCCTTACGAGTGCCACGGGCTTTCCAAGGCATTACAGAGCCTCTGAACGAGCATCTCGGTTTACCGTCGACTTGCTCCAGATGGATTTTACCAGGCACGCGTAACCCAGGCCACTCGTACACTCTCAATACCAAAATCACCGAGTTTCCTTACTGGCTCCTTATTGCTAATCATTCCTAACTCCTTCTTCCAACTATATCTGCGATCGTATGCTGAATTTTAAATAACCGACGTCGAAAAGTTTTCATAGCCGTCGAGCGCATATCGGCTTTAAGAAATTCAAAGTTCCTCGCTATCCGAAATCAATAAAAACTGACTCTCCACGGGAGAAAAGTTCCTGACAGGACTCGCGCGATGAGAGAGGAAAAGCCCCTCGTGCTGCAGTTTAATTAGGAATTATGAGGGGCTATTAGTTATCATTATCGAAGCGCCCGAAGCCGTGCCGAAAGCCTTCCTTAATGCCAGCGCACGTTTGGCTAACTAAGAATTTTTGAAATATTATTATCACGGTCCGTTGAGGGCGAAAATATATTATGAATAATAATAAGACAATTTGTGTCGGTAATTTTCGGTGAGAAATCGGCCCGATTAAAAGTGAAAAAGAGGTAACTCTTGTAAGGAGGTCGCGCGATACTGAAACAATGTCACAGTGAAGGTTCCATCACAAAACTGGAAACCGCTCTTTGTCACTTTACCCACGGCTCTTTATACTCTCTCCACTTCAAAGAGGAGTAAAGGGGTGGCCGCATGGTGCAGTATCACTGGCAGTTTCTCTCACTCATCCAACACAATCTCACCGAGAGAAATTGCGTAGCCCGACAACACCGATGATTCTTGTATCTTCGAAAACACGCATCTACAAGAGCCATGGTTGTTTCTTCAATTTTATCGAGGGCAGGATCGTGCAATAGAAAATAGATGGATCCCCTTTCGATCCTGGGTGTAAACGTTCCAGCGGATGAATGGTCCAGAGTACAACGACTGATTTATGGGATGCTGGTGTGGTTGCAGGATGCAGGACCAACGAGATTCCAATTGGATCGAGTAGAATGAATCGACGGGAGGACCCGCTGTTGCGGCAGCATCGTAGCCGCTTGCTGCAATTAGCCGAAGCTACGAACATCAAGCCTGGCCGTGGCAGCGGGAAGAGACGAGGTCAAAGGCAGTCCCATGGTTTCGGACCCAGGTCAGTGCAAATATCCACCCACCATTTATCCCGAACCTTGTTTACCAATGCCGGAAGGCTACAGCTACTTCGAGAAGCACACATAACCCCCGAGACAAATCTCCGATAGATGTAATTGATTGTCAGGCTTGTTTCCGGATCAGCGTTACTAACCGGATCATTTACCGCCCAGCAATTCACGTTCCATCATATCTATCACTCCGAAGCGCGTGGAAAATGGTTCAGTCGATTCTCATTGGCGAGAGTCGTCCACTTCCGTGGTCGGTGGCTTCTTTTTTCTCCCCATATCCAATGTGTACGTGTGTCTTCATTATTCGCACAGAGTGGGCGCCTCTCGGGGGCGCGGTTCACCCTCGACACTTTTATCGCCCTCGTCCTTTATCACCGTTGATAGATCGCTCGAGGGTTAAGGGAGACCGGTATCCCGAAGCTAGAGAGAAAAGGATGCGTAGGGAGTAGAGTGGTGAAGGCATATTAACCATTTACACTCGGCGAGAGCAGTATCTACATAATTAACCCCTTTAAAGAGGCATTAGTTGTGTCGAGTGAAAACGCTCCCACGGCTTTTCGCCTTCTCCACTGGAATCTTTCCCTTTTCTGGACGACTCTCAACGTCACACAGCTTTCATCGGTCCCCTACTTCTTTCCACGCTTTTGTTCGCCTGGCTCGCCCGCTGTTTTTGTGCTTTCACATCGACGGCATATAGCCCGCCAGCGCAGCAACCCCTGTGTTCGACGGCTTTTCACAGAATCCTTTTTCGCCCCCCTTCGAAAGTGGGCAACATGCCGGCGCGTGCTTTCGGTTTCGAGGATGTTAATTTGCCAGGTGATAAATATTTATATGCCTGCCCGTCGGGGAAGGCTTTTCACTGGCGGCTTTATTTCACTTTCTTTCTCCTTTTTTAATTGCCTCCTTCTCCTTGGCCTCTCGGTCCCTTTTGTCGCCCGGCTTATCGACACGCTGTGTTGTCGTGTTTCTTCATAACCACCCCCATTCATCCCGCTTTCATCCCTGTTTCACTCCATTATTGATTCGTTCCCGGTGACTAATTAAGTTTGCGAGCACTTGCTTCTCTTGTTTTGATAAGTCTTCAAAACATCCTCTTCCCCGAAACAATATCAAGTACTGTTTCAATGAAATAATAAAAACTAATTACCTCTACCAGGATCGTAATTATTGACATTCGATTGCAAATAGTCCCAATGAAAGATGGATGCTGAGAGTAGTAGTTGCATTGTAAGCAGAATTGTACCAAGTAGACTTGGACTAAAGTCTATCTATTTTTATGGTTTCCAGCAATGGAGCAGCGAGTGCGGGAAGAAGCGTGACTCTCCAGGATATCGTGAGGAGCGATCCTGGATACACGCCAAATATCGAGCACTTAGTTTTTCCGGAGCGCAAGAGCAGCAATCCGAACTTGGCGAACGCGGCCGACGGCTCTCCGCCAACGAAATCTAAGTCGAATGCAGCTGCTTCCGGGAGGTCGAGGCTTGCCGAGGTCTTCTCGAGGCACTATTCGAGAGGATCCTCCCAGGACTCCTTGGTTACCTCAAGGAAAAATCACGTGAACGTAAGTCTATCCGAAATACCTTCTACGACAGGAAACTTTCACATCTTTGGTGCATTCCATACATGGACGCACAATGAAATAGCGCCGGCTCCGCTATATTGAGAGTCCGCCCGGCAGCTCTGCACGATCCTTTGCGGTCTCGTTAAGAGCCTCGCCCAATTAGCTGCAATTCGTGATGCAATCCAAGCAGATAAAGCGTTACGATACTTGCAAGTTGGCCAAATCCAGGGCGAACCTTAAGGGACCGGTCTGTATATAAAAGGTACCACTTCCACTTAAGACGGTGCAGCTTTTACTCCTTAACTAACACCTGCTAATGTTTATTTATTTAGGAATTAAATCGATCACTTGCATTTGAATTAGGCAATGGTGCATTAGTGGAGATTGTTCTTGTTAAATGGAGTGAAGGGAATAGGTCGGGTTAATTGTAATCGGTCGGATCAAAGTGGTTGAACGGAACGCGATCTGAGATCTCTGATTCCCGTCGAATCGCTCAGCATCGACCGCAGCGACGGGTTCTTCGGCGAAGCGACGCGTCGAAAATAAAAATACTTTCATCGAAGGAGTTGCGTAGCCAGTCTCCGCTGCCCGGGACATGCTTCGCCCGTATTTGGAAGTAGATACGGCGGCAGCGTCTCTTACGTATCAGCCTGCGGCTTTAGTTCGTCGGCCGTCACACCGCTACCGCCCTGACACGATTCTTCCAACTCTTTTGTGACTTGCCTGCAATTAACGGCAATACTTACAGAATACATACGCCTCCAGTTACTAAACGAATGAGACATCAAATACCAATGTGAAGAGCAACCGGAGAATAGATTATTATTTGTCGTTAATTAGGGCAAACCGTTAAGAGGAACTTACATTCGTTTTAATTCATTTGATTCGGTCGTCAATGATCCTTTTTCCACCGGCTGATTGAAATGAGGTAGCCACGAAGTAGTAACTCTCGAAACTCCTCGAGAATGCGCAGCCACGATCGAGTGGCGAGCGACAGCCTCATCGTCCGTCTAGGAGGGCAAAAAGGGAAAAGGCGGCCAGCGAAGAAAAAAAGGAGGAGGAAGGAAAAGGAGGGAAGAGGAGGTTGACCGACAAGGAGACCGCGGAGCGACAGTCCGTGGCGAATCGATTGGCTTACCCGTCAAAGGAATAATTGAAAAGGCTCGAGACGAAATGCCAAATGCATTCACGCTTACCTCTCTAAACGCAACCGGCCGCATTAAGAGAGCATCGGCTGCCAGGTTTCCCGGCGCGCGATCACTGCATCCTGCAGCGGTCATTTAACGAAACATCATGTGGGAAATTGCTAGCGCACTTAAAACGTAACTGTCATCTGCGCACCAACGCGTCAACGTTGAGTACATCATATCGAGACGAAAGGGACAACACGAGAAACTGTGACGGGAGCACTCTCGACCGTTATCGACATTCTCGAGAGCATTTCGCTGTTTACACGTATCTCTCATCAATTGCAGAAATCGGGTCCAATACAATTGTCTCTACTATTCCTTTCACTCGACCCGCGCCCAGACTTCTTTATCCCCACGTACAAAATAATCGAATGACAAACTAAATTCCTAACTCAAAAATAAAATCCAATTCAAAAAATAGTAGTAGAAAAAAATGATAATATTAGGGCGAAAGACTTTCAACAGATGGAGACAGAGTGGCCGGAAAGAGGCTTACGATGCCAGTTAACGTGGGTGTTTGTTAGCGGTAGAAAATCAGAATTTCTAATTCGACAGAGTACATCGCTGGACAGCGGAGGTGTTGTGGGCCATCACGGCGGCAGCAGCGGGTCGACGGTGGTGACGAGGAGCGGTGGTCGCCGCTGGTTGTCGCAGAGCTCCCAGTCCTCGAGGCAGCATTCGGCGGAAGACGGGGTACGCGGGAGTAACGTGGGCGTCGTAGGGCCCGTTTCGACCTCGTCCTCAAGCCAGGCCCCCGGACAGGCCCCTGCTCCTGCACTGCCACCACGTAGAGTCAGTCCGGCCGCGGATTCTACCGAGATCACGAACTCGGCCTCCACCTCGCGCTCCGACAGGTAAACGCAAGTGTCTCTCCACCTTATTCCTCTCATCCGTATTTTCTCCCGTGCACCATACCAACTTGACATTCTCTTAACACACACGTAGCAACGGTCAAAGTATAATGAGAACGATGCACTCACCTTAAACCGAACCCACTTGCTAGCCTCTCCTTAAATGGACATCGTTGAATACCAAACCGGTATACACACTTCGAGTGAATAGGAAAGATTTGAACCTCTAAAGAGTATGAATAGTGTTATCTATTTAATTAAGACTCATTAATTCTTACTACTGATGTTCACTTTCATTAGATTTTGTTAAAATAACTCCCCATGTGATTTTCTATGTTTCTCATTTTAAATCTTCAAAGCGGTGCCAGTGACTTTAATATTCCGCAAAGGAAAAATGTGCGCGTGTATGAAATAGAGGCGCGGCATACTCTTTGAAATGTAATTCGTTCGTATGAAATTCCCCTCGGTTTCGTATAACATTTCCGGAACTCTCAGTGATTTGGCGAACACGAACGAAGTGGAATATAAATACCGGTTGCATGCAACGGCCACCGGATGCTGAAAGCCTCTGTATTATAACTGTTTTTCTTTCGCTCCGGCGCCACGCACCTCTCGCGCATCCCTCCGCTCAAGTACACGCTTCTTGTTCGCGGTGCACGCCACATCGGGCGATGCAACTGTAAAACCGCCTGTCATTACATCCCACATTGCGCACGAGAGTGATGTTACAATAAGCAGAACCAGAGAGAGACACGGAAATAGGGAGAGTAGACAGTAAATCCTGTGTTTTCGTGCTCGGATTCTCTTGGCATTCGTAATGCCCCGCTACAATACTATACTCTCCCGCAGTCCTGGGAAATTGGTGTACAAAGTGACAACGCGAACGTTGTATATCATGCAGTAGCTGTTTTTACTAGATGTGAATACCTTCTTTCTGTGAATTTGTTACATGGCATTTCTGACAATTTGAAGCAGCAATGTAGATCTGGATTTATGTCATGTGAAATAGTTTTTTAGAAACTATTTTAGATTGATTAATGCTATTAAAATTTGATTCTCGCTTCTCTCGGTCTGTCCAAATCTTCGAACGTTCGTCTTTATTCATTTTTGATAACCTCCGAATGCGGTCACGTCTAATGCAACTTTCATAAAGTTTGATCGACAGTAACGCGACAGCATCCTGCAGCGCTCATTGCTCTCGAAATCTTCTTCCTGGCGAAGAAAAGAGAGGGCAGATGACTTATGTATACACGGGAATCTCAGATTCACAGTGTAAACTGCATATTCTTGTAGAAAGTTTTATCGCAGAACCGAGAACATTGCAAAATCACATAATTTATTTAACGCATTTTAAAACAAATGTGTCATCAGTGTTAAACAGCACTCGAATGGTCCAATTCATTTAGTTTGCACAGACACTCTCCTATTATCAACATCGTTCTATTAAAGTTCAACCTTTTAAAGATCGGAGAATGTAATAAGAATAGAAGGCAAATAGAAGGATGCAACGTGTGTGTCATCGAGTGTAGCCGGTTGTGACATTTAGCCTGCTCGTGAAAAGTGCATAAGTGCCCTCGACTGAAGTGCCCCAATCGAGAAGGGGTGACTACCCTGAGGACAATGTCGGTTAAGAGGTAAATATACCTGGTAAAAGTAGGACAGTTATTGTTATATCATTCGATAAGGACCAACCAGAAATAGTCGGAGTTTTTTCAGGCGCCCCGTATTCTAATTCAAGCTACTCTTGCCTATTTTGTTCATGCAAAATCCACCTTACTTTCCGAGCGTAATGAATTGCTTCCTCATTCGATGATGAATTATGCAGGATGCGAATGCACGCTTTTGTTCTCGGCGCCTATTTCATTTGTATTTGTACTCTCGTTGAAAAGCTGTGGGTAGATTTGCTCGTTTTGTAGAAGCGCCTGTCTGTCATCAGGCAGGGATTTTTGCCTGCTCGAAAGAATGTCTTACTGCCAGTTCTACTGACATTTCGATGGTGGATAAGCACTTTGTCCCCGATTTTCGCCTGCTTCTACTGTCAAGTGGTAATGGGGCGCTCGCACCGCATTACTCTGGAACGATTGACCTTCTCGTTATTTGCCTAACCCGAGGGTATCCCATAGCATCGAACAGATTTATGTCGAGTGATGCGCTCCTGCCCGAAGATTTCCTCTCTCGGATTTATGCGAAAGCAAATTCTTACATCCGAATCTCCTCCTACTGAATCGCCTCATATTGCCGACTTCTTATCCCGCTCTCTTTTGAACCTAACACGAAGATCCACTCGGCGAAGGATCGGAAGTCCCTCTCAAGAGTTTCGCCATGTAGAGTCGAATACTACGTATTCCTCGCTCGGTCCACGGAGATGAGTGATACTTCCATCTCGTTTCCGTGGTCCTCTCCTTGGCATTCTGCATCTTTATTCGCCCTCTCGCCGTTCAACGCTCGCGGCACAGGTATAACCTAAACCGATGAATATTTATACAGTAGGATTCAACCGCATCCAAGGAAGAGAACCGGTGCAATGTTACCTGCGGGTGCTGGGTCGGTGTGTAAGCAAAATTCATCTGGCAAGAGGAAATTTGAAAGATCTATGGTTGGGATTTTAGGTGGATGCGTGGATGTATTGCGGTCACGCTAGCCTGTTTCCTCAAAAGCCAGGCGTGCACGCATATAAATTCATCTTTCGACCAAGCTATTCATCGAGCATTCCCAAAAAATTGCCTCGCAGAAAGGACACGTATCCGCTGCCACGTGGTATTTCCACCTCGACGAAACTAATAAGGCGCGCGTGGCTCGTTTGGTTTGGTTGGAAAAACTCTTTTCATCCAATACGCCTTTATTTCTGAAGCCAGAGCGACCCCAACCGTGAGATCTGTCGTTCAGACTATTTCACCCGGCAACAGCTCGGTTAATAAAAAGTTGGTTGGGTCGTTCGGAATTGCTCGCGGCCGTTTTCCGTGGCTGCTTTTCTTTCCCTACGGCGCCGGTTTTGCGCGGGGAGTGTAAAAAGGATTTTTTGCAGGGGTCAGAACGTATCGATCCTGCACCTTCGCAGTACTTCAGATCCTTGGGAGGTTGGCTCTCAAGGCTCCACGTATAGTGTCGGCAGCAATAAAAGTCAGTGCGGTGACCGGGGGAAATCGAGCGGTGGTTCACGTGGTTCTTACACACGTGGCAGTTCGATACCATCCTTAAAGCGGCATGACACCAACGCGTCCTCAACTGCCAGCTTGAAACAGCATCGACAAGATAGTCATGGACAGGTAACGCAAACTCTAGTCGATAGTCGTTATTTCCAATATAAGAACTCAATATATCACATTCTCATTTTCCAATTTAAAACTAAAGAGTAATCACAATTTATTATAATCAACGAGCATGCATATTTCCATCAATTTTTTATCTTGCACTCAAAATACAAATGTTCAACATGAAATATTTCTGAAAGGCAAAAGAGTCGAGTGGCTCTTCTTGGTAGCCAATTCTCGTTAGAGGAGAACTGGCACTCACAGAGCGATATTTCCATTAAGCAATTTACGAACAGGTAACAAGTTTGCGCCGCCGAGAAGCCTCGAACTCCTTCCTCTCCGGTAGCAGCGGCACTTCCGGCGAACTTTTCATTAGCGGCGATTGCAGCCGGGAATTGTCGCCGGTGCGATGGTGCGATCGCGAGGTCGACGGCGTTTATCTGGGTCGCTCCGGGTGGGTGCAGGTGCAGCAGAGATCACTCGACGAGAACCGAAGAATAAATTACGAGAGTAGCTTGGTCACAGCGAGCACGGGAACCCTGCCGTTACCGCGGCGAGCCACGGTCAAATTGGCCGATTACCACTGCAATAGCGAGCCCGGAAAATGTCCTCCGGAATGTTCCCGAATCGATGGCCAACGGCCGGATTACCTGGCGTTGCACGGTCAAGATTTCGAGACTATCAGCAGCGGAACTTGCACCTCACCACACAGTATACCGGAATCGTATTCGCCACCTTCGATAACTCCAATAATCTCGCCACCACCGGCCTTCCAAGATGCTGTTGGCAAGCGGTTGTCCTCCAGGCATTCTGCTGGTCGCAATAACTATGGCAAGACACCCTTCCTACCACGCTCGAACGCCATAGTCGACAGTGACATCATTAGTCCACCGCCTTCGCCCCCAATTCATCCGGTCAATTGGAGTTCCTTGCCATCTTCCTCCAGGAAGTCTTCGAGTACACCGTCCAGAACTCGTAGGCAAATCCAAGCGAGTCAACAGCAACAAGCGCAGCAAGCACAGCAACAGTATCGAATGGCTCAGGCAAAGTCTCTCGAGGATCAATCGTCGACAAGAAGGTCTCAATTTGCTCAGCGGTACATAGAGTCATCGAGCTCGTCATCCTCGTCAGTGGGATTCCGCAGTCTCGACAGTTGTGTGACGAGATCGACAATGCCGCGATTGGTCGAGAACACGGACTCCTCTGTGGAAGGATACGATGACGGTGACGACGAGGACGACAATCCCAGCACCTCGTTAAATCTGAGCTTGGTTTCGTCCTCTGTGATTGCTCTGAACTCATCGACCGAATCAATACGAGCCAACGGAGAACGAATCTCACCGAACCGACAAGCTCGCCATCACAGAGGGCAACAGGCTTTAAGACGCTCGCCAGGATCTTCCGAGTCCGGGAAGCAAATGTCCTTTAATTCACCATCCTCCTCATCCTCGTCTTCCAGCAGCGCTGAGAGACAAGGCAGGTCACCCACGCCAAATCTATTTAGGCGTGGAAATGCCTCGAGGCAACACCAGAGCGCCAGAACCACCCAAGTATCCCCCGAGTCTCATCAATCGAGGGTCCGACGATCCAGAAGCTTGCAATTACCTGAAAAACGATCACCAGGCACTGCCACTCCGCAACCCAGCCGAGAACACTCGAGAGAATCCAATGACCCACACAGGGTCGTCGTCAAGATTGGGAACGATCGTGTAAATGACAGATCCAGGCGTCACGCTCTCCAGAATAGTACGTACACCACTTCTATATAACCAGATTCCTTTGATCTTTGCACACAAACTTCCTCAATCTCTCCGAGTATAGTTTTCTTTCCTTATAATCGATCTGTGGCAAGTGTTTTTCTTGCTATTTTCTTTTGGTCACGATAAATTGTATATTGAAGCGACCTGCAATGGTGTCTTATCGTCTCTCCGCCAGGAAAAGCGCAATCAGCCGAGAACGCATTGAACGAGGAACTGCTGCGTGAAGCGGAAGCGGTCACGGAGTTTCTCTACGGGACGAGAAGCCGTGCAGCGGCACGGAGCTTGTTGTCAAGTCGTTTCGAACGGCGAGAAGATAGCCAGGAGCAGAAACGAAGCAATCCAAACACTTACGACGTTTACTTTGTCCCTGCCAAGCAGCAGCAGCAGCAGCAGCAGCAGCAGCAATCATCGAAGGCGAGCGTGTCCTCCGTGCAGCAGAGCCAGCCGCAGCAACAGCAGCAATCCAGGCGACCAAGGACCCTTCAAAGGGGTGCGACTACCCCAAACACCAATCCAGCATTACCGAACCACGACTTCTGTATCAGTCCGGACACGAAACTCAGGTGCAACAGTAGCACTTGCAATTTCTGGCCGCACTGCTCTCAAAGAGACACTCTCTACTCGCCGAATCAGGCCACCCCGTACATGAAGGTATCTCAGAGTTATCCGGCACATCAGAGACTATCCACCGATACTGGAAGTCATGTCAGCAAGAGCAGTGCCAGCTCCTCGCCAGCATCCCTCGAACGCATGGACGATCGTGAACTCCGCGATCGCGAAACCTCGAGGAAAAGTCGTGGCAATCGAGATCAGAGCAACTCGAGCGTATCGAAGTATCAAGAGAGGCAGCCGAAGGGCGTGCTCAAGCAATCGAATCGTTGGTCCCCGCTCGAAGGAGCCAACGGAAATGGCCCGAACGTTGAGAAGAGGGATCAACATCGCTTCTACAGGAAGTCCGATTTCGCTAGCAGCTTCGATGCCTGTGATGTTAAGGATCGAAAGGTCTCGCCAGTTCAGGGCAAAGGTATCCTCAACAGATCGCCGAGTGGTCCGATGATCTCTTCGTCGACGAGCAGCACCTCCTCGTCCAGTAGTGACATCTGGGTCACCACGTCCGACAGAACAGTGACCAAGAGCCCGAGAAATGCAAAGAGCTCCGGCGCCTCGACGCCCATGGAGGACGCGGTAATTGGCTCACTGAAAACCCTGATAGAACCGCCTCAGGATGGTATACTGTCCAGGCCTGGAAGTGCTCCAACTAGAGGAGAAGACTCTCTTTCCCAGGATGTCCCCTTGGACCCGCATCAACGCTCGTTGTCCCTGCCGAAGTCCTTCCTTGCGCATAACGCTGTCGAAGGGTAAGTCCAAGAAAGTTACGCTCAATTAATCCCAAGAACTTCCACACTACTCGGCAGATTTGCTTTCTCATTATCCTCGAGGTTCATGTTTGACAGAGCAACTCTCCGGAGAGGACTTTGCCAGTATTTACATTTAAGAGGTTGCATACAAGTTTCTTGTTTGCTGACCCAATACTAGGAGAGAATTCAATGTTGATGGGAAATCTAGTGTATTGGGTCAGTGCACATGCTAGACCCTTTCAGAATCCTCCACTAACTTCACGTGGCTCCTCGTACTAGGTTATTACAGTGTTTACAAATAGCATTGAAACGGGTCGACGTTTGACACGCGCGAAATCCAATTTTCTACGAGTTCAATTACTCCGGTTGCGCGGTTATTGTGGCTGGCCGGGTTAGCAATGACAGTAGCTGGAGCACAAGCCGAACTTACTAAATAGAGCAATCACATTTCCGTCACGCTCGGTGGATACACGCGTATTCCTTAGAGGAATCCTCGGTTGCCTTATGTTCCATATCTATGTGTTCCTTCACCAACGTCACGTTAACTATCCAGTATTCTCATAGCATCTTTAGGGTAGGTTTGCCTCGCAAGGGAATTTAGAATTCCCCAAAAAATTGGTGAACTTCTCAAGATTTCCACAGGCTTTCTATTTCCTATTTGCCAATTGATTAATTTGTCAGTGTCGCCAGGAAATGCGAAACCACGTCTATGGCGTTCATGCATAGTAAAAGACGAACGTGCAAAGTGTAATGCAAAGTAATCATGCGTTCGTCGAACCGGCTGTGTCGCCGTGTAAAGCCATCGTCGTCACCCACGCGCCACGACCCACGCATGACTTCACGAGACAAAGGCACATTACGTCGCTCGTCGGAGTCAGTTTACGTCAAATCCGACGTGAAACTCTTAATGAAAGCGTAATGAACGTGATGAACGGGTTGCACCAGGCACGTGCCGATATGTCAATTGAACCACTCTGCTAATGTGATGTTTTCAAGTTTCCAATCCACAAAGATCTATCTCCGGACTCGTAAGTGTTTTACAGTTCAGAGAGATCCATTGTTATAAGAGTAATTGGGCTTGGCTTGTATAATTAATGAGCATCTGTCAGACGTTCGTCAAATCGCACTCAATTTGATAGATCTAGCCATGGGATCGTTCGTTCACACCGACGCAAAGTGTAGTTGCCTACGCAAATTGAAATTTGGAGCAGTTACTCACACGTGTCACTAAATCTCAAGGACGTGTTCATTGCATCACACTTTTTGATGGCAGTTAAAACATTAAATATAGTTCAAACTCCATGATTATTGAATACAAATAACGTAATAGTCGGAATGACAATTATACATGACACCTTGAGCGTAGGCAATTAAAAGTAGAACGAATTTTGAATAAAATTGAGATAAAAGTTAAAGTGGAAAACACAATTGAAATAGGCAGGCTCTCCTTCAGACAAGTGGAATAGAGACACAACTAACAGTTTTGTACTGAAACTACCAGATGGCCTAGCGTTTCTCTTTACTTACCTGCTGTGAGTTACCGTCACACGATTCCCTCGCAGTAGAATCCACCTGGCTGACGAAGAGACCACCAGGGAAAATGTATAATATCTGAATCTCAAATAATCTGAAATTTATTAATTATTTATGCCAATATATACATTTTTTGATTAGTTTTTTCATAGCCATAACAGTAACTTGCGCTTATTAATTGTATGCTTAAAATATAACAATGTCAATTCCTGTGAGACGTTTCGTCATCCAATTGTTCAGGCACATTCGTATTCTCTGTTGCGGAAAGGTGTGCAATCATGAATGGATAAACGTATTCACGAGTTTTCTGGAGCCATGAGTAGTGAGTGAACGGGAAACAGCCGGTGGCGCGGCATCGGCTGACTGGCGGAGAAGTTGGAAAGTGTGAAAATAGGCGAAATCCTATTCCGCGGTCATTAACGGTAATTAGAAGCGTCCGCGTGCAGGCAGTGCTGGTTGGGCGCTTTCTTTCGTTGGCAAACGGCTTGGACGATCCGGCAAAACGAAGCCAGCTGCTCTTCCCAGCAGCAGCAGCAGCAGCAGGGAGCGCACACCGGGCGGCATTAATTGCGAGACCAATAATTACTCGGCCTCGGAAAGTGTTTCGCTTCACGAGAGCAACGTAAACTCACCGCTAAATTACTATCCGGCAATTCGTATAAGCTAATCATTGCGATTCGTACATTTTTCCAGCCACCGAAATCCTCTTTGATAATGATAATAAATCGGTACTCGAGTGCGAGAAACTATTCGGCTGTGATACGCTTTCAAATCCTCTCCCTCCGGGAATAACGTGGAACATAATGATTGTTTGTCCGTCGCCACGGTACCAGGTCACTTTGCCACGATGGGAAATCGCTGGATTTAGCCACGCGCGCAAAGCCGTCCTCTTTAATTAATTTCACTTATGATCCGCATCGGCCCACTCATACACCGTGCACGAAACATATTGATCCACTGAATCATAATTAATTCCCGTCGCAAAATGGGCCATTCGCTGCTCGCTAAGGGTGTTAAAAATGTGGAGAGGTTTTAACAATGCCAATATTCTTGACTCGAGTTCACTGGTGCAGCAAAAATCATCTCATGCAGTAGGTCAACAAACATGATGCTTCGAAATACCCGAATTCTTGCAACGTAATTAGTAGAATATTCAAAATTCGAGGTGTGAACAATTGGCTGTGTGTCACAATGAGTTCGTTACGTGTACAATGCAGCGTAAGCTATCCTAAATCGTAAAAAATAACTCGAGAATAACTGTATGATTTTACTAGTTATATGTAGCCCTGTATACGTGCAAAATCGCTTTTCATGGACATGGGCATCGAACGATGTACAGTTTACTAATTAGTAAATTGGATAGTTGTACGACTGACTGCTGCGGTATTACTCGGTTGTAGCGTACGTGTACTATATCGGATTAGCCCCTTTCGGTAATGCCGAAACACCGAAAGCAATTTCTGGGATTGCTGGATGTAGATGGTTCTATAATCGTTGCAGAAATATTTTAACAAATGTCTCGTTATGATGGATTGACAGTAAAAAATTATGTATTAAAGAAACGGATGAGCATAATGAAGCAGTCTTTTTACATTCTTCATGCATTATTCCGAGACTTTTTTCTGGGTTCAAATGTAGAACAGACTGATTTCTCTTGAGCACATTTCAACCGCGGACGAGATAAATTTCGGATTCCCTTCAGCCCCGTAATTTGGTTAGGAAAATAGTATTTCGGCTTCGCGCTGTGTTTACCTTCATTTTTCGCGTTGAAAATACTGTTTGCACCGGGGAACGCGGGAGTGCGCCGAAAGTGGAGCTTTCTGGGTCCGAAAATTTGATTAGTACGCGGTTTGGCACATTAGAGAGGTTGAACTGTGTAGACAAGATAAAAAAACTGAGGTCAGCATGGTAGCAGAAAGTAATGGCGGGGGCGGTTATGCGAACGGATATCATTTATCTATTCAAAGGGTGAAAAAATGTGGGACTGAAAACTTCAATGCAAAGTCTAGGATTTTTGTACTACCTTTTAATTAAAATTAACAGAATTTCATAATACCTTGCGTCTAAATAACCTGCAACGTTCTAAATGAAAATGGTACGATAAAAATATGCATTCAACGTAGAAAGAAAGAAAAAGGTTGATGGAAGAAAATTATTCTCCCACCTCTATATACATATATAGAACTCAGCCCTTTTGTACGGAGCTAATTTGCCTCGACTCAATATTCAAACAGTAAGAAAGAGAACGAAGCATACCTCGCATCACATGCATTTTAATTAATTTTTTTCTGGTATGCGCGAATATACGTTTCTGGCGGGTTTTGCGTTATAACTCGTGTAATACTTTGTTAACATGCTACTGACATTTTAAGGTCGGCTTGCCCCCTTCGGCGCAACGGACGCGTAAATTCATCTGAAAGCAAAAGTATTTAGCGCCGCAAGGTTTAACCTTCCAGTAGCGCGGTTTGCTAAAAATTCATAATGTTTAACGTACTGAAAATTCACTGTACTTTAATTCCAATTGTGCTATGCAAATGTTCTATCGATAATATATTCTCGAAAGTTTCGCGAAATTTTCTCTGCTACTCGCATAGCACAATAGATAACTCTCGCGCTCTCTTGCACTTTCAGGATCCACTGTTCCTCCATTCATCTCGGCCAGTTAATTATTCGTTTCTGCACGCGCAGCGCGCATTGTCCCAAAACTTTCTTGAATCCCCGACAATTTTCTAAGTTTCCGGTCCGCGCTCAAGTAGGTAGGGCGAAATAATGCGCCTGTCTTTTTCTGTCACGCCCCGAGAAGTGCACAGCAGAGTCTGCCGATCGGTGGAAATGACATTTGAGAAAAGAGCGCCATCCAAGTAGGGAGAGAAGCGTTTGCCCTTTTGCGGAACACCAAGCCCAACATGATAATTCAGTATCTCTCGTCACACCGCTGCAATTCCTCTGACCTATCTCATAGTATAACACAGACAGACTGTACAAATTCGGATTATTTACCCACGTATTCAAATTAGCTTGAGACTGCATTCGCTGCAATTAATTCAAAATGAAGCCAAGTGCTCTTGCACCAAGCCACACGATTGAAATTGGCTCACTTGGAACACTTAATTCTTCAAGTTTCATAGTGCGATGATAAAAACCTGAAGGGTAAGGAAACGTAAGGAAACGCCTGACACAGCTCACTATAAACGGAAAGGCCTGCGTAAAAGGAACTTGCGTGTTATAACGTTTATGCATCTCACCAACAGAGTTATGAGACATTAAGGAATTGAGGTTTATGGATGTGCGAACGTATAACCGCTGTAGGTCAGGCATACTTCGCAGTACCGATTATAGTTTTTACATGCCATAACGATTATCCATCTGTATTGAATAGGGTTTTTTTTCAAGGGATAACGTCAATGCGTTGTTGTAATATGACGAAATGTTGAAAGTAGTTCGTCCACGAGTGGGCAAGGCATCTTAAGTTAGTCTGTGATATGAATTCCAGTTCATTGCTTGGACAGACATTCATAATTCCCTAATGAACGTTCAGGCACACACGCACACAAGCCTCGGGTGCCAGTCAAGCCCATAATGAGCCAGATTAATAAGCAGAAATTCCTGGCGCCATTAACCCCAGCCAGCATAGAATATATACGGCTGCAATTACACATCGTGCCAAACATCTCGCTGGAACTGTAATTCGTTGGCCGAGCAGTCCTGTGTAAACGATGTAGCAAATCAAAGGAGACCCTCCTTAATGCATGCAGGGAAGAAATGAATTTGAGGGCAAATCCAGCAAGATCCAAAGTTTAACATCTTGTGGTTTAATACTCAGCCCCTTTGCGTCGATTTATAATTATCTTCTAACACCCAGCATTTAATAGAAGTCAATAATGCACTGTAAAAGGAATGTAAGGATTACGATAACAACAATAAAGATAGATCTCGCTGGTAATATCGAACAGATTGCGCGCTAATAGTCTTCATTGAGAATTGCGTTCAAATTCTCTGGAATTTCATTTTGCCATTTACCCACAAACGAATCCTGGTAACAGGATGAATGTAAATCGGTTCATTAAACGCTCAAGAATAGATGAAAAAGGAGTTTGAGTAAAAATAGGGCTTCAGAGGATCGTGCTGCTTTGGATAATTGGACCCTTGAAACCGGAGTTTCGAACTGTTCGATAATGGAATTCAAATAATAGTAGTTGAAACGTCAATGCCAAGTGGGCTCAGGAACTGTCATCGAAATCGGAATGCCAAGAGCCGGTAAAGCTCGTCGCATGCATTACGCGTGCACTTCAGACAAATTACATCCTAGGATTCCCACAGTACACTTGTGTTTTACTGGATAGCGTTTGCCTATCGCTGTGTGTGCGCGTGTGCTCTCGGATTCTACGGTTTCTGCAGCGAGCATAAATTATGTACGACCGACGAACTGAAGCAGGCCCAACCGTGATATTTCGATCGTCCGTATGTGCATGTCACGGCAAGGCAGCTGGAAATTACGCAATCCTCCTCGGGCAAAGGAGTACTCGTCGTCCGACTGCGAAGGGCATGAACTACTGCCGCCTACTCCTCATTCAGACAGACATTTTTCATCCTGTACGCTCCAAAGTCGTTATCATTGGTACCTTGAGACATGTATGGTTTAGTTTCCTGTTGCATATTCCTTACAAATTACGTTAATGTTTCTACTTATACAGGATTTGTACAACATAATAATTTAACATACTTAATAAGATAAATTCTCATGAATGCAACTAGTTAATTTGTCAGTAAACTATAGAAACAGTGGTATTTATTATCGTGGAAAGTTGGCAGATCGAGCGTGTACACGTTTCAATTAGTCCAGTGTATTTCTCATCGGGTACAAGTGCAATTTGTCGTGACACGTGTACGCGAAGAAAGAACGGTGTGCAACTGCGGATGATTAATGACGTCTCGCGGGTGTGTCGTACAGCGGCGGATTACGGGGACACCAAAATGAGTAATTGAAAGAAGCCGCGGCACGTTCCTGTTTCGTACACAGCTTTTTGCTCAGCCCCGAGGATAGCAGTCATAAGAGAATGCGTACGAGTTTCCCCGTCGTACTTGCACACATATCGAGCGGTGGATGATGAAAAGAAGCGGGTTGCTCTTTGAGAGAAGCGAAAACAGGTCCGTGGAGTTTTGTGAATCATTGAGTCCCGATATAATGGACGGATTCGGGTCGGTTTGAAGACGGAGCCACGCAACGACGGACACAAAAGGGGGTCGAAAATACGATTTGGGATATTCGTTGGAGCGCAACCATGTCCGCGGATTTTCGGAAGAACGTAATCTCTTGCGAAGTCAATCGTGAGGAAATTCCTATGGCGTGAACACGATCACATATACGCGCGCAATCCTACTGACTGGCGTGTTTACGAGACCGGCATATAAAAAATCCCCTTGTGGCGCCGAATCGACCCGATTCTTTTTCGGCACACAGCTGGAATTCGAGCAATGGTTGAGCAAAATATTCTCGCGTTTGGAATTCAAAGCTGTGATATAGGCTTATTACATCAGTGCGCAATGATCAAGGAAAGTGGTTGAACCGGTCGCGCGTTCAGCGCAATTAATATTCGATACATTTCACCGCAGTGCCATTGATAATTTATGAGCTGAGATTACAGCGGTACCAGGGCGCGAGAAAATTGCGGTATGGCCTCTCCGTAGAAGGGGTCGTTGCTCGAAGGTATGTGCTCGTATGTGTGTGCTATGAAGTCGCAAAATGCATTTGATTCAGCGCCCACATACGCTCACCGCAGATGCTTGTCAGCCATCGGATAAACCGATCGTTGCGTGCCTTTGTCCGACACAGACATTAGTACAGAACCGGTTCACCGCCGATATGAACGAACTATGCGCAGATCTAATCGGCAATCAGTCGAATACGTCGCGTACAGTTTACGATCCAAGCGGCAGGACGACGACAAGGTAACCAATCGGCACACTCATCTCAGTTATCAATGTCGCGTCGGTTCCATTACTTTGACGAGTTGGAGAGTAGTACGATTAACTCCGAGGCAAGCACATGCCAACACCGTCGGAGTTCCTGATAGGGAATCGCAGCTGGTACATATCCAAGAACCAATTCTTACGTGTCAATACAGAAGCCACCAAAGCGTAAATTATCAGAACGCAGGAACTAGTTTGCAATCCTCATTCCAATCGGTGGTGGTGGTAAACGGGAATCGAGCGAGACACAGGTTCTTCCTAGCAGCTGGCGCGCGCTGTTTCCGACAGGAAATTGTTTTAAGAATATAAGCGTGTTCCGATAATCGGAGGGGCGCGCAATCGAAGCTAGTGCTGGCCTCACCGACTAAGAAATGTGATTCATAAAGCTGTCGACTTCTATCGAACAACTGGACGTGATTAATCGCGACTGAACCGCAATTCGAATTACCGTCGTTGTTGCCGCCCGAACGCACGTACGCAATTGTTATCGATGGCTGCGCTATTTCTTTTAGAGCTGCTCCCAAGATTCGCATTGCTTCCCACGCGTAGGGAAACCTTTTTCTTCAAACCCTCGGACCCTTTTCCCCGTAATCCTGATACTCTCTTTCTCTCTCTTCCGCCGCCACTTCCAATTACACCTGCCTCCCTTTTAGATCGGCAAAGCCATGGCAGTGAGGCAATTTGTTTCGGGATAAGATCTAAATAGCACGTACCCGATGCAAAGTTTACAGCCGAGAGAGCTAATCAGGTGTCGCGCTCGCTCCGAAAACTTCGCCGAAACTCTTGCTTATCGTGATGTCCCTGAGTATAATCTGGAAGGCTTGTACGTACAGTAGTTGGAGCGAAGCCCGATATTTAGTGGCCCCAATTACAGAGAGTTAAAAAGAAAGAGTCGCTGTGAAAATTCGCCGTGTCTAGCCTCGCCTAATTGCCGAGGGATAAAGTGTGGGAATAAAAGGAACATCGGGAAGTAAATAAAAGGGTTGGAAATTCAGAAGGTCGAGCGCCGCAGCTGACTGTTCGGCAAAAAGTCGAAAGACGGAACGGGGTCAGGAAGGGAGATAAAGCGAGCAGCAGGCATCCTGCGTACCTCTCGTTTTTTCTCATCGAGTGGAAAAAGGCTGAAAACTGGTCGGAAGGATGAGTGCGGGCGGCAAAGCGCCGGGGAGATACGTCGACGTCGCTTTTCACGAATGATGCTCTACCTTTAATGCTCCCGAGTTTCACGAAGTACATCGTAAAAGTTCCTCGTAACAATGAGAATCCCCTGATCGCCCCGTGGATGCGCGTTCCGCCACCGAAATCACGAAGCATCATCTGGATGAGAAATTCTTCCATTTCCTTTTCTACAGTCTAATTGAAATAGAATTCGTCCACGGTGCATCGAACACGTAGATTCGCGTGAGTTTCCTCCGATTAAACGAGTATCATTGTTTCAATGTGGGCTTTGTCTCCACGAGAGCCAGGAAAATCACCATGAAAATCATTACCGGTACAACTATTCCATGCGCATAATCGTGTGAACACTCGAACGAAACGGAGTCACGGCACAGTTTCGAATGGGAATGTGAAAGCGCGATTTAGAATGTTTGCCTCGTAAAAAATTATTATTCATTCATTCATATCGAAATATTTTCAATCGTACGATTTAACTTAACAGCAAATAAAGTTGTTGACTCATAAATATATAAAACTCTATTTTACATTTCAATATCGGATGAAATCTATCTCACTAGTTTTTTGTCCATTCTCGGGGAGCAAGCATTCAGTGAAAAATCGATAGTTTCTGCGAAATCTTCGTGTTTATCGGGGCGGCGTCGAAGGGAGGGTTGGCAAAGGGCTGCCGGTTGAGTGTAAAAGGGATAGCGATAGTTGGTAGCGCGCGTTCGGTATATACGAATACGAGGAACCGGCTCGATGCTCTCGACTCGACTCGCCTCGCGACGAGGCGCAGCGTGACGCGCGCCTGGCACTACGGCGCTACAATCGATAGAGCCAGTTGCCGGGGCGCCTTCGAGTTGAGCGCACGTACATCAGGACAGGTTCTTCTTGGTTCCAGCTGTACCCTCTCGCCTCTTATCGCTCCTATCACCGGCGTCACGCGCACCCGCCCGCGCGCACTCTGTTTACCGCGAGCGGGCCGCCAATTTTCGAGCTCACATCCGCGTCTGTCAATCGTCTTTCGGCTGCTCGCTCGAAGCAGCGCCGCCAAAGTGATCAGCTGTGAGTGAGGTTGCTCTCGATAAGTATCCATGCGGCTTTCGAGGCGTTTAGTCCTAGGACATGTACCCTTGAGCTGAGAGGATGCTCTGTGCTCGGTATCGTGACAGGTAAACGCCCTTCTCCTCATCGAATTCGACCATAGGTCATTCACCATCACTGTGAATGTCCAAGCTTGTCGAATACTCTCTTTGCCGCTCACGATCATTTACTACCTTTACACCTGCCTCGAATCATCTTTTCTAAGATTGCTTCGATATATAATTTAACAAGTTGAGTCCAAGTACGCAATAATCGTGAGCCGCAAAAATATTTACTTGGGACTGGACTTGTTTTTGAGTGACGCAGAATTTTACTTTAGTCATGGTAGAATTTTGTTATCGCTAGCTGCGAGTGCAGTATGCCGGGCGATAGCTTGTTTGCGAGGTTGATGTGTTCCAGCCTGTTTAACGCATTTAACAATTCGTTTTCAAGCCATTAGCGCTTTACGTAATCCCGAGATAACTCGTACAGCATTCGTAGAGTGCATTAAAACAAATTGAAGTTTGCGTGCTTGGTAGTTTAGAAATGGAGCTCGCTTTATTTATGAATTTCGGTATAGTGCCACACGGTGTCGATTGTTTACTATCAGCTGACCTTCTATTAGCACGATATAGATGTTTTGTTATCAATGTTTGCCTTTGGACAGTCTATTTCACTTCTAGTTTCGATGCATTCTAGTACGCCCGGAAATTTATTGTTACCACGTTTCACGAATGGACTGTTGTTACGGAAAGGAAACATCGCTCGGACGAGAGAAGTGCGAACGATATTTCCATCCTCGTTGCGCAGCGGAAACTTGTATTACAACAAAATGATGGAGAACGGGTGATGTGTTTCCCAATGGAATCGCGAAATTCCAGTAGAAGACCGGTTCACCTTCGTTGGAGTGTCACGTTGAACGTGTCGGATCCCACTTTCTTTCCTAACGCTTACGTGAATCAGTAAAATTTCAATAGAAAGTGTCTGAAAGTATGTACAAATATTTAAGGGAACTTTCGAAGGCGCATTTTTACTATGTATAATATCCAGATTAATTTACTTCATATTCTGCCAAGCTAATTAAGCGGAATATCCGTAAACAATATCCTCCTTAATTAACACCATCAGATGCACAAAAGTGGTGTGAGCGTCTCTACGGAAATACTCGCTCGACCAGTCGATTATTCCGCGATGCTTCCCAATTAATCAGTCCTTCAACAATTCCCAATTAACAGCACACAGTCTCGGTTAATTGCACGAAAATTTCAAGCTCTCAGGCGACGGACCTGTTCTCACTCGTTGGAAGAAAGAGAGATCTCTTAATTAGAGGACGGTCTTTTGACCCAGAAGCCGAGATGCCAAGCGAAACTTCACCCGCGCCGAACACGATAGCTCGTTGCTTCCCCAACCTTGTCGATTGTCCTTGAAGTCGTGAAGTTGGAGTTTGGCGAAATTAGAGTCGGGTTCAAAAGAAGAACTAGCCGAGCTAGTAAGTCACTAGCAAACTATCGATTCGTCCGATCTTCCCCGCGCGATTGCACGGACTTCCTTGGCAGGTGTTTCAGTAAGTGGAGAATGAAGCATCGGGGGACTACATTAACCCGGTATAGAATGTCTCGTGAATCCTAGACAGTAACTAGAGATAGTTCCACCTTCTATCATGCGATGCAGGGCGACATCTACTACGAATTCGAATTTCAACTACCTCGAGAATAGACGTCAAGGACTTAAGGGTTCCCGGACTTCGTGATTGGTAGCCGTCAATCTTTCTTAACGTGGAATTGCCTACGGAAAGTCGTTGTCCCAAGAACTCGTACTTCTCCTCGAGCCCCTTTCCTTCGCCTCATTTCCTCTAAATCGTCTTACGAGGAAATATCGTCTCGATATTGCCGATTTCGTTCAATCTCTGGCATTAGTCATCGCTTAATTTGTGAGGTCAGCGCTGAGAACGCTTTGAGAAACTAGTAACGCCTCGAAAGCCAGGGATAAGTGCGCCAGTTTCCTGATAACTTCTATCTTCCCAATGGCAGTAAAGTAGAAGAGGACGCTCGGTCGCGAGCCGATAATGCCGGTCGACCAACAGCAGCAGCAACAGCAGCACGTAAGCGCGTGACGCGAAATTTGCGCGATAGGATCGCCGCCGGTGCGGCTAGTAATTCCTCATAAACGGGAAAATAGGAGGCTCGCATGCGCACCTATCGCGCAAGGTCGCCGGCAAGAGGACTGCCGGCGTGCGACTAACCAGAGACTAAACATGAACATTGCCATGTGAGCCCATGGACGTCCAATTAAAGCGGCGAGCAACTTTTCCCAACTACCGCAAATCCCGTGAGAGCTTAAGTTACCGGCGGCGGCTGCGGCGGTCAGTTTCTGGTGCGAGCAATTAAAGCCCGGCAAAAGAGAGGATGCGCCAGTGAGAAACGTGTGAGTCGTGCTCGAATGCAGCGCGATCGTTTGCTCAGTGAAATGAGTGAGAAAGGTGTGGTGCCATCGACGAAGACTCGGGAAAGGGTCAGCGGAAGTATCTTTTGGAGGCACAGCTGGCACTGTTCCGCCTACTTGGCCAGGGAATTTCCGATCAGCAGGCTCGCAAGCCCCATTCGTAGCTGGGATAACATGGCGCGAGCTAATACTAACAAGTAAGAGTTCATACAAGCCTCATTCCTCCTTCTCTCTTACTCTATCTCTCTCCCTTTCTCTCTTTCTCTCTCTTGCTTTCTTTCTTTCACTCTTTCTCTATCTGTCTGTCTCTCTCTCTCTCTCTCTCTCTGCCTTTCTATGTGCTCAATGCTTCACCGGCGTTACCCGGGTTTCACTGCGCGGCAAAGCCCACTGTACTCTCTACGCTTTTGGCATTACGAGAACCTCGCCGCTAGCTTGCTTCCTTTTCCAATTTGTTTGTCATCATTCCTGCTGGGCAGTGCTTGCTTCGAGTGGCAACGATCTGACAATACCATTTGGTATGATTTATAAAAGGGTGGTCATTAATCGTAGATTTTCAGGCTCGGTTTAATCCGAACATTCCACTGCATGAACTGAAAGTGACAAGTTGTCAATAGAGAACCTACGACTCCCTGCTTTCAGGCTTGTTATCACGACAGCGAGGCTTACCACCCTTCTCACGAAAGCGAGTTTTTCTAACACACCTAGATTCAATATTACCTGTGCGAAACAATATTTGTCTTCTAGGTGATGTGGAGCTATAATTAATTAGCGCGAATTGATGCAATTTACGAGGTCTACGTGACTTTAATGAAATCCAGGACGTAGATGTTTCTCTCTTGGTATCTGCGATTCCTGAGTATTTCCGTCGCGATCGATAGACTGCTGAATACGGTTCGACGTTGAAACACGAAATTCTCTCTCGTTCCTCACGTAGCTTGTGACTGCGAAACTTTTCAGTGACAGGAAAGTCGAGAGACACAAGGGTGCTTTAGACATTCCAAAAGTAGATGTCGTACTGCGTGCGACCTTAACACATTCACTTAACACGCACTGGGATAGTATAATAGTTTAAACAGACCTGTCAGACTGGTCGTTGTATAATTAATCTACATTCCATGCTCAAGGGACGCCTTTTAGTTTTGTAATAGAATTAATTGCAGGGAAAAACACCGGCTGAAATTGCAATACAAGCAGTAGTTAGGAGAGTCATTCTGTCGGATTAACCAAGAATAGTCACAAGCCGCAAAATATTCCGAGCTTTTAATGGTGGCTGGAGTGCAGTAGAATGGGGAATATTATCATGCTTTTCCATGCATTTCGTGAAATCTCTTATGATGGAATAATAAAAATATTTGGCGAACAAACAGCAAAGTTCAGCCACATTGTAAAATTTAATTGGCAACACATGCCATTGAAAGATTTTCTTTAAAATTCGATTATTTTCCGTGCCATCCCCGGAATTTCGGCGGAAACCGTTCATCTTTGGTTGGTGCGGCGTATTTTCCCTTAAATTTCATTAGTCACGCCACAGCAAACTGGAGTTTAAACTGCATAGCTGGCCGGATATTGGCAGGCGCGGCAATGATTTATGATATTACATAGTCGCTAATTGTAATCTAACCTGGGACTGCTCGATAAAATATGTCTCGCGTTAAAAACCCTTGGAGAATTCGTGCGCCATGCATGTATACCTTATCGCGGTTATTGATTGCTGGCTGACCCGAGCAATGCAATCTCGATGATTGCTCGATACTGCAATGCTGTATTTTATAGAAGCCCATTCTTCGAATTGGATGAGAAGGATTTGCGTGTTGGAGGATTAGTATTGCTATTATCGCCCATTACACAACACGCATTATTACACTTAACACATTCTTCATAATATGACCTGTCTTCTAATCTATCATCTGCAGGACACAGAAAAGTACTAGCACAGTAAAACTAGTAGATGGAGAAGCAATCACTTCCGCATAAAATGTCGTGGAAAATTGCCCGAGAAATTGCAAACGTAGAGCTACCATGCAAGTCAGATTCCACCGAGTAGGCAGTCTCCAATAGGTAGTGAGGACAAACTCGGGAAAATTACGGGATGGGAAAAGTCGTCGGGCGGATAATATCACAAGTACCTAGCGGCAGAATGATCCTCACTGTCTAGAGATGCCGGGAGGCTGGCTGGAAAAGCGAGGATTTCCTCGGCATTAATTAACTCTTCCTTGTCACCAGACCGGATTAAAAATGTCTACAAACTGCGCACCAACGCCTCGCCGATTTTCTAGCATCCTCTTTCCAGACAGGACCAATCTTTCCCAACATTTTCCGAGGCTGCAAACTCGTGGAAATTATCGCTGGCACTTTTGGAATTGATTAATTACATAGTTCATTCCTTGCAATTACTGTCAATGAAAAATAACGATCACCAAGCACCGCCATATCTAGATCACTCCTTCATATAGCGGAGGTCAACATTGATTTTTCCTGCCGGGTATTCTCCGGTGCAAAAAACATTTATGACAGAAAAAATGCGATGGCACGGCGAGCACCGCTCTCCCGTCTCTTCTATTACCGTGCTCGATGGGAATTATAAATAAAAGATGAGAGAAGGAAAGCCTGCAATTGCGAAGATAGATTGGCCGGTATCAGAGCGAGCGAGCCTGGGAGTGAAATACTCTTTAAACTTGTAGGCGAACGAGAGTGATGTATAGCAAAAATAGCAGGCTGAAGGTTCGGCTCGATTACATGCAATAAAGATCAGTAGATTAGGCAGGCTGACGTCGAAGTTACAAATTAAATTAGTCCTCTCGTGTATGCTTCATTTGGTAAAGAATAATAACCATTAAGATTATTAAGTAACGGCTTGCTCCAGATGGAAAGGGAACGAGAGTGGAAGAGTGACGGAAACCCATTTGGTTATTCATCAGTTTGCACAGTTCAAAGCTAATTGTTCGAGTGTCGTCGGTGTCAGGGTGCTCCGTCAGACAGCACTGGTATTATTATTCCAATCGATAGTTTCTTCCGCCCTCCTACCTAACAGGGGAATTTTCGTAGCAGAAAATCAATCGAAACCAATACGATAATGCAGGGCTTGGAAGGCCAATATTATTTGGTCCAATTATACAAGTATCGTTAAGCGCGGGAGAGCTGGTGAACCGGTACAGATATAGATGCAAATTACAAGAAAGTTTAAAACCTTCTGAATTATTACTCCTGACTAGAAAAGTTCGATACATAATTGCCAATCTCGAATCCAATTAACATCTTGCCTTGTTTATCCCTTGAAAATCAAGTAAAAAGGAATACTAGATGAGCTTCATAGAAGACGCCTCAGAGGTAACAAACTGCTGAGGAAAACATGTTTCCAGCTGAGAGATACTTAAATAATTGCCCTGACAGTAAAATATTCTATACAACTACGATAATGAAACAGATCTAAGTCTCGCAGAAGGGAATTCAAGGGAAAAACAATGAACTACTGTAAGAAAAAACTGGGCAGTGTCATTTGACCGCATCCAAATACGAGCTTCCATTGAAGACTCGGTAGACTCTGCGAAGAAATGGTTGCGAGCAGTTGCAAGAAGTTGCAGGGGCAATGCGGCGGGTACGATGAAAGCCGACGAAAGCCGACGAAGTGGGCGGCACAAGTTCCAGAGTTTCCCTGAGGGCTTTCCCCGTGAATAATTTCGCCGATAGTACGGTCGAGGAGAGGGCCGGGGTGGAAGGGAGGTGGTCAATGAGAAGTACGGTGGCAAAAATGGCAGTGGCGAGGAGAGTTCGGGGGGGCCAAAGGGATGGCTGAGCGGAGGTATATCAGAATGTGATTTAGGTCGGTAATTCATGATGCAATATCAATGAAATACGAGAAGCCCCCAGGCTGCTGTACAACTCGCTCGCATACTCTATTGTCCGGCTTGGCAGCGAACCGCTTCATGAAGGGGACCACCGTGAGGCATTAAAGAAAAACTGGTCTTATAGAAGAACCTTGCGAGGGTAGCTTCTCCCCACTTTTACATCCTCGCCTCTACGTGATCTACACCTTACCAGTCCACCTAGCCAGCTCCTGTATAAACATCCATATCGCGAGGCCAAGCGCACTGCAAACATTTTCCTTCATGCTAGATAGACGCATTCTTACATATCTTGATCGAAGAAACTGTAGGGTCGACCAACTTTCAGACATAAAAGCTTCTTATAGAGCCTCCTTTCCACACTGCAAACTTTCGTCGCTCAGGAATATAAGTGCATTCCATATTTTTCAGCGTTAGTCTCTCGTTTCTGATCCAGTTGGAATTTCAGTCTTCATGTATTACTTTTTTACAATATACTTTCTTTTATAATTGAGAAATAGTATGAAGGTATTAATTGCGAGTTGGTTCCAAGCTCAATAAACATTCGGAATGCCATAGTGAAGCGATACTTGTGGATGGGCTTTCGCGGAGATCATATTTTGCCGCTGAAACCAACGGCGTCGCTGCCAAGCGAGTTTCATCTTCCGCAGGAAACACGAAACTGGCGAGGTTAACCACATCCTCTTCGCGCGGCGGTTGTCCATTCAGAATTATCCGGCGTCACGTGTGAAATACGCGTGCCAAAGCAGGGTGCGTTGCATCACATTTGAACCCTCGGTCTTTCTCAGTGGTTACTGCTAGCTAGAGCTTCCTATAACTCAGAGAAATCCTCTTTGAGCTCCGACACGCTTGTCCTGTCTGACAATATATCAACACCCCAACCATCCAAATAATCAAAAAAAGTTCACCATTGTTCTATTCAAAAACTCGCTCAAAATTATTGTTTTTTATCAAAACCTTCAGGAATCTTAATAGAAAAAGTTGTTCTTTAATTTCAAGTTCGATCAGTAAACTTAATTTTTTAAATTTAGTTTCTTCCAACTAAATTTCACGGAATGAAAAATGGTGACAGCATATTTTGTTCACTCGAGGGAAATGCATTTTATCGGAGTAGGACTGGTGGCGCAGCTGGATGCTACTAATTCTTTCAACTTTTGTTGTGGTGTCCAAAGTCTCGGAAAGACGATATCCAGCAGCAGCAGGGTATCTCTTTCGGCGCGACAATGCGAGTGTGTCTTGCATCCACGCATACACCTGACCCAGTTTACCTCGGCTGCATCGTCGCCAGCGAAGGCCGTGGTGAGGATTCTTTGTCACCCAGGACACGGTAATAATTTCGTCTCGCCTTCTCCGCGAGCCAACACTTATTATCCTCGCTTCTCCCTTTCTCCCTCGTTTCTCACCTCGACATTCTCAAGGATGCACGCATGAAACGCTTTGGCTCCACCTGTTTGCATAAACGAAACTAACAATGTCGAGCTCAAACTTACCACCCTCTCCCATTCTCTCTTCCAATATACATAATAGTCATGTTATCAAAGAGAAGCCTTAGTTGAATGTTCTTCAATTCGAACAGGTCGAAATGTAGCTCGCAATGCTTCATGAAAAAGAAAAGAGGCTCGTGTCATTAATTTGAGATTAGAGCCCTTGAGTGTCGAGTGTCTTTACTCTAGAACAGCGTGGAGACGTGACTAGCTAAAGCGAAAGAATGAAATGGTTGGGTGCTCCCAGTGCCAATGAGAGTGAGTGAGAGATAGATAGCGAGAAAGAGAGAAAGAGTATAAGTCGCGGAGGCCGTGATGAAACAGAATTCCCGTGAGGCATTACTAAAGATTCACCTCGAGGACTCTTAGGAGAAGCAAGCGCGTGTGGTCCCCGGACTTGAGTGTAGACTTTCGCGGGCGACACGGTCGGCTTGTCGGAGAAGTGCGTGTCTTGCATACTAACATAAGAGACTTTTTGCACTTACCCTTGCTTATATTCCAGGGAGAGCACTGCTTTGTGTCGTGTGTCGCCTATGAACAAGCAGAATGAAATGTCGCGCGCTACACATGTGTATAAACATAATCGATGTACGCACTAGTTAGAGCGGACTTCAAGCACTTCTTCGCTCTTACGATCGCTCAACGGGACACTTGTTAGGTGTCTAAGATTTCTAACAGATTCTTGACTCTGTTTACATGATTGGAAAAGGGATTGCCTGGGTCTAAATAGATTTAGACCTTCATTTTTATATCGTTTATTTATACGACGCTGCTCTAAAGAATAATATAACGGTCACTTGGACTCTATTGTGGTATATTACGTATAATGTTACTGATTTTTAAAACATAGTATTATAAAGGAGCAACCGTACTTTGGTAGAGTGGAAACTCGATAGTGAGTGGGTCGTATACTCCCGCGACCAGACTGGCTGAGCAGAGACGACTTCTCCTACTAATTCCTTCCAAAACTGTATAAGTGGTCTGGCAACGAGCCAACTCACTCGGTCACCAGGTTTCGGCACGGAAGCGCTTCCCTCCTACGTTCTATGACACAGTCTAGCGAAAAACTTTCAGTTGAAATGAAGCCGGGAAAGGAGACGGCGAGGATTATCGGTGTGTCAAACATGGATTTTATTCTTCATTCTGGGCTTCACCGAATTTAATCCAGGAAACGCGTTAAATGAGTACCTTTCGTAATGCGACACGAGGAAATCCCATTGTTTCTCGCCGTAGATGCGTATCCTGCTCACTGGCAAGTGTGCCCACGCGCCTGTTCATTGTGCGGCCGTTGCATTATACGAACACGCGATCATATCATTTCCGGAAGCCGGAGGGGTACATGGTGTGGAGAAGAGCTCGCCCTTTACGTTAGTGGATCCATGTGTACCTCAAGGTTTTTTTTTCGCTTCCGGCGCCTCCCCATCTCTCCGGCCGTAGAGGATCACGCCTGACATCCAATTTTCCAAAGAAATCCTTCGCCCTCCTGGAATTTCTACACCCCTCTGCTGACGGGGTTCGTCAAGTAAATTCGTCGACGATCTCTCGAGGGTGACGAAGCATCCTGATGGAGGGCCGAAAATATCATTTTCACTCTATCAGATTGGCCAACTTTTCTACGGAGCTGATTAGCTCCCCTTGAGTTCATCCGCTCGTTTAAAAGCACACGATCCCTTGAAAATACGGTGTGCACGATATTGCCCCAGCATTTCAATTCGAACGGTTCATATTTCATCGTGTGAATTCCTCTTTCGCACCGGACTCTAACAAAGCGGAAGTTCCAAAGCTTTTAAAAGTCCTCTCTTTGAGAGCCACCCTGGCATTTCTCGTTTACCGGATGGTTAGCATTTCCACGGATAATTGAATCTCGGTCGGCCACTTCGTTAGAGCAGTTTGGTACGCCCGTCGATATGAGGAATGCCCGATTATTTGGAGAATCGACGGTGCGCCACGTGTGTCTGTGTGCTTGTGCCCAGTTACAAAAGACCCGACTCGATTTGTAATCAGAGCGCAAACGAGTCGAACTCGATTACCGAGATTTCAAGTGAACACGCTCTTCGCTCCTACAGACGTCCTTTAACCCTCTTTGATTCTCTTTTCGAAAATATTCATGATTTTCTATCATTACCTTTACGTGACAGGTGTACTTATATTTCATGTATGGCATAGATTTTTAAAAGGTCCTTGCCCAATGTATTTCGTTATTGCGGTGGATGGCAAATCGAAGCGGGCATGTTGCCAACCACCTGCTACCGCTCTCATTAAACACTCCACGACAGATCGATTATTTTGCCAGTTAAGAGTGAACCCCAAGTAAATTTCACCTTGGTCACCCTAGTGAAGAATGCCCTCCAACAACGTTGGATACCTTCATCGCTTGGTAACGAGTCTGAGTGCGCCAGCGAACTTGGCTTTCATATACACTGGATGCATGCATATATGCACAAAAGCATTCCACTTCTTTCTCTAGATTGCGCGATCTACCTTGCACTCTGCCTCCGCGCGTTCTACTTTTCCTATCCAACAGACTTTTAATCCAGACTTTCCGACCCGTAATTTCGCGGAGGAAATTCCTTTTTGTTCAGGAAGTTTGTTAATAAGAAGGTGAAGGTTTTACATAAAATGTTTCCTATTCATGTCTTAAAGTTGATGGAAATATCACGTTATAATTTAACATGTTGATACATCAGCGGTTTATTTTGAAGGTGACCTAAGTCCATTTATATTGAAATTGAGATATTAAAAAATGGGTGTTTTAATAAAATTAAAAACATCAGGTATAAAATACCAATTGATGAATAGATTTGTCAACTAGTATCCTATATGTATATTTGTAATCTTATTAAAACAAATTCTTTAATATCTCAATTTCAATATAAATAGACTTAGGTCACTTTCAAAATAAACGGCTCATATACAGGTAGTCTTGTTTTTGTACAAGGTACTGAAGGGGTTATATTGGAGCAGTAATTAAAGACGTTCAAGCAAGCTTGAGTTTGACTGGCCCTGGGGGCAGCCGCATACCAAAGGAACTATAGATAGAAGCATCGCACATTATCCCCATTGACATACAAACGGCCAGACGTGCCATTCCGTAATTAGATCCCGTAATTGCCCGGTTTACGCTTGCGCCCCGATTCGCTTCTCCCACTGCAAACACTCATGGAAGGGGCGTGTCAGGGATCGTAGTATTCGTAACATTTTTCATCGAGCGATGAGAGGAGGGACCACTCGATGCATTTCGAGGAGTCTCTCGATGGCGCTCGAAAATTCATGTAGAAACTTGCCGCAGTCTGCTCGATCGAGTACTATTGGCCCAATGTGATTCCAATACGAAGAGAGTCCTGGAAAACGACACTTAGATCATTGATCTCTGTGAGGGCGACACGATTCGCTCGAGCGAAAGTAAGTGTTTAGGCAAATGCAAATCCGGTGGCGAACAGTTTGCGTGGCGGCGTTCTTGCGTAGAATATTGAGCAGTGTATCGAATCGATGGCGGTTTCCAAGGCAAAAAGGGCTGTTGGCAAAGCCGTTCGCGAAGGGCGGGAGTGATTCGGCTCTGCCAATTCTAGAAAACCATGGGCCTCGAGTGCCTCTCAAGCAAACTGAGACCGGCGCCTTTTCGAAATTCAATGAACACCGCCATGTAATATGCCCCTTGCCTCTGAATTTCGCGATAGAATAGCTATTGTCAGAATGAATGAAGTTAGCCAGGCATTTGAAGCAACTTACAGGAATTCATTTCATCGATATCAACGCTCTTTCATACGAGGTTAAAAGGCTTTCTCGAGCGGGTCAGATTGGCGCGCGCGCTTTCAAGCAGACTATATCTCTATCGGCTTGTTTTGCAACGAAATTACTCCTCTCGTTCTATCGGCACGTAGGCACTTGGTACAAAGAGTCAGTGGGCGTCGTCGGATTCCTTGGAGGCTTTATTGCCGCGGTCCCATCTTAATTTTTATTCACTAGCCAACCGCTTTAGTATGCACGCCCCTTTCGTTGCCTTCTATCTATAACCTTTTACCTTCGAGCAAATATGTACGTTCGCAAGATAAAGGCCAGGGGGGGGGGGGGGGGCTAAAGCCATTCGGTGATATAGCTGGTATAAATTTGGCCAAGAGTTACTTTTATTATCTAGGAACTCGGCAGCGCCTGCCCGTTGGATTAGAATATGTAGCAAGGGCGACGTTCTCTCGTATAATAAATTAAATTCAGTAACTCGAGACTCAGAGACGAATGAGAAATGTAATCAGTCAACTAACAACGATGACAGTACACGCGAAACACTTGCGGCACTATTTAATGAAACAGACTCATCGGCGACGCGGACCAGTTTAAATATTTATGATATAAGATCACCGGAATGATTGCATTGACTCTTGTTAAAGATTGACAGTGCTTATGTACAAAGTACGCGTATGTCTCCTCTCTTCATCCGCCCTCGATTCTCTTACGACACTTACTTATACTCTCGCACCTAATTCCTCGCAAATATTTGACGTTTCATACCTGACCAAATATCCCAAGTCATTTCATAAGGTTCTCTCACCACAAAAGACGTGTTTCCACTCTGCCCAGTTACGCCAAGGTGCGCTCGGTTGGACACAGTAAACTTACAAAGGTAATTGGACATGCGTTCTTCGCATTCCTGGCGAGAATCGGACCGAGCGATCGAACCTATCCTCTCAATTCGGCGAAACATTCTCTAGTAAATACCGACTGAATTCTCCTTCGATTTTTCTGGAATGCTTTCGACGCGATCAAAGTACACGAGCGATACAACTTGGATCGAAGTAATCGTACGAAACTGCTGTATTTAAACCCTGCGCGAAGAAACACAGAGAAAGAGAGAGAGAGAGAGAGAGAGAGAGAGAGAGAGAGAGAGAGAGAGAGAGAGAGAGAGAGAGAGAGAGAGAGAGAGAGAGAGAGAGAGAGAGAGAGAGAGAGAGAGAGAGAGAGAGAGAGAAAGAGAGTAGCGAGAAGTTCCTCCTGGTTAAAGTGGTTCTTACGTAACACATGGTGTCACGAGGAAATTCATTATCACGGGCGAGACTTTCGCAAAGCGGCACTAAGCCTAGCGAGAAAGAGAAAGAGAGAGAGAAAGATAGAAATAGTGAGAGCAAGAAAGGACAGACCAACTGGAAGAAGTCTACAGCACAAAGGAACCGTCTCTAGCAATTACGTGCGGGACATTAAGCTCGAATACAGCTCTTGCAGGAACGACACTGTCTTTGGTGTGCACGCTTCAATTATCGCGGCTACAGGAGTAGCAACTGCCCCTTCCACCTATATTCTCGTCCTTGGCTCTACAAGAACGAGAAATCTCAGAGTCCCACCGCCCCCCGTCTCACTGTTTCTCTCCGTTTCTTTGGCTTGCCGGCCATTTAACCAGAGAGCTGAAATATTTCTCGCGATACAGAGTATATGTGTGTATGTATGTGTATGTGTGGCACGACGAGCCTCCGGTGAAACTCGACGGAGAAAAAGGAGGAGTAAACAGTCGCCGCCTCGTAAAGAGTGCGATGCTTTGTGCGGATAGTTTGTAAGAGGGTGGTGTGTGCGCCCGCAATGAGATTAGCTTTTCACGAGTGAGTAGAACACGCGTTGCTAAATAGATATTCCTAGGGACCACAAATGTGTGTTACATGTATATGAAGAGCTGTACCTTCGGTATGTATGTATACGTATATTCTGGTGGAAGTTAAGTCGACTTATTTTAATTGAAACAATTCAACCAGCCGAGCTAATTCATTAGACAGCAACTGTTTGATTAAATCAGAGCATTCTCCATTGTGGCTTGTTTCATTCGCATGTTTATCTCGCGCGTTCCAAAGAGAAAGAGAGAGAGAGAGAGAGCGAGAAGAGGGAGAATTCTTTAGCGCCAGGGGTGGAGATAAAAGCTACCCTGCTAAGGTAGACGGGGCCGCTTCTTGAAAAAGAGCCAGCCTCGCAAAGGGTTAATAATTCCAGAGTCGGCGATGCACGTACCATTCACGTAGCAACCGCTGGCCCAACCCACTCTTCCTACCCAACTGAATGGTCCTCCTTAACCAACTGACATTACGAAATATTAACTGTGATTCTATGAACCCGCTGATAACTGTCTGCTTCTTAATGCTGGCGCCCTGCATTTCCGCTTTCCTTGGTTCGGTCTTCCTTTAATAGTCTGATTTAATTACCAGTCAAACTGAATAAATAGCTTATTTCTGACTTCGCAATTAACTCACTCAGGCAATTAGAGCGTCGACATTTAATTTTTACTTCTTATTACGAAGCGAAATAGTATGCCAAGGGAATTTTTAAATTGCAGATAATTCTTGTCTGTGTAGAGCACTTGGAATGGTGTTAGTGCATAGTAGAGAATCAATTGAATTGGGAACAACCGTGAATTTCTGTATTTGCTCGAGATGAAACTCTATTACATAACTATAAACGGAGGCCCTCGTTAGCCAGGCCAGTCTTACGAAATTCGACCTCACTCTCTCTCTCTTACTCTCGCCTTTACTCCAAGAGTAGTGAAACAGCTTTGTCCATATTCGGGCGAACATCCACCGCCTGTCCTGCCTCACTCTTTATACGTATATACTTGTGGCATCCACTTTCTGACGAAACACAATTTAAACTGCGGCGTGCCGCACCACTGCCGGAAGGTGGTCGGCCAAGCGAGGCAAATTGCCAATGATAATCATGCCTGAAACTTAATCACACGTCGTTAAACTCGCGCGCTTCCCATTTATCGGCGACATACTTCGAACGATAATGAGACTCGCTTTTATCTAAATCCTTATTACTCCAGCTAGAACCTTCTTCGACCATTCGTACATTATTCAACGTTGCGTGACTTAAATCGAGAAATTCTTATTCCATCCAACTTACGATGTCATTGAAAATCCGTTTAAATTGGACTAAAAGCAGTCGCTGTTCGGATTGGTAACAAGACTTTCGTGAATTTCGAGGCATTGTGCTAGGAACATTTAATTCCGGCGCGCAACCATTCGATTAAGAGGCACAAAGTCGACGTGCTAACGAGATCGGGTGGTGATCGGGTAAGAAGTCGTCAGGTGCACACTGCATACTTCATTATCGAAAGCAAGAGAAATCCCGGTGACTCTCGAAGCTGCTGCAAAATACGTGCGAGTAGTAGGCGCCTGTGCGACGTGGGTCGAAGAGAGAGAGAGAGAGAGGGAGAGAGAGGCTTTAATCCAGCGGCAGGAAAGTAATTACCTTAATTACTCTGCCGGTACTTAATAGCCTGTGTTTCTGGCCACGGTCGTGCTCGCGCACGTTGCTTGGACTAATAACTTTAGCGGGCGGCTTTGCCTTGGAAAATCAGATTTCAGGAATTTCGAGTATCCTAATGGCACGTATGGCCTGCATTGACCGCAACTAGAGTCGCCCTTGACAGACGATAATAGTGCGTCATTCGCTCGAATGCTTCTCACGAATATCTTCGCATCTAACGAATACCGGATTCATCGGCATGGATAACATCCCCGCTGACCATAAACTCTTATTTATCATGCACACCGTCATTAGCTCGATTGGGAAGAAAGCCTAATTAAAATTCCAAGGAAGTATCACGCGACATTTAAGTGTCGGCGGTGGACAAGCGCTTTCGCCGAGCAATAAGTTTACGATGAGGGTGAATTAATGTCGAAGCCGGCTGACAGTTGCAATTTTCGCGAATCTTTTGCTCCTGAGAAAGATTGGTGAGACTCGAAGCCTCCATGGTAAAGCGGAACGGCTTGTAATTGGCGTTGGTCGAGCATAATTGCACAGAAAACAGGGGGAACAAGTTGTTGGACCGATGCATCGACAGTGTAATCGTATCACCAGCGGCAATGTTGCCTTCCAGCAACCCATAATTCCACAGAAGCGGCGTTGCGTACGCTGGACAACGCAGGTTTTACTCGGGGAAAACATGAAGATACATCGTGCTCGTTTGAAGAGGATCGCCTTGCTAGATTGGAATGTAATCTCTGCTATATTCGACGATGGAAGCAGGAAGGCGACGGGAATCATGGACGCGTGCGTGTAAATGCAAGATAAGCCGTCGATTCTTCTGCTCCTGTGAGATTACAGTAACAAATTGACTCGTCCCATTCACTCAAGGATAAAATGAGATTTTCTCAAGGGATTTACCAGGTTTCTTAAGTGGCAATCACTCTTCACACGAATTCTCACTGTTGCTTTTGAATTCATCCATTATTCCACTGGAAAGCCTGTACATCGGCAGATGTGTGTTCGAAACATCATTTTCTGCCACAAATTGCGTGTTCATCTAAAGTGATTTATCCTGTCAGATACAAGTAAATTGAATTCGTGACCCGAGCGTATGGTTACTGTGGGACAAAAAGTGTCAGGTGGCCGATGTCAAAACGAAGTTAATCAATTCGTCGGAAGTTTTCACATGAACTACTTACATTCGTTATTACCTTCCAACTTTCCAGGCACATTGATCTTTGCACACGGTGTCGATGACACTAATATAAAACCGAATCTTTAGCGAATCATTTTTCAGAATCTATTTTCAAAGTCATAAGGAAAGTAACAAACCATTTTCAAGATTAACGTACCGTCTAGATGAAAGAAAACCTTTTTGCCTGATAAAACACTGAATCACACGAAACGCGAAGTCGAAATTACCCTGCGCCACAGAGACAATAATATACTCAGGCTTTAGATATTAAAGCACCTTGGAATACCGGGGCTGCCAAATTAATGGAAATGAAAAGCCAACGGCTAGCACGAGAAGAGACTAGCCTGCGGTAAATGCCGAAATATCGCACGGTAGAACTTCTCGTCCGATTTCGGCCGTGCAAATTAAAGTACGGCGAAAATACCCAGCATCTGAATGCATGAGTTACGGCTCGGCTTGCCGTCTCAGAGTTATTCTAATTTCGATTCAGCGATGTCGGGCAGTGAGGCAAATCAGAGAAATTGTGCATATTTGCGTTTCATAATCGCACTCGGCACTCTTGATTCTCGAGACCCACTATATACTGTCGAGACTTAAGCTTGGGATTAAAGTGACAATGTGAATGGCTACTATTTTCACTGCACGACTTCCTGATAATGTCCACGGTGCCATTTCCCTCTTACGTCGAATTAGCTATGCAAATGTAATTCGAAGAGCCGCTGCCAGTCAATGCACTCATACTTCCAGCGCCACTAGCATCATACACCATCGGCTAACCTCCGCTCACGCAATGCCCAATGCAAACTCACGCGAGTACTTAAAGCAAGAGCGTGGGATGACATTTTGTTGCGTCTAGCTCTAGAAAGGCTAGTAAGTCCCCATTCGCACTCCGTTTACAGACCTTCTCTAAGTCAACCTAAAATTGTATATCTTATTTATCATGGTGATCGAATGCAATGCAGGCGACAATGCGTGTACACTTATAAATATCTCACCCGATAACAACTAGTCGAGCAATGTCCCGAGCGAATGCTCCATGCTCATCCGAATCCCGTGATTTGAAAGTATAATTCGAACGCTCATCTCTTTCCACCATTGGAAATGTTCTACCTTGTTTGCCACTCAGTGTTCCCCTCAGCGAGAGAGAACGGAAACATTTACCAAATCGCCGGGGAACTCTTTGAAAGTGCAACGAAACGAGCGAGATTTGTTCGCACTGTACGAATTGCCCGTAGGAATTCTTGAATCGCCAATGGTCCCAAATGCGGAGGAGTCGTAGTATTACGAAAGTAATATCGAACGTGTATGTATCGAGCCGATACCAAGAGAGATGTATCTGTCGCTGAGAATTTATGTACGACTGATTACACGACCACGATCCTTGGCCTACAGGCGGCTTACATAATTCAGAGAGTATGTGGCACGATCGAACTCAATACGTAATGTCTTCCGTAATGGTCAAGGAAGTTCACTGACCTTGCTGGCTGACACATGCACCGGAGATCAATATTATCGGTGTGCCATTGCGAGCCCTGCCCATATCGGACAAGTTTACCCAGCCCACCTAAGTGCGTTATCGAGACCACGTCAACTAAGCGGTAGAAGCTTGAAACTTTTATCCGTACTCCTCGAGAGAGAGATTTTCAATCGTTCTCTCGGATCATCTCGCAGTATATTTCAAAAGTAGATGGTTAAAAGTTATTCCCAGTACTTCCATGGCGTACGAGCTGCAGTTGGCTCACTGTCACTGGAAGTGACAGATCGTGTTGAAAGGGTAGAGAATTTTCGGAGGCCGTCTGCGGCAGGTGGCAAGCGCCAGAAAGAATCGCGTGGCCCGGAGAAAATGGTTGGTGGTGCGGCGAAATAATAACGCAGGGAGCTTTGCAAAAAGAAAGCTGAAGAGAGGGCCTGTTTTACGAGAAGCCTGCCGGACCAGGTAGGAGGAGGAGCAGATGTTTCTACGGGCACGCGACAGCTGTGCGCCAGGATTCGGCTCCTTCCTTCGAGCGGAGATTCGATATCTTTCAACGGAACAGCGACAGCAGGCTCCCTTCAGAAATCGAGAAGTGGGCGGCTCGTTTGGAGCCAGGGATTCTCTATAAGTTCAAGCAACATTCCTCTCTGTGCTTTTTAATCGTCAAATCCAACGCTGTGACTCTCTATTAATAAATTCTAGTAATTAAACAAATTCTACGAATTATTAAAGAATTCTAATAAATTATTCAAAAGTTTCTGAGTTACCAATGATAGAATCAGAGGTAATTTGCAGACATCTGTTTATGGATATACTGATTACCACAGTCAGTATGGAGTGGAGAGAATAACCATATTAGTTTAGAAGGTAAATGTCAAATGATAAACGTCGAGGATCAGTGACGATCTGAGAATCACTGTAAAGGAAATGCAGCCTAACTAAGCGCGTGCACGGAAATAGTATGTCCACCTACGTCTAGACTAGTAGCATAGGAGGCGCGTGCCACATATTTCCCTGCAAGGAATAAAAGGCAACCCTCTTTCCGCAGACTGACTGATCCTCCTGCGTGCCTGAAACCGGTCCAGATGCACCAGATTTAGTTGCATGCCTCTGCGTGTATTTTAAGAAACATAATTCATGTCTACCACCGCCTATAAGTCAACACTCCAAATCTGTGTCTACGATCTTTAAACTAGTATTTCTATCCAATAACACAAAATTTATTCCCAATAATAAAATATCTAGATTGATTCATTGTCAAGTAATTCCAGAATAATTACTCAACGTGAAAATATACACATTTTTGCGGAAGACTTTCAATACTGGCTTCAATAGCGATCCTTTCCTTTTATGTACCAGGATGGCTAAAAAAAGTTGACGTTATCCTTTCGAGCATATAGCTACTGTCCATAGATGATCGGTATCAAGATTCTTTTTTTTGTCGGCAAGGTGGGTGGAGCAGGAAGGTTGTCCCTTTATTAAACGGGCGCCTCGGAGGATCTTTAATAACGTCACATAATACGTTACGTGATTGAAAGCTGAATAATCGATCGCACGAGGCTCGCCCCGATAGAAGATAAATGTATTCGCTTTCGTGCGGGGTCATTCTCTCTTTCTTCGTGGCGGTCGAAGGAAACCGGTCCAGTTGCACTGTCCTTTTAGTTGCATGGCAGCAGCTGCCGCTGCCGCCGACCCATCAGGTATGCAGACGTGCAGCCGCTTCATATGCATGGGCAATATTGTGCGAACCCGATTCCTTTTTGCGGCTTTGACGTACCCTTCGCGATAAACGGCAGCAAGTCCTCCGCTTGCCCCCTTCAGCCACGAGAGAACAGATTTCCGAGAGGGACTGCCACTTTCAATTGGTGCGCTTCTTGACCCTCTTACAGAATTAATCCGGTACCCGGCAGAAGTACGTACCTATGAATCTCTGGCAAGCACACTGAGAGTGTGAGTTCCGTAGCAACAGGTAAAAGAACTCGAATGCACGTAACGACGACATCCGGGGAATTAAGTGAACGCTGCTGACTCACTTCTAGTCTGTTTGGAAATGCTCGTGAAGGATGAATAACTTAAGATAAACGCAGGTTGCATGTCACAATATAGTATAACTTCATTCAAAGGGAAATGACCGGGCTTTTATGGCTTGCATTCTCATGAACTCCTGACTCTAACAGGGAAAGTAAGGGAAGCCAAAGCGATACTACGATTTCATTAAGGTTTCTGGGAGCTCCCGGCGGTGGCACGTGCCACGCACTTACACAGTCGTTTGCATGCTAAGAGAGATCCTCGTATCATCCTTATAAATTGTAAGTGCACGTACGGTTTCCGTTCTCGGACCGCCACCGATTCCCCTCTTGTTGCTAGGAATTAGCTTGCAGCGTGCTGTTAATAATAATGCTGTTAAAGAGCATTACAGTCACGTTCACGTCATTGTTATTCCCACTTCCATTAACGATCCTTTATATTCAATCTACTACAATGAAAACATGTTTGTTTCTCTTACTATTAATTACTTCCTTCTTCTTAATCACCAGCATTTCTTCGTGAGATGTTGAACAAGGAAACTCGAGATTGCCGAAAAGTTTGAAAGACCTCAATGATTTGTCGATTGAGCCAAAGCTTGAAATTGCACTCCTGCGAAGTAGTTTGCGGGAAGAAGACTTATGTTGTTTGAAAGGAAGACTTTCCGTCTGCTAGGAGCAGCATCCTTGGAAAAAAGTGGCTTAGTCCGCAGGTTACCATTGGAACTCGACTTGTTCTTTACTCGGACTCCTTCTTACTTCGTTAGACTGTTCATTTCGTTCCTTTTTCACGACTTCCGTATACGGCTTTCCCTCGTTCCTTATTCTATCTTGTTCTTGGAACTCCGCGAATCGCTTTTAAAGCGTAGTGATGTCAAAAGCACAGTGGATTCGAGACTTGCCTCTAAGTGATTACAGTTTCTCCAAACAGCTTGGAGCAATAAGAGCGAGCCATCAACTAATTTGTTTTCTAATTTAAGCGAATGTCTTTTCCGATGCTTTTTAAGAGTCATTTATTAATAACATGCAATGGCAAATATACTTTGCAACGGCTCTTAATACGAAAGCTTAAATTAAACCCAACAGAGACTTCATTAAAGTTCGGTCGGATTACGTTGAACGGCTGATCCGAGTCATTAATCCTCTTAGCCCTAAGGCTTGATCCACTAAAACCATAATGATGTTTCTGGAAACTACGAATTTGGTCTGTGGGAAGCGAACGGGCATTTAGCACTTTCATTCCAACGAGTTTCGAAGCCCGACATTCTACTGGCACAAAAGTTCACCTTCTTTTATTCTTACTTTATTGATGCCTGCTCTAGCAAGACGAGGATATTTTTTGAACGTCATCAGACGAATACAATTCGAGGCGATTTACGATGTTGGAAACTCTCCAAGTTTTATTTTTTCTCGCGTCCAAAGTATCGGTTCGCGTGTTTATGCACTTTGTACGAACGTTCGCGAATCTTTCTCATGAGAGCAACTCGTATCTCGGATTTTTCTTTCCAAGCACGAAAAGTTTTCGTGTGAAACGATATTCTCAAAGGAGATCAATACCTTCAATTCTGAAAATGATCAAATCACGCCTGCACGTTTATCTTCCTCGAATTCTGAACATTTCCACCTTCAATTGAAACGACCACGCGTGACTATGGAACAAAATTGATGGGTTCCAATTTATCTATGAATTCATTGTTCGGGGGACAAATGAATTAGTTGGAATTCCGCATTCGGAAACGGTACGCGTCAATATTGGACGAGTGGCCTTCTTGAAATTGCAACAAACCTACGATAGCATTTGCGTGCGATCAAAACTCCTGGTAAATATCGGCGAGTCTAAACGACGCGCGGCGAATGCTCGTTAGGTGTCATTGTTCGACCGAGGACCTGACTCCGATGTCAGATTATTCTGGAATTATTGAAAGCACGCAAACCGTGATTGCGTCAGGTGCGTCGCTCTGAATATAAATCCGCAAATACAATTCGCTTTCGGAAGCCGTCGGAAATCATTGGATTTCCCACGCACACAAATTTCCCCGAATCGGACATTGAATTCATTGAATCGAATGAGCAAAGCAAGAGACTTTTCCTAAAGGAAACGCTCGTCTTCCATTACCAGTGCGCGAGTATCGATAACATCCTGTCCTGTTATCGCATCGCGCAGACACAGAACGAGTTAGCATTATCGTACGACGGAGGAAAAAAAGGAGCGGGCACGGGGCTGGGTGACTTTCAGCGCGGAAGGAAGGCGAGGAAGAGAGAAGGAGAGTATGCGATCTGCCTCGGAGGGCGGATCGTATTAATTAGACAGCGATATCGTGAATTGAAATCCAATAGCCGTGTAGCGAGCTACGGCCACGCATCGCGTGAGTCCGTATCGGTTTTCACCTGAACGCATTCACGTTCACGAGACTTGAAGTGGATCCTGCCCTCTGGTATGTTATCACGTGCCTGTCGTCGTCTTGGAAATTTCGATAACCATGCATATTCATCCTCGACCATCGCCCCTCGAAAGCTTACTTGGAATATTGAGGCCACTGAACACTCCCGGTACTCCTCAACTATAGTATCATTTTTTGCTGACTTCGTTGTAGCAAGTGGCAGACACCAAGATCTAAAAAGTACCATTTGACAAGACCGTTGGTCAGCGATCCAAAAGAGAAGAACTTTTTCACCCTCGGCCATTTTTTTGAATTGCCTTCCACTCCCTTTAGAGAGATTTATGTTATGGGATTGATAGCAGCAATAAAATACCATGGGAATCAGCCTCCAGCCGAATACTCGCACGAAAGTACAACAGAATGTTCGGATTGGCCTCCTGACAGGCACAATGGTACTCGCGAATCACGATTAGCCGCAGCTGAGCGTATAATAAAACGCTCTGGGTATTTCCATTACCAAGCACATAGAGGGCGATCGAAAAAATCTTATTATTGGACGAATGGCTTCCTCGCACCTTTAGGATACAATCCGACTGCTTAGAATAACGTTAAATCTATCCTGTGAAACTCAAAGGTCGTATTACACATCGATAGCGTTGGTAGTTTATGCCGCATAAGCCGGTCAGGAATTTCTTTGCGTGCGCAAAACGGATGTGAGAATTGCCACGCTCGGAGAGACGTCCGAGGCTATGATTCACATGGCAAACTCTGGCATAAAACGTTACTGCACCAACGAGCTTTCCCGTGACAGGTACTGCCATTCTCATAATGTACGACTTGCCACGAGAGATCGGCTACAACATCTCGATAAACACCGTAATTCCGCGCACTCGATATCTACGCACTATCAGCTTTTTGCTCGCACACTTTTTCCAGGTAATCCAATTAGCAGTAATATCGAATTCATATTCCTCCGTGTATGGCGAAACGACCAGGAGAGAAAGGGTGAATGGTGAATAAGATAGAGAGCCGGCCACTGTTAACAAGAGATTCCAACTTGGAAATCCAATATTCCCATTTTTCACAGTAGAGATCAATGTGCGAAATCGAATTCTCTTCGAGCAGCGCTCTCCAACGAACGAGAAAAATAGCGTCGACTAGCGGCATACTAGTACATTCGCACACACCATATCCCCTAACTTGGCAGTCTGTGGATCCCAGGACGACCAGGATTTTACGAGCAGCTCCGGCGACCCCTACCAGCCGACACCTACGCATTCACAGCGATAAATACGATTGTTTATTTGCGCGGAATGCCTCGATTTATCTGCAGGATTCGAGTTCTCTCAGTAAAATAAAAAGTCAGCCAGTACGAGCGAGAACCGAGTGGACTTTCGCCCGAGGCGTTTTCAACGAGGTGCGAGTTTGAACTCACACCACAGGTTTCTCGTTGGTTCAATTTCCTTACGGCGCTGCCGCATCGTAAGAACGATAAGCAATGCTTTTAATTATTCGCCGAACGAGCCGACTTCATTCTGAATGCCAACCGGAGATAAGTCGTTCTACAACACAATAATATGTACACACACAGGCGCATGAAATCATTGGCAAAATGCGTTTTGCCAGTGGCAGTCTATCTAGAAGGAGGAGGAGCAACACGGTGTTAGAGCACTCTCTAAGCTCTAGGAAAACTACGGCGGATATGAGTGCAACCGAGTTACATCAACAAAGACTGCCGCTATCCGGGAGAGTGTACCTTTTGCTTTCGAGTATGTTTGCTCAAATCAACGTTATCCAAACTGCCTGACACGCGTTATAGCAGCTCGCAAACAGCCTACGACACCGCATCGCCTACCTCTGAAACTACTACGCTAGTCTTTTTATGGATAATTTCGTTTCGCACTTTGCTAGCAGGTATATCTGATCTCACCGCGAGCGTTGCATTTATCCTGAAATTTATTTAACTCGTTAAGCTTCATTAATATCTCTCACAAATGCTCGTATCGCACTTGCAATTACCTTGCACGTGTGTTTGAATGTTCGAGCAAGGGTGCTGCTCTCCTCGAGGCGATTCACCCGCAGAAAGTCTTCCGGTTGGGCGCGTGCAGTGGCCGCACATTCCCACGGTGCTTTCACTATGAGCTAACAGTATGCGGATCATTCTTATTATGAACGATGTATCCTCACGTGCCGCGGGATCACAGGTGGAATCAGGCGTCAAGCTGGGCGATTGGAGGTCACACGATACACGGGAAACTCAGGGAAATCGGTTAGACACGAAGTTCCTGGCAGGCTTCTAGTAAACCGACATAAGCCGGCTTGGTAGATTCATAAGAAAGTACTTCGTTTCAGAGTATAACTAAGATAAAATCAAGTAGAACAGATTAAATATCGATTTAAACACGCAACCATACAAGTACAGTGCTGACAAGTTACAAATATAAATAAATCGACTATAATTAATATGAAAAGTTATGATACTCTCATTTGATAATACGCTATCTTAAAAGATTCCTTTTATCCTTGGATTGTCAATAGCGCGAAAGGTGTGGTAACCTGGATTAACTACGTACGACAAACATCAACAGAAACATCAGTAGACTCTGCTTTCTATCTAACGCTGACAATGAGTGGTAAGCAACTCGTGTACGAGAAGCTTTCACGTGTCGTGGGAGCGGCCACGATGCAACCTGTCCATTAGGAGACAATGAACCTCTCCCGAGAACGAAGACGAAGCAGATAGACAGGCAGGCAGCTCGAGTTACGCCGCTTGCACTTCAACCATTACACGCTTCCACCTCGCTCTAAAATCCAAGCATTTAAACTGTGCATCCAACTCGGGCTGAAATGTTCTCGCCGTTCAGTATGGCCCTGGAGAGGTGAAGACTCCGAATAACTGGGTCATCAGATACTAGAGTGTCTAGCGTGTACTCATTGTACAGTGACATCATTCTACGCACGACGGCTGAAATGGAAGCATCTAATTAGCTTGATCGAGAGTGATTGCCAATTAGCGGCAGCCTCGCATCCTGATTTAAATACAAAATCGGCCCGGGCGTTGCGCACACCACATGGATCATGATCTCTCTGGATCATTGTACCCCCACGCGCACCATCCTATCGCCTCTGCCAACCAATTATCGACTGATGAACGCATGGATCATTCCTATTTTCAATCTCTTTCTCTCTCTCTCTCTCTCTCTCTCTCTCTGTTTTGAGTGCTAACTATTCACAAGCATGATTCAAGCATCCTCAATTCCCTTTGGAAATTGTATTGAAATTATAGTGGAATTTCGCGTATTTCCCTTTTGGAACCTACGGTATACCCTTTTAGCGTGGATTCAGTCTCGAAAGGATCTCTACGTGCTCTTCAGTTCGAAACACGAAACTCTCTCAGGCAGTCTGATAAAGCTTTGGGAAAGGAGATGATAGTTCACTGTACTCACGTAGGGTTCTCAGTGCATCACTATTCTTGGTATGGGAGTGCAGTAATGACAATTAGGAATAGTCTCGAGGATTTCTGTGGTAACATGGAGTGACTGCAAATGTCTGCTTTCACGATCTTGACAAAGCCAATCTTCCTAAACAAGGAGATTCCCCACAAATGCAATGTTTTGTTAACTAGAAGCGACAGTCGTAAACAGACGCCTAGTTCCGCAAGCATGTGACTTCACTGCATAAGATGACAGTTCTCTTCAGTTCAAGTAGGCAATACAATTTGAGAGTATTACGCATGAGAGTACGTGAGAAATTTGTAATTGCTCGGCTGGCCGTTCGATTGCAATCAAGCCTGCGGCGATAATTAGAGGAAGAATCGTGTTCACCGAGTTCTGGGTAATTTTAATAATTAGCCCTCACCGTCGACATGCGTGTATCGTGCAATTAATAGCTTCGGCGTTCTGTTGCGCGTGCAGTGCACCCGCTCGGCCCCAATAACATCCTCTGCGATTCCTCCGCGCATTCCCAGTCGCTTGGCGTAATTAATAATGCTCGCGAGCGTGAGAACTCCGAGGCCAATCGTCGATCGATCGGTAGCAGTGGAATCGGAAGCGACGATAAATCATTCTTTAATTTAATAAGAGCCTGTAAAGCTTCACGTGGCCGTTTGAAATATCGCTGCCGGATTCTTTATCGGCGTTGATCGAGGGCACGAACTTTCCCTAACTATTGATTCTGCTTCGTTTCACTTTATCAGGGGATTTCATTAAACTGGAATGCCGAGTATCCGAGGGGATCGAGCGAGGAAAGTACGCTCCAACGACTCGACTTGATAATGGAATAATCTCGCTCTCTAAATGCATCATTTGTGCCAAGCGACTGATGGGTTTCGAGATCGTACTTCCCGTGTCTCGTTCACAAATGCGAAATATAATAACGGGTATTATATTCTGCTTTCAGCGGCAGCGAGGGAGGCTCCTGGCAGCACGGACAAAGCTCCCAGAGGTCCAGCCCCAGCCCCAGTCGAGCGTATCACGTACAGGATGTGGCCACTCCTCACACAGCTCCTGTTTCCGTAAGTATTTCAATCCTTCCGGAAATACAATTTTTCGTCACGGAATAGCGATTCGCAACGTGACCGGCACCGCCTCGTAATCATATTTCATACTTTCCCCCGTCGCTCGTTAGTTTTTCTTCGCCAATTCCACCACGCTAGTTTCGAAACAATATGTCCTTGCTCGTAAGATATACCAAGAGAGTTCAGCGACTCATGTCGTATTAAAAAATCAGCTCGCGTAGTTAAGTATTTCATTCCTATGAAAGTCTATGAAACTACAAGATTGTTTCCTTTTGAATAAGAACGGATCTTCAAGAAAACTCGGCACGAGTTTGATTGTCTGTCATGAATTTAATTTAGGCCAAGAGTTGCTTCGAATTGCATTAGACAGGCAGGAGTGGGAGAGAAGCGTCGCGCCAAGTGGTATTCAGAGTTTCAGTGCTATTTAAATAAGAAGTGGAAGAAAATGCATCTCCAGTTTTGCACATTTCCGAATCAGAGCTCGAGGATCGCGATGCGCCAGGAACTACTGAAAGTCGGTTCACCGTCAAGTGAACCTGCAACTTCCTTTCTCAGAGGAAAGTTCCACCGAGGCAGCCACCAGCTTCCCCGCTAACTTTTCCGGCGCGCTACCCGTGCGGATATAGTGCCCAAGGCGTTCGATAAAACGTTTTCGAGTGCTTTCGCGAATCTACCCCCGAATTATCACTGATTTTCCGAGCCACTTTCCGCAAGAAAAGAGGAAGACAGAGACGCGTGCTTCTCTTATCTGCTGAAGTGCACCACACGTAGAACCTTTCTATGGACACTAAATAGAGTAAGAGCGGTGAAAATGGGAGGAAACGAATGGCTCATAATACGGGCCAATCCTTTTTTCATTCTACTAAAACTGAACTACGATCAAAGTATCCATTCAACCGATATCTTCGAAAGTAATTTTCTTTTGGCTGAAAGTGAGTTGGGGTATGTCATGGATAAATTCGTGCGACCGTCGAATTAACAGGGCAAAGCATACCTCGGTGTAATTAAAGTAACCTCAAGCGACGTTACTAATCTTCCGCTCCCAAGCTTATACGCTCGGCTCAGGTATAACACAATGGCACCGAAGGTTTCCATTTATTTCCATTCCACCCTCCACCCTCTTCTATTACCCTGACCCGATAGTCTGCGATAAAGCAGCGGAGTTCGTACTCGCCAATAAATTAGCTCGATCTCATGCGCGCTCATCAATCATTCGCATCTTAAGCTTCGTAGAGTTCCCAGTGCTTCGAGGAGCGTGAAAGGCATCTGGATCCCCTTCAATAGGATCACTCCTTCGTCCTTAATGAGTTGAAAATAAAACTACGAATGAGTTGCATCGTTCTCGTAGTAGATCGATGAAGAAAAATGAAACCCTGTATCGACTACAAAGAATTTGAAATAAAATATAAAAGGCAATTTATATCATATATAATAATATTTATAGCAAAATAGAAAAGGATTGCAAAGCACATATTATCATTTAATAAAGACACAAATATAATATCAAGAAAGTTTAAGTAAATAAAAATAGGATTCTGTAATGAGATTACTTGTATCAGCAAACAGCAAGTGAAACTAAGCCAGGATCATAATAAAGACACGTGTACTTTTATCCGGTGGCGTATCAGCAAGTAGCTATTACGAGGGGGATCCCGAATTCACAGGGGCTGATGTAAACGCATTAAGCGTGTTCAGTCTTAAATTTCATCCGCGGCCGGTGCACCTGATATCGGTCTCAGTGCGCACACCACACCAACCTAGAACACATAACCAGGCCGTAGCAGGAATGCTGGAATGCCTCTCTTAATCCCTGTTACGTAAACGAGTCGAATCCCTGATGCACAACGGTGAAGCGTGTCGGGCTTACTCTGAATGGGCAGCCTCCGTTTGAACTCGTTTCTTCGATTCAACCACGCGCTCGCGCGGCAAGTCACGTTGCATTCGAGCATGTCTTCCCTGAGATTTGCATCTCGCCCTTTCCTGGAATTTCACCGATCCTCTCAAGTGAATCCCTGGCGCGCTCGATTCTCATTTAACCAATAGCATCCCGTCAGTCTTACTCTCACGGGACATCTCGATCCCGGATAGAGTTCCATCCAGTTAATATAGGCGTTTCCTCGATTTAAAGAGAATTTCCGCTAGTCTCGTTTCTAGTTACTAATTTGAAGGGTGCATTCAGATTTACTAGAGCGACTGTGGCTACTTGACAGTCCTGTAATAAGAAGCGTATCTGCTTTAATCAGTGATTTAAGTTACGCACCCTTTAGTGTTGCTCCGCAAATGTTGACTCTTCACTCGAAAGCTTCGTGGAAGTACGACGCCGCGAGATAGTTGAGCATAACATGAACTTCGTTAAATTCGCTGGCTACGCCATCGGTATTTGCGTAATGCAAAAGCTGGCTGAAACGGGTCGCTTGGAAGTTAAGTAAATCCTTGTATTTATGCAACGGGGATCTTCTCATTTTCCGTCATTACATGTAAAGTTCAACATCGCCAAGCTTCACGTGACCAAAATTTGCATAGTGTTCTAGGATCGCGTGTACACTATGGCACGACTTAACTCTTTGCTATGTATTGCCAAGCATGGGAAGAAATGTTAACTCGTAGAAAGTGGAGAACTTTCGTTACAGTTCAGCGACATTACGAAACTCTCTATAAAAGAACACATATTCGTGAAAGCATATTTAAATTTAAATAATTTATTTTGTAATATTATACTACTCGTGGAAAACGGCAAGTTTTATCGAGGATTACGCATGAAAAGAAAATCACAAGCAAGGTTTTTTAAAAACATGAAAGGTTTTCCCTCGTGTTTTTCAAAGAGCATCACTAGCAAAAGCTTCGATAAAGAATAACGGGATCAAAAACAACCTCTGCTCCTGGAATATATGTATAGTGCAGCATGTTTGTGCCATGGATATATGTATACGATACATCTCACAACCAGTTGAATGGCTGGCTCCTGCGACAGTAACCTGTGCATAAACGTGAGAGATACTGTCAATTCGACGCGACGCTACCATCGGTAATGTTAACGAGCCCCTGGTATAGTATACTGTCGTCGCTGTGAATGATACATGTAGGTCGTTGCCAGCCACGATACCTCTGGAGTACATAGCTCCAGACATATCGGGGTATCCATGGGGGCAGTGCAATAGTACATCATATTCATTCTCACATTTCGATTGTCATTTTTACCGTAACCCGATTCAATCAGGACTGTCTTTCGTCTGGAAGAATATTCCATTTTTCCTGGATTCAATAGCTATTTCCAAAGCATCTGAGTATAATTTAATAATCGTACCACATTGTCTTATTATAGAAATATTATTCTATACTTAAAAATTCCAGTAATCTATCAGAAAGATATAATAGATCTTAAATGTCAAGAGTCAGGGGTTTTGCGTCATTTGAAGGAGACTCGCAAATAGCAGACAATCTCACCCTCTTTAATTGCTGTCAAAGCACAGTTCGAGGAGATCGCTAATGTAATAACGTAACTTTGTAATGCAAAGTAGGTTGACAGACTAGAAAATGCCGTGGCGACTCTTGGCTTGACCTCACGCAGCCAAAATCATAACGCTGTAGTATAATAGAGTGGCGACCCGACTCGCCCCCAATTATATCGCGCGGGCCAGCCTTCAAGTGTATGTAGGTTAAAGCGCGCGAGCGAGCTACATGCAAATGCTCTCGCAGCACTGTCAATTAAGGCATGAGGCGACTCGAAAATCACGATTCTTGGTACGACCGGGTTTCGCTTGGAGATCGACGACCCCTGACCAGCATCCGCTAGATCACATCGATCTCCAATCGGCTTGTCCCTCTGTCTTTCTTACTACTCGGATAAGATCTAGCCTATTCACGTGTCGCCTAGTTTCGAGCATTTCGCGAAGGAGAACACGGGGCCAAAGCTGGGCCATTCGCTGGTCACTGGAACAATGATAATTATTGTCGACAGAGAGAATGTGACCATTGATACATTGCTCGGCGCTCCAGCCTGTCGGCACAAGCTAAGATTTACAAGGGGATATTGTGACCTCTCCGATCGCTTCCCATTTATTAGATATTTTATTAAGGTCGATCCAACGACCTTTTTCTAGTCAATCTGGACCAAGATCGAACTCTCATTGTTCCTTAGATTTCACAAATACGAGATTCTCAATGAAGTTAATTGTGCAATGCAGTCCAGCGTATTTCTGTGTGAACGAAATTTCGATTTCCATCGAGCATGTGCACCACCGATTTGACCCAGTTTCTTTATAAATGAAATTTTGACTATCCACTCCTTGCATGCGTGCTTCCTCGGCTCGCTGGTATTCCGAAGTTATCGGGTCTGCACTCGGCTTTAATTAAAAGTTTTAATTAAAGGACAGTAACAGCATTGACAGTGGTTCTGCATATTCAGCGGCACGAAACGGCATCTCTGCATTCTCGATTTCTTCGACGTGTTTATACGGACAGACTACTTTGCGCTCGCCGCCATACTTTCGGAGATTCTTCGTCAGAGTTTCCGTAGCATACCCCGTAAACTTCCCTCGGAGAACCCAAGGAGTTTACGGGGACTTAATTGCTCCGGAAAGTAGTGTACCGCGTCAGTATAACTTTGTCCTCGCCTTGGGCGAGTAGAGAACCGGACGATCGAGTTTACTCATCGTCATTAAGCATTCTAGCAAAAACAGTATCATCTGAATCCTCACTGTTTAATTTAATGGAAGGAAACAGCCAATTTGTATCAGCTACTAACACGAGAGAACATAATAACGCTTGACAAGTAAAAGAAAAGCTCGAAGGTCGAGTGTCATTTTCACACCGAGGGAAAGTGAGAAGTAAATGCAAGGAAAATCGAGCGTACAGAGTGGTTGCAATTAAAAAGGATGGGGGACAATGCGACACCGGAATAGTTCGGTGCGACGAGCTTCTTTTGCGCGCCGCTCACTGGAGCGAGCAATGCTTGTCGCCAAGAGAAGTCAAGTGACTCCTCGACCTGCCCTGGAGAAGCGGCAACATGGACAGAGACGTGGTCCAAGCTCGTTTGCGAAATACAAAAGCAGCACGTTGGATCGATATCTTGTTACTTCGATGCATCCTTTTGTCAGGCGAAAAAGTCACCAATTAATACCTCCCTTTGCAGTAGCTCTTTGTTTAAACAGGTATACATTCGTCGACAAGATTTCAGTATAACCGCACATGCAATTGCTATATTCAATTTTAATAATTTTAATAGATCTTTCAACATTTGGCAATGTGGAACAGATATGCGAATGAAATACTAACTATAATTAAAGTATCGAACTAACTGGTTCCTCCAGTTTTGAGCTGAGATTCATCTACCCGCATGAGAAGGAATTGCGTTTTAATGAAAGGTGCAATTGAGCCAGCACTTTAGGAGCGTGCAGAAAATTCCATGGTGCGCTGTTAATACCTGTGGTGTCGGTAAATATACGTATAAACGATCAAGCGCGTTCGTGCGTGTCGAATCATGGGAAAGATCGACGAGCCACAACTTTCTCGCACGGCGGAAGGTTATCAGTGGCCATCTATAATTCGAATCGAAACAGAGCAGCCGTAAGCGCACCACATTCGAGCCTAAGGCGTAATTCCATACGGTATTTGTTTCCTGTTGCAGCCGTTGCACGACTATCGTTCAGGCGCCTATTCCAAGGACAGAAGACGAGTTCCTGGGCTGGGTAAGGCGCAAAGGCGTATCAAGGCATCCAGCACTCCAGCACTCTTGGACCCTGAGCACGAGATGTAAGTTTCATTCGAAAATCCCTCGTAAAAATCCCTCGAGGAATATCAGATATCGAACCCCCCTCGACAGCTACCTACCGAATCCCCCTGAGGTAGTCATTATCATCCGCATCGCGTCCTGACTCGTAAAAAGAGCCCAAATTTAAATTACTATCTAGCTCCGTTTAAATTACGATCCATCCAACCTATCCTATTACAGTTTATGTTCGGCCACTTTTACCCTGGTAGTAAACTCAAAAGACTCAATTCAGTCGCCGAACGACTAAAAGCATAAAAATAATTAGTGAATAAAGTTTGTGAGTGGAGAATGATAGGGATTGGGCGTATTATAAATAAGAAGGAAGTTAGGAAAATTTAATATTGTCTTCCTACGTTTCATTCAGTCACAGGCTTCTCCTCTCTTGTCTACCTGTCTCGTACAAACACCTGCGGTGCACGAGATAAGTTACGGCGCCTGTCTCTCTCACCTACCTCATATATGATACACTCCCCTTGCATACGGAGATTTCACGCTTCAGGATGCTGCGTCTGTTTGCTTGCGACAAAAAATATCTACCGGCGCAAATATTGGAATTGGAGGTGCGAGGGAGCGCGTGCGAGCAACCCCGAACCACCGACTACCGAAACAAATATACGTCAAATAGAGACTGGCTGTGTGACAACAGTTATATCACCGTGTCATATTCGTATGAAATATAGTCTTGGGGTTAATGCACGCTCTTCGTGCACATAGATAATTCTCCCTTTGGTATTTGAGTTTGCAACTTTAAAAGTCTATTTTATAAGAATCCTTCGATTTCCTTCACATTACGTAACAAGATGACAGTAAAGATGTCTCGGCAACCTGATGAGCGGAGTCCCAAGCATCCAAAGTTAGTGCATCGTCAAAGTGAATTAGCAAGAGGGAAACTTCATTTGGCTGGAGAAATCACCGTGAGAAATCGCTGTGAGTCCAAAGGGGCTGCTTTTCGTAGAAGCGTAGCGGCAGTGGATAATTCCTTTCATGAAATTATTGTGAGCAAAACTTGTCGAGGACGAGGAGGTCGAAAAGCGGTTAGATCTGAAAATAGTAAAAGAGAGCAGCAGGACTAAGATCGCCGGCTGAAGAACAGATCAAAGGACTTCGTTCTCTGTCCACGTTGCTTTCAAGTATTTCCTCTCCTTTCATCCTGTTGCCGCGCGTTCTCCAGCTCGGCCTCTTGATGCCGCGAGAGACAGAAGCGGAAAGAAGCGTGTGTCGCACAGAGACGCGCGCGCGTTCGCCCGGATGTTTGCCGAGTTAAGAATAAAGACGTTATTTCGGCTGACCTACCTGACTGCCACCGACTTTATACCTGAATGTTCACCCCACTCCTCGCTGCTCTAATTACCAGCTGAATAGCGGATTCCGAACAACCTTCCCCCTCTCATTGCCGCCCACGTACCATTTACTTCCTGTTTGTCCGCTTCCCCATCGAACACCGTACACTTGTTCGAGAGACATTCGAAACTTCCTTTAAAGCCACTTTAAAATACTTGTTACTAACGTTTGAATATCTTGTTCTTGATCTGACTGTCGTCTTTTGATTAATAGTTGTAGGTACATTAGCGTAATTAATGTGACGGCAGGTTTATATCTTGTATGATGTATTTGTGAAACACTTGTTATTCAGGTTATTAACATTGGAAAGGGGCGTAATCGGTGAAAGTAGTATAAAGTATTAAGTCTTCTAGTAACTATTCCAATTACGATGTAAATCTGGAGTCATCCTTCGACGATCCGACTGTTGCGCCATCAAATCACCTTTCGTTAATCCCCGTCTGCTTTAAAGTTGAACTCTTCTTCCTCGCTCTATTCAACTTTTCGAGCCCCTGGGAATATTCATTAGACATTAACCAGGATATAAGCGCTTCAACTGCGCGAAACTAGATTTACAATTTTACCATCGAAGTTTCGAAAGATACTACAAGATGTAGTCCTTCCGCTTTTGGAACGATATTTCTTCTGAGAAAGTTAACATTAATCTTTCGATATCGAAATTCCGACGGATCTGCCTGAAACTTACTTTCAGGAATCTACTATCCGCTTCGACGAAGTCATTGTTAATCTTTGGAAGACTTCCAGCCGGAAGTGGAAGTATTTAGCATTCTCTCACGGGGACGTTCGGTCTTCCTTCTTTCAAAGCACTAAGGAATAAAACCCTGCACAGGGATTTTCTCTGGAAAAGAGACGAACCCAAGGAAACTTGCTACTTACCGTCAACGCTGTATAATACAAGAATTATGAAGATCCGCCGTCGCTCGCCAGTTTTTTATCGCAAGTTCTTCGGAAAATTGCAATTCACTTTAAAAGTTTCTTGAGGCCACCGACGGAATTATTTCTTGAGACTCTGGATTATGCAGCAACATTGTATCGTTGGAGTATGTTTACCAGAAAAATCCAAGGGAAAGGGTTAAGGAAGTTTTTAATCGCGCAGAAGAGTAGAGTCGAGCGACGTGAGGTCGATGTATCTCTCGCATCGGATGAAAGGCCGGTCAAAGGGAAAATTGAAGGAGATTAATGATCGACGAAATTAATGATCGATCTCCAGGTGAGGGCGGTGCACACGCTCATTTTAACGCCCACTTCACGCCGGCTTCGTGTAATACTTGACACCCACACGATACAGTCGTGTTCGATTTGTACGGTGATCGATGAAAAGCCGAGTTATCGAGCACTCGTGGCACGTGCTCTTTGCCGTACATTTAACAAGTCGCTTTGCCAAAGTTCAAACCTTCGAGAAGTTCCGAAGCAGCGACAACTAGTCATAACTACGACATAACAATCTTCTAGAAACATAATTGGAAAGAATGTTTCTTTTAAACTAACCAAATGTCTCAAAAAGAGTTCCTCCACAGTTTCCTCGCTTATAATTGCTTCTTTATGACGCACTACTCTCATTAGTACGGGAACTGTTTTGACCGTCGGGGAATCCCCTTTATCACAAAGTGAAAGTCACTTCCATTGTCAGAGTAAATATCCTTCTTCCTCAATTACTCCATGAGATTCCTGATTCCCAAGAGTCCATAAAGAGGAAATTCCTTCAATTTGGGGGGGTGGGGGGGGGGGTGTCCCCGCCGTCTTTCACACCTAAAGCCAAACGTCGTCCGAAATTTCGAAGGGTCTGAATTTCGTGGAAAAGCAGGAAGAACGAATTTCATTAGTCGGTTCGGTGGAAGGCGGTGCGTGTGGAGGATTATATAGGACGAAGCAAGAGGTCGAGCGATTAAAAGTGAACGAAAGAGGAACACCGGGCCACTGTCACTACAATGGATAAATGGTACCTTTTGTGGAGGCCGCCGTCTCTCCCCAACCATTCCTCTCCCGCCCACGATCCACAGCAAGGAAGCGAGCGAGTGAGCGACCAGAAGAAGACGAAGCTGTGAAGCACGCTGTATCTAGGAAAGCGGGGGTGCACCGGACGCTAGAGAAAGAGCGAGTACATAAAAGGGAGAAGGGAAGAAATAGTTCCACAACCTAGAGCGGGACATGCAACCCTCCAACGTCGGTTTATACCTGAAGCGACCCTTGAAATCTGTTCTCGGAAGTGTTCGCCAGCTACTCCTGTACACAGGCACACATACAGTGAAGAACAGCAGCATCCCATACGTGCAGCCGGCTATTCACAGCACGTGAAGCTAGATAGTCTCGTGTAAGGCCGAAGTCTTGAGTTACCCGCGGCAGCGCATCGTGCAATGCACTTCCTGGATTGGAGTACACATCGAGTGACTCTTTCCTAAAAGTAGTCCCTCTTAATAGAGAAAAGATGTTTCGATAGTTTGTTTTGTTAATAAAAATAACGATGGAATATTGTAGATTTTTTCTGACGGTATATATTTGATCAGCTGATTATGTTCTGATGAGGGATTGAGTTGCAGTTGTTGGACTTGGTACGCGAACGACAGGTTTCTCTCTCGAAGCTATTCGTTTCGTGGAAGTTTCGAAGTGGAGTGAACGAGAGCCTATGGAGCGCGTTCTTTATTCGGTAGAGTGTAGAGGTGCCTGCCCCTCTGTAGTGTAGGCTACGCCGACACGGATTTGGTTTCGTATGCCTGAGAAGGCTTCAGTCGCCTCCAGGTCGCCGATGAATGCACTTCCTCCCTAAAGCTGCCTACAAGTGGTTCCCCTTTACCGCTCCGTTCCGGCGACCGCTTCTTCGACGACTCACCAACAGTCAAGCAGTCAGAAATTAAGCGTTCGTTTCCTCCAAACAAGCGTTCTTCTCCGATACTTCAAGTGCAAGTGCTGTAATTTTAAGTGAATGAATTTATTGTACTAATTTCATGTTTCTCAAAAAGTGACATGTTACGAACCGCGTCAGTGATTGTGCTCCTTTGTGGAATATTATAAGTGTCGTTCGTGCGGAGTACGAAATCAAAAGTGGTACGTGTTCGAGTGTTCCTTTATTCACGAAATCATGAACTCCTCGAGATAAGGATTACTCAGGCAAGGAAGGCGTTCGCCGATCGCAACTATCCTTATGATGTGGTACGTGACATACGCTGAATTGATTTCATTTTTGTTAACTCAGTGACTCAGAAAGTGATCCTCTTTCCCTCTAAAAAACCTCTCGTCTCCAATTCGGAAACTCTATGCATTCTGAATTAAGAGACAATGAGTGTCGTATTCGATATGCAACAAGTTGCACCGTCCACTTTGCCACGAGAATGGAAGTCTAAGAAAGACACGTAGGCAGAGTTCGGCGTATCGCAATCGAACACCAGCCGGCTATTAAAAAGAGAAGCTCTCGAAATATTCGCGGAGACCGCAAGTTTCCGTTTTCGAGAACAGACAGGGCGCCTCTTTCACAGCAGCATCGCTTCCGCTGCTCTCTCAGCATCGTCATTTCGTCAGCTGCAGACTGTGCGAGCAGCTGCATAAATCGCCAGATACTAATGCAGCCGGCAACCGTGCATCCGCGTTCTATCAATTTTACGATGAACCACCCGCGGAGTTGTGCCACGGCAAAACGGTACTTTGCTTTAGAAACCTCCTTCTGTTGCCTCTGCGCAATTAAATTTACTGTCGAAGCTAGTCTCTTAGCTGTATTCCTAATAGCATGCAAATGCGAATCCAAAGTACATCCAGCAAGACTTGAAACAAGTCTTGAAGGATAAACAAATATGTTCAACTGTTACAATAATTTTATTCATTATTTACTAGTCGAATCTAGTTAAATAATATTAAGTATTCTCGTTGACTCTCGTTAATTGAGTAATCTCCAAAGTGTTTACTATTAATTCTATTGTATACAGTCGACAGTGGTCAGGAGATGAGGAGGAGGAGAGAAGAATCATCAGCCACATGACGACAGAGCATCCCCTCGCGAAGGCGACTATACCTCTAGTCACTCACCCTCGCCTTCAAGAGCAAACGAGCAGTCTTGCTACGGCGACTATATCGGCATCCGTCGGAAATCAGACTGCCCATCGCACGGCCGCGCAAAATCAGCAGGAGAGCGTCCTCCAGAAATTCCGAAAGAGCTTTTCCCTAAGGTTCCACAAAAAAGGGAGTAAAGAGAGTACCGAAGGCGAATGTCCCGTCGAGGATAACGACGGTTCCGGTCCTCTGGATGAGGAGGAGGAGAGAGAACCACCTACTGTGACGGAACAAACCTCCCAGCACAAGGATGACTCGGACAATGATCAGAAATTCCGGTGGGTATTCGCCTGATACACATATGTTCTACCTTCTCGAATTTCAAAGTAAACATATGTACCCTATAATCCCTTAACGTAAACCCTTACTTTTGGAAGTTCATATTATCCTGTATCCTAGGAAAATTGTTGAAATTTTCCAAGTTCTATAAATGAAAATTGCACGATATTGTTTTAGATTTGGCCCACTTGTCTGGAGGATCAGTAAAGAGAGGAAAAAGGGGAGCAAGGCTGCAAGGAATGCAAAGTGCAATAGCGGAGACAGCGGAATACAGATCGAGGTAAGCAGAATGCAAAACTGCAGAATCTATCACGCCGGATTCACTCGGAAGGAAAATAACGGCTAGAGAAATATTTGCTGACTTCCTTAATGCAGTTTCGCGCCGCTCGACAGCATAATGTACCGCTGAGCTTTTGTGAAAATAATATCGCCAGAGAAGAAAAGCATAAACATGAGTTTAGGAAAAGCTTTACGTGCATACGTACAGTTAGGTTTGCCAGTCGGATTATTTCACTTGTATATTCTATTCATTTAAAAATATCAAATCATTCCTATAGAACGCACCGGAGTTCCAGACTATCTAGAATGTAATACATACTAGCAGGAAGTTAATGACAGATTTCTAAGAGAGTCTACGTAAATGACATATATAGATGGTATCTGGTGGGACATTGACTGGGGGCAGTGGTGGTGGTGGAATAATGGGGGGTGGTGACAGCTCCGAGTCCCATGACACGGATATTCAGGATGAGACTGACAGCCCTCCAGCCCTTCACAGACGAGTCAACGTACCACGATCTCCCTTCCTAATTGACAAAATTATGGTAAAGATCATTGCTCTGCCTCCATACCGATCCGTTTGTCAATGCTAAAGAGAAAAAAGTGCCCGTTTTGACTTTGCCAGCCGTCTAGTAATATCTTCCTATTTGGCGGTCTTCGCTTTCTAGATGATTTAGAATTGCTATTAATAACGGGGTACGTTTATAATCATTATCACGAGTGTGTATGACTGTTTCCTTCGACACAATGGCGCGCATTACTCACAATAGTATACGGTTTAGCCACGCTCGCGGAGACCACTGGCAGTTCCTGATATGCGGCGACAGAATATATCGCGTTGGCCAGGATACGGGGACAGAGGAAGCACTCTCCTGGTCAGTTGATATCGAGCTGTGCCTCCGAGCGTGTGAAATCCAGAGAAATGTTAGGAGCATTTATTTCATGCATCAATCTTTGTTGAGCCTTGTGCGTACCTTCATAAAATGAGTGTTAGAGCCGTCGATCGTAGATTCGATTCAACGTACCAGCAATTATATAAGGTTCGCATCAATTCGGATCAAAAGTTCAACAAACTACGCAAGGATCAATGCATGGCAAATTTGTGAGCATTGCACCCACGGGACCGCTTTGTTACAGTGAAAGTCATGCAGTCGAAAGTACCGCGAGATATTCGATGCTTTTTTTGTCATTATTGTAGTAGTTTAGTAATGAGATTCGAGAGGCGCAGAGAGAGGAAATATTGAGAAGAATAATTTGCAGGAGGATCGTAAAAAAGCACGCGAGAAGCGATCGCATCAACTTATGCGGCGGACGCACAGCGATTTGGGGGGTCAGAGGTTGCTTCAAGTGGACACAAGATCCGGCTACATGCATGGACCCAGTTGTCGAAGGATGCTGTCAACCCCATCGCCTATTAAAGCCAGGCCGTTCCGAGGTGGTCCACTGCACAATTTCCACGACATGCTCATGAGGTGAGTTTAATAGGCACCGTCTATCACGCATCCTTATCGCGAACGCCTCATTGACCTTTCTGCCATTTGCGAGCGAAACTCACCGCTAACTCTCAGGCAATTGCTACGAGACCGCCTTTGTCGAGACCTTGCGGAATTCTTCCCTTTTTGCCCTTTGGAACGCCGAACCATCCTACTGTTCCCCCTTTTTTTTTTTGCCGGCCGAGGTCTATATTGTTTCCGTGACCGTCAGTAGAAGTTACCGCTGTGCGTGACGAATTGGAGCCTAAGGCGATTAGTAGGTGACCGTGCTAGCAGAGGATTTTTCGTGCCGAGGGGTTTCCCGTGTGGTGAAAGCGCGTGTCGTGTTTGTTAAACGAAATTCGAAAGCAATATGTCGGCGGCGAGACATAAATAGAAACCTACATCAGGAGTAGCAAATGCCTGGGGCTTGCAAGCAAAAAAAAACGATGTGTCCGGCACTCGTAGAGCAATGAGTGCGAGAACTGGTAGCGCCTATATGCCAAGCGCAATGCGAATGACAGACGCTTCGTTATCTCTATTTTTTCTGATAGGCGCGTCGGACCTTTCTGTTTTCCTGTGGCGGTACTCATACGAATGGCTCGCGCTGCTTCTTTCTTTTCTATTTCATAAAAAGCCCGTCGTCGCCGGGATCATAACCGCGACATTACCCATCTCAACCAAAACTATTCCATCAAAAAGTGTCCTGGAACGAAATCTTTAAATTCTCTGTTCTCGAACCTTTCCAGTAAATCGAAGGAGACTAGTGGTAGGTAAACGGGTATTATAACAAACCACCTTTCTTTTGTTTTCCTTGTAAACAGTTGGTCTACCACACGTTACCATATGCAGGGCAATCAATATCCTTTCGACTATATCCTGTAATAAAGTTCTCTGGTACAGCAGTGAAAATGCCTTCCGGGCATAAGTCCAATTCCCACGAGTAAATTGGAGAAACAAACGTTCCAATATTAGATTGTGGGTTATTCAAAATATTTCTCTGGCTTTCCATTTACGAGTGACATATGTATATTCCGAGCCCAAACAGTGCCATGAATTAGCCCGTGAAATCGACTCAACCGGCATAATGGAGTAACGCGTGTACGACACAAACAATGGAAGTCTCAAATCATTGTTCAAAGTTGGAAATGGGGCAGAAGAACCTGTTCCAAAAGATGATCCTTATCAGTCGGTTGAAAGGACCATTTCGGTCCCCTGGTGTCCTATTCCCAGAAGGCAAGTTCACCGTTGTACGACGAGAAATTACGGGAAGATAGTTCAGAGATAAAGGGACCACCCTGTATATGTACATACATCTTGTCGTGTGTGTATATATATATATATATATATATATTTATCTATTGTAATTCGTTGCTGAATGTTGTACCAATGCTTATAAGTAAATACACGCTTGTTGATCCCGCGTCCAAGAGTCTCAGGCGAGAACGAGGGAGGGAATTAATGCTAATTTCATTCTGGTCCCAGTAACGCAAAGGGGAGGAGTTCCCGGACAAATTTGAGGCGTTCACTCAGTCAGCCACTGGGTATCAATCAACTATCGCCTTTGATGCGCACCAAAACTGCAGGTAAGACCTTGGATTCGTCTAATTGCAGTCTGTGATACATTTCCTTATGTTTGAACGTAGACCATGATCTTCGTGTCTTCCACCCAAGGAAACGAAAAGCTTCAAGTTGAAAACTATAATTCTTTTGTTATTAAAAACCGTAAAAGTATCGGTCAAAAATTGATCTTCCACTACTCGTTTCCTTGGAATTAGAGTCCTGTAGAGACCCAGTTATGAAATATTAGTACAGACGTCGCGCTCACGACTGTTCTAAAGTAGCATGCACCCTTGTATAAGAGACTTTGTTCACCACTGTCGCCGAAAGCACCGAAACCCCCAATCCAGAGTTACTTGTTCGGAATGAATGTCCTCTAGTAATAACAATGTTGATTTTCATACACTGTAGAGTCATCGCTTTCATGTACAAATGCTTCTGTTTGACATCTGCGGTAGAGAGGAACACCACTTCCAAAGGGCCTCGTGATGAGGAAAAATGTATTCAATACTCCCGTTTACTAAGGCTGAAATAACAGTAACATAATAGTACAAATCTCTTGGCTGCTTGTAAAAAAAGAGTAACAGTGTTCACGAGGTACTTCGGAAGTAGTAAGTTAGTGATAAGCATCATAAACGATTTTTTGATCTTTCGCTGCTGACGCGCGAATATCTGCGATGGATACGTAAAGGGTGATTTATGAACCATTACCGTTCGCAAGGCATTCTAAGAACTAGAGCTACAGTTGAAACTTAAAAAGGGGACACCACATAAAGCACATACGCTTGAGATTGGAGCACATCTACCTATAGTGTACGATGTATTGCAGCGCCGTCATTATTTATATTAATAAACATTTGTATGGTCTTGTGAAAACAGGCGCGGGATTGCCCAGTGGAAATGTCCTGTCCGAAGACGAACAGGACGGAAGGGGTGGAACGTCTGATGATGAAATGATGTCCGACTCCGAATCCTCCATTGCCTCTTTGACGGACCGAAAGAAGTCCTTTGAGCAGACAATGGATGAAGAGATGGTCATCTTAGCCGAGGCTGTTTGGGACCATGTAGCAATGGAACCCGAGGAACTCGCTTTCCGTGCTGGCGATGTCATCGACATCCTCGACACCCTCGATAAAGATTGGTGGTGGGGTAGTTGCAGAGGAGAGCATGGATGGTTTCCCGCTGCTTTCGTGAGGGTACGTTTTTTATTCTAACTTTGTAAACTCTAAAATGGATTTTGTACTCCATCTCGTCTTATGGCTTATGAATGTTTTACATCACTTACATAGTTAAATTATACTTGTGCAGTTACGAGTAAATCAAGAGGACACGGTTGAAGATTGCTTGGCTGCGATGTCCTGCGGGGGTTCATCGAGTAATCAGTTAAGAAGGCGCACGAGCGTTTCTTTGCTCTCGAACGAACAAGTTCGAACAAGCGTGGTCCGTGAACTCGTACAAACCGAACGAGATTTCGTGAAAATTTTAAGAGATGTGGCTGAGGGCTATATAGCCGAGTGCCGACAACGCACGGATATGTTTAACGAAGAACAGATTGAAACTATATTTATTAATCTTGAGGAACTCCTCGATTTTCAATCTGCGTTCCTAAAGGATCTAGAATCCCGGATTGATTGGAATGCACCGCACAAAAGCTGCGTCGGCGAATGTTTTTTGAACCATGTACGTGTGCTCAAATAAGATAGATACTTTTTAAATGGAACATGTTGATATTAATTTTTTCCACTTTTTATTTCAGAGGGCAGGATTTCGCATGTACTCAGAGTACTGCAACAGCCACCCAATGGCAACAGCTACGTTGCAAGAACTATATCAGCATAATCATTATAGTAAATTCTTCGAAGCTTGTAGACTAATGAGGGGTCTTATAGAAATTCCTTTAGATGGGTATCTCTTGACGCCCGTCCAGCGAATATGTAAATATCCGCTGCAGTTAGCAGAGCTACTGAAATATACGAAAACGGATCACCCAGATTACCACAAAATTCAGGAGGCCCTCGAAGCGATGCGAGGAGTTGCAGTTTTAATTAATGAGAGGAAAAGGCGAATGGAGAGTCTCGAGAAACTGGCTGCGTGGCAATTACGGGTGGAAGGATGGGAGGTGCGTTTGATTTCTATCTTTTCGAAATAACAATCTTTGGCAAAAAAAGGTAGCGACACGACTGAAGAACATGCATTTCATACCACCCATTAATTCAACAGGGCGAAGATCTCATAGAAGTATCATCGCAATTAATATACCAAGGTGAAGCAGTAAGAGTCACCACCGGCATGTGGACGAATAACATTACTCTCTTCTTGTTCGACCATCAACTCGTGTACTGCAAGAAGGATATTTTAAAGCGGAACACATATGTTTATAAGGGCCGAATTTATCTCGACACTAGTGAAGTGATTGATGTACCGGATGGTAAAGGTATATGTTTTGCCAAAGATACACCAATTATGGTAAAACCATGCGCGTCGAGCGTAAAGAGAGAAATAACTTTTTGTCACCATTTAAATTCCAGATCATCAATTGGGTGTAACCGTCAGACATTGCCTGAAAGTGTATAGCTGTGTTCGGGATAAGTGGCTACTGTTTTGCTGTCGTACTGCGGATGAAAAACGTCGGTGGTTAGCAGCAATGGCTGAGGAACGAAGATTGGTCGCGCAAGACAGAAACGATGGTCTGGAATTCCCTGCCGCTGCGAGACAGCTTGCAAGACTGGCAGCGTCCAGGCAACAAAACAGACCACCAATTAAGCCACGCAGTAAGTAGATTAGTATTATTTCTACTATATTAATCCTCAAGAGATTCTATTGCCTACTATACTACTAGCGTATTATTGAGTGAAAACATAACGTAATCACTAATGTTGCAGATAAAACATACAAGCGGGAGACGGCGTACGAAGTACCAACAATAATAGGTCACAGCACAACCAACTCGTTAGGCCGTAAAGTGGGGACTTGGTTCACATTTGGTAGCAACAAGAAAAACACTCGGCCGCAGCTATCCTGAGACAGGCCTACCTTCGTACCGTACATTGACTTATGAGGCACTTGCCAGAAGCGCTTAATCGTACTCCCCCGAACCTGGTCTAATGTACAGAGGTATCCACGAGAGACTAATTAATGGTTCAGGTTTCTTACAAGGAGTGACTGAATGCCAGCTTCATCACATTGGACATTCGGTATTTAAAAACAAAGTGATGACCATTGAAACTGTTTAACTGGACGTGACAGATTTTCCGGTAATCAACGATTTAAGCGCTTGTCTTATGTACGGCACGAAGGTACAGTAGTTTTGAAATCATCAAACTCACTTCATACTGTTTAATATCACACTCAGACACATTTGTGCAGAGAAACATTTGTTATATCTGTCCATTATCATTTATACTCTCTTACGCTATGAGGAAGTAATACAACTTCTATGAGTTATTGCCTCCAGAGGAGAAAAAAGATAACAGTATCCATAGCAGTTGTTGCATCGGCACACGTGATTGCGTGTAATTGCACGTCACCTTCTTAGATTTTAACAAAGAATATTCGCCAAGAGAAACTACGAAGCAATAGTTCACATTGTCAGTTGCATGACATTTCATAGATCTAGTTCACTCGATGAGAAAACATATTTTCGATGCAATGTTTAAGATCGTTCATAAAAAAAGATCACTGGATTCGATATATACGCGAATCATTCTAACGAGTATCAGTCGTAAATTATAAAGCCTATGTAGTAACCGATTAAATTTATATAAAGATAAATAGTATACACTGTAAAAGCTGATAGTATGCTTTCGAGACACGATATAATTAAGTACTAGTCACTTTACTGCAAGCACATAATGAAAGCAAGAATGAAACATTACGAAATGGGGCTGCTTGAAACTGATAGAATCTATGAACGAACTATAAAGGCCATTGATTATTTGATGGTAAACGTAAGACTGACGTAAAAACGATTCTTTATTCTGGAATACTTGCGATGGCATTCTGTTATGGACTAGCGTTGATAGGGCAGGATGCAAAAGGATCACGCATAAGGATGCGATGAATGCTTTGCAACAACATGCAAAAATAACAGAGGTGTGACTGTTAATTATATGTATTCTTCACAAAAGAATGCCAAAACTCCTTGGCACAGTGAACTACAGTAGATTTAGCATGTCTGCCGTATATGCCAAGCTCCAATTGTTCGATTGTCCTCCAAACTTTTTTCTCCGCGAGAAAAAAACTCGTATCATCGTGTTGGTCTGTAGAAAACAGATCTTCGAGTGAGCCACATCGTAACACCAACTATCCAAACGAAGTTGTTTCGTGTATACCGTTCTTCACAAGTTCTCATTGTACTTTTTACAAGCATTTTCAACTCGGAAGCGAACCAGGAAGAAACTACGTTTCTAAGATATAGTAACACGACAGTATTAAAGTTGCCGGAGTCTCTTGAGAAGTGTACATACTCGCATACCAAGCATCATCCCTCATTGCGCACAAGGCGATACCTTTCTGAGATATGCTTGAAGTTTTCTACTCTTGTACAGAAACACCACGCGATAATTTCGCGGTAAATGGCCAGGCAACAAAACTTATGGGTTTTGTACGTGTAGGGATAAACGCGAGCTTATATTTGCGATACTTCAATCGCATAACTGAAATTTACTATTTCCCGAGATCGACCCGTTGTGAAAGTTTCTGACACTGCCACTATGTTAATTGGAATGTCTTTATTTCTTCGTTCATATTCGTTTGTCATGTCATAGAAATACGCAGATCGCAAGGAAGGAAACGTTTCACAATCATTATAATCAATGTTGGGCGCGGTGTGTGAGAATCGCGTCTATACTCACAAGCTATACTCACAAGCCAGTTAATTCCAAATCATTTTCTTGGTCGCAAAGAGCCACTATTTCAGCGAAAAACACACTAAGAAGAGAACAGTGTTGTCTAAGGAAGAACAATACACAGATCTATATTTTTGCTTATTTCCCGACATCGTATTCACTAAATGACAAGGACAATACGATGGTAAATGAAAGGAGCAAGATTCCTAATAAATTGTACAGAAGACATTAATCGATTGGTGTTAGAGCTAGAAGCGATGACTTTGTTGCTGGAACCAACTCACTTAAGAGTTATTTTTATAGAACTTATTGGTTTGAATGTGAATTTTCGGTATGCAGAGCTATACATATACATACGCAAAAACATTTCCAACGGCCAATACTGCTAGCAATAAGTGCAACTTGGAAGGATATGTTAAAGACGTGAAGTTAAAGTGACGATACAGGATATTGCACAATTTCAAACTTTTAACTCATTGAACTATAGCTGTGTAATTGAAGCAAATATTAAACAAAAACTTCTGCGAATTGCCAGAGTAATATCAGAAACACTGCGGTAGATTTGTTCCTTATAATGGACAGGTTCTACATATCTTATGGACGTACTTACGCTCGAAAGTACGTGAAAATTAGTCAGTATGTAATAGATTCTTCACCAGTTACTCGTTTGAATAAGTAATACAGTGGCTCGTTTGTGGTATTACTTTGGAAAAATTCCAATAGAAATTGCACAAATCGTAATGTAATGCTTGGCAACAAGAATATTAGACGCGTTATGATACTTATTAATTTAGACTGTTGTGTACGTAAACATACGCGTATATTTTCCCCTATATTTGATATCGGTAGGTGGGTATGCACATTAATAAATAATCTAAGATCTGTACACTATTAATGTGCGTACACATACTACGCTCAAGAGAAAGAAGCGAAGGAGAAAACTACAGATACGACTAAGTATCAATTTGTTCGTGTACATAGTTAAATGTATTTTACAAGTGTATATATCGTAGATCTACTGGTTAGAAAAAACTTCAGCAAGTTGTAGATGATAAGTGGCTTTCAAGTTAAACACACACTCTCACACGAATTTTCAGCGGTGGCTTGTTATCGATTGAATAGTGTGATGTTTTGTATATTTGTACATCTGATTTTCTGATTTAATAATGAATTCCTTATCACTCGATTGTTCATCGTTATAAGTGATTATTGTTTACGATATGTACAGTTGAAGTTATACGATATAATTATAGTTGTTTTAAATCATGAGTATTTGCTCGGTTAAATATGTGTAAATAAACATTTTATAATTATTATATTATTACTTTATTGCAAAGCGATTAGACTCTGCTCGTTGCGCACCTCACAATCAGAACATGGTTACAGCGATGTTAAAGATGTATGAAAGAACAATTGTCTATGAAAGAAAAATGCAAATGCAGTACAGTATAATCAATTCTGTTATATTTATTTATAACACTAAGTTCCCAGTATATAATTTGTACTGCTAGCAATTTGTGCTGTTAGCTCAGAATTTTCTTCCCTCAGTTGATTGACAAGTTGCCTCAACGTTTTTGCTTCCTCCAGAAGTCGTGTGTTTTCATCAAGACTCTGTGCATAATTATCTTGTACCTCTCGTAATTCTGTGATATACTCGCATGCCCTCGCCAGTATACCACCCTTGCTCTAGAATTGAATAGAATGTCAAGGAGTCCATATAAAGAAATACAGATATCATTGGAACCGAATTATTTCACCTGAGCCTCAAAATTAGTTTTTACATCTCCTTCTTTCTTCACTACTTGTTCGCACTCTGGCAACAGTTTCCCTAGCTTTGTAATCCAAGTATTAATTTTATCTCGGCGTCGTCTTTCTACTTCATTGTGTGTTACCCTCCTCTTTTCATCCCTCTAGGGAAATGATATCTTGTGATCTTTGATGGTTGCAAAACCTACATGCTTGTCAATGTGTTAATACCTTCTTAATACCCCCTGAAACATTCTGCGGTGCTTTTAACTGGAGTTTTGCAACTCTTGGCGTCACTGTTCTTGTGGGCTGTGTGGTAAGTACTTCTGTACCGTTACTGAGCACATAGAATTGACCATTACTCAAAACTTGGACAGTGTTATTTATTGGTGCAGCGAGAGATAGTTGTGTGCTTTCCATGTGTGCCTCACTGACTTGTACAACTCGATATGCTATTGCATTATCACTTCTGTTCACTCCACATAGCTGATACTGTGGTTGATACTGTACATTTTCCTCCTCAGTTACTGCATCGATGTCAGCTTCACAGTCTATTATTTCGGCCTCCTCCAAGACAACACCAGCACTCTCGGTGTTCTCATTGCAGATTGTATTTTCCTCCACACTTTCAAATATTTTGTGTTCGTTAATTCATATCCAAATGTGCACATGATTTCTAGAGTATCACGTATTATAATTAACCTCCTCAACGTGCTCCACCAGACTATTTAGAAATAACTTTACAGAATCGAATTGGCAGAATAGTTGAAGATAATTCTTAAAGATTCCCATGAAATTTGTAAAAGAAGAAAGAGCCAAATTGTACTCCGAATTAAGGATATAATACACGAATATATTCGAGACCCTTTTCATTATGACATTCAGTGAAAACTTGTAAACATACCGTAAACCTAAAATTTTCGTCTTTCAGGAAGAAAAATAGATTACCTGTCGTCAATTGCATCAAATTGATGGAGTACTTCCATGGTAACTTGAAAAATGTTATCTAGACTTCACTTCATCCACTTCTTTTTACGTCTCGTGTTACATTGTATTTCCACCTTTACAGAAATAGTTTGCATTCACCTTTCTTCGTTCGGTGCATTGATGGTATGCGGAAACATTGAAGTGTACAGATGTATTTCACAATCATATGGCAAAGTCGAAAAACACGTATTATCGTTGTTTCTTTAAAAATATCCACTCACCATTACTATTGTTAGAATAAACACGGAACCTACTTAAGTAAAATTACTGTCGACTTCTAGATCGACAGTTAATTTTCGTACTGTAGTCAACTCTGCGCGATCTACTTTGTAGACTTCCAAAAATACGTCATCCATATTGATGCTGCAGTCTTCGTGACGTTACTCAAATGCAATCTTGCTTTTGTCGTATCCCCCATTTTATAATTGATATAATGCTATATAGTATATAGAACAATGGAAAGGAGGAAGGTCTCTTTAATTCTGCAGGTTTTATTTCAATATATTGAATTTTATTAAAAAAAAGTTTGTATTTAGGCTACAACATGTAATATAATAATTGCGTTTGGTCTAGACCTTTATTAAAATAAAAGCTAAACTGCACCACATTTACTGCTGTCCTAGCCAGACACTTTCGCCGGTTTACGTTTCAAGGAAACATCATTATAAATGCGAGAATTGGGCTCGGCATATTGCATTTAGAACCAACGCACCTTTTTTGGCAACAGTATGAATAGGTTCCTCTGATACATCTTCTATTTCCCTTAAAATTGAATGTTCGTATATCAAAAGCTTTTTGTGTTTATAAATACATGTATCAAATTAATTATGTTCTTAAATGCGTATGTACTGTACAGATAATGATTGAAGAAAGAAAAAAACATGCAAAGAGATAAATATTTTCTTGAGGATCAGTGGTTGCACAAAGGGTTAGAAATTCAATTTGAAAAACGAGTCTTCGGACATAAGCAGTTCATTTAAGTGATTTCTTTATTAACAAAAACGCGCATTTGTGAATATTCTATTATTTCACACAAACGACTTTTAGAAGAATTAATATATCAATTTCAATAATCTTTGTTCGACCCGAGCAAAGGAGAAGGCAGTTATACAAATATAGAATTTTCCTTGAAGCGCACCCTTAGAACGAATGGTCCGAAGACATGTTATGTCCCAAAGAAGACAGTAGATTGTACATCAAACCTGTATATAACCGAAATACATCATATATGTGTAAAAATAATAAAATTATCGGTAGTAAACCCTCTATTACATTATACGATGTACTGTGTATAAACGTTCAAGTCATTACGTTGAACGTTTCTCGAAGTAAAGGAAACTATTCCAAGCAGCTAATCCTAAGATAATGTAATATCTTCTTTATTTATATAACTTCTATTTATATTAGGTATGCGCGTACGTGTGATAACTAAACAGATACATGATTTCTGAGACGCAAAGGTGTTATCGCCTTTGCGATACCATCAAAGACCAGGAGGCTGTCGTACATGAACATACGAATAAAAAATAAAATTCTCGCACTTCAAACCTCTCCTAACTTTGCACATAAGTGTATCTGTTCAGTAAGCTACCCTACAGGTAAACCGGTCTTACGTGGATGCTCTTTTTGGCAGAATTATTGTTCGCACAATAAAATTTGCAAGAAGCTTGCCAAAAAGAGAATCCCATGATTAGATTTACTAGGATCTTGCATCAATCACACAAGCAATCACTTTGACCTTGGGCCAAATATTTTCCACGGCATTCTATAATACCAAAAGTATTTTTATAATAGTATTTTACTTCATCCATTATATCTTACTACACACATATATATATCGTTTCTTTGCACCGCCGTTTTCCCCAAAAAGTAGCAAAATCGTTTTAAACGGATTAGTTTGATTAGCTTTTCATAACGAAAACGTGAGTTTCCATCGATCGCGATGTTGCACCTTTCTGAACACTTGGAAATCATATACATACGTACATATAAATATGTAACTAATTGCACGGCAGATTAGAATAAAATTTCAACTCGTTCATCAACAAACTTGATGTCGAATATCTACACTCATAATATCAGTAGCATTAAAGTTTCTTTTCTTTTGCGCCGTCCCTCATAGGATTACACTTAGCAGCCTCCTGTTCTCCAATATAACTATCTTTTACGGTTTCTCGCATAATTATCAAGTAAAATTTGTAAAATACAATATACTGCCTATCATAAATTCTTAATCTTTCTTTATAAATAGTTATAGTAATAGTCTTCACACCGTTTGTTAATTTATTATAATCAGATGCCGTTCTTTTCGTTTTAAATATTACATTTGTGCCCTTTGCACTAATCCACTTTATAATATTCTGCGTGACTGTGTGTATATATAATACATGTAATAATCTAAAGGACTTACTGTATTTACATATATACATGTAACAACGGCACATAGTCCGATTTTGTCAATAATTTTCTGTTTAGTGCTAAAACTGACTTCTTTAACAGCAAACGTTTACTTCAGTAAAGGACACCTAACACACCTACAATGGATTTGGAAATAACTGTGCACAAATTTCACTTGTGAATGTCAGTGAATGATAATTGAAATTCTGGTCAGATCTTCGCGATAGATTTTTCTCAGATAGTGCCATATGAATGGCGCTACTGCTTTATGGTCGTTCGCTTCATATAAATTTAATCAAACTCAGAAATAATTACAAAAAGCTTACAATTTCTAGGAAATAGGCTCTATTGTTAGTGATTTGTATGGTGTACAAAAGACTTGGCCAACCATCATTTCCGCCACAACGACGTACTCATGAAGGTGCAGATTTTTAACAACTGTTTGCTTAAGAGGTCAAAGAGGAAGACAATGCTAACTCTATCTTACGCATTCTTATGTTTTAAACATTATAGCACGCGTACAAAATAATGCTAAAACTTGTATAATATCGCGTGTACGAGTCATATTCAAATGCTTTCACTCGCTTTCATCACTTGTTTCTTTTTCCAAACATTCCAATGCCCCGCATCGTATGTATCTCTGTACCTTAGGATACATTACACGATGGTACTATTCTTCTTGTCTTGTATAGAATAACACCTCTTGAGCAAAAGTCGCAATCTTACCTAGGCACCCAAATGCACTTTCGGCATTTTATGCCTAAGTCATTCATGGCTGGCCAAGATCTCACTCATGCTACGAATCGAGATCATCCTCCCTCTGACTACTAAAGTACGATACCAAACCGCCAAACTCTCCTGTACCTTCTTCCTCGTACTGCTTATTACCGGGAACACCATCGTTAGGATGGGCTTGCTGAGGTGGCGGTGGTGCTTGTATGGGTGGCTGGTTATCCGCGGGGGACGAAAAGTGCTCCGCCGGATAAGGAGAGCCTTGATATGCTGCATCGTCTGCTGTCGACATCGGCGGCGGTGGTGGATAGGCACCATAGTGATAATTAGGAGGAGGAGGAGGATGATACGGTGAAAAATTACCAGGTGGCCGATTGGGAGGGGGCGAAGGTTGTTGCAAATTGTGATTGACTGGTGAAGCGTTTGTGAAAGGCGGTATCTGGTGCCTAGGACCCATTGGATTGTCTGCGAACCTTGACAGAGGGGGACCTCCTCTAACATAAGGAGGAGGTGGAGGAGGTGTTGGACCCCCTTTCGCCAATGGACTTCCAGCTGCTGGTGGAATCATTGCTGGACCAGGCCCAAGTGGCGAACTTCGATCACGAGTGTTTATCGATATCGGTCCTCCACCTGACGGCGAGGGATCCATTGGATGGTGAGGGGTATGATACATCTGAGGCCCTGGAACTCTCATTCGCATCGGTGGTGTTCCAGACCTGACTGCTGCAAAATGTGGTGGTATAGTGGCTTGGCCAGGTTGCCTATATGGTGATGGTATCCGTGCTCGCGGTTGCATTTCGTAACCTGTTCGCGGCCCACCCATCAATTGTCCACCAGTTGTCGGCCCTCCAAAGTACTTATGCCCCATTGCTGCAGCCGCAGCGGTGAATGATTGCGGACTACTTGCCACTGGTTGTGACTGTAGCATTCGCGTGATTACAGAAGATTGTTGGTTTGGTGGCATTGGTGGATAGACCGCTTGGGTATTTGAAGTCTGTGCCGGAGGTGGTCCCTGAGACGCTACAACACCTGCTGGTGGCGTAGATGGTGCCGACCCTGAGGTACTACTACCAGGTGTAGGCAGCACATTAGGGATATCATTGATTTTCATTTCCGGATTGGAATCGGTACCCATACCGATCAAACCTACGTCTACCCCTGCCTTCGCTGCAGCTTCCGCAGCTCTAGCAGCTTCTAGCGCAAGAGTCTTCTTACCCTTACCGCGACCTCTTCTCTTGGGCTTCGCAAGTAATCCATCAGGATTAAACAACTGTCCATCGGGTCCTGCTATCATAGGGATTTGGCTCTCGCCCGATCTTTCTGCGTCAGGAGTCATAATTCCGGCCAATGCAGGATTAATAGCACCAGGCGTATTACTGGCCACACAAGATGCCAAACCGACAGTTGGATTTAAGTTTGCTGCATTTAGATTTGGTGCACCATCCCTACGCATTTGTTCCGCAAGGATTTCAGCCTTACTGCGCCGCCCCCTCTTTTTCTTTTTCGGTGCCTCCCCATCGGTACCTTCTGGTGCGTTCGCATCACGTTCCCTTTCAGCTGCCAAGATTTCCAGGGCTTTGAGGCGTGCCTTCTCCAGCTTTTTCGCTTCCCGCTCTTCCTTTTTTTTCTTTTTAGCAATTTCTATCGCTGCCAATTCCAGTTGTCGCCTTCCGTATTCCTCGTCTTCCATCATCATCTGCTCCAGTTGCTCGTCGTCCAAATCAGCCAGTTCGCCTGGACCAAGTCCTGTTAGCGATCCTTCTGGAATGTCTCCAGTAAAGGAACTCGATACCGACATTACCGTACCTGATAATCCTACATTTTCTGAAAGGTTATCGTCAATTCTTCCCTCTATATCTCCAATAGGGTTGTCCATGACGCCCATAACATCAGCATCGTGACCATCCCGCAATTTAATGACGGATCCCACAGCTCCAAAATTTTGTTTCCGCGCCTTATTTTTGCTACCTGGTTTTGGACCGGGTTTCTTCCTTTGTTTAGGAGTACCATCACCCAATGATTTTCGCTTTGATCCAGGGCTTTTACTTTTTCTTGGTCGCCTATTCTTTGGCGATTTATTTTTAAACTTTGGCGCGTCTTTCTTTGGAGTATAAATATCACCTGTTAAGATCATTTAAATAAGTTACACAAATTTTCGAAATTGCAATATGTACCATTGTTACATCATTAAAATCTTTAATGACCTGAGTCTGAATCCTTTTCACCGTCATCATTCATATCGTCACCTTCATTAACAATGAATTCGTCTTCACTTTCTCCAGTTCTTCTTAGAGCCTTCTTTAATTCCTAAATCAAAAAGTTGTTAGTTTTGTCTGCTTCAATCTATTATTTGACATATTACCTCTTCACTGTCTGATGCAATTTCTTCTTGATAGTTAATTTTTCTACCCCGGGTCCGCCTACTCAACGTTTCTTCTTCTTCTTGCCGCATATTATCATCCGGAAGGCCGCCATATATTATCTGTCAGAAAATAAATCACGTTTATAATAAATAATAATAAAGGAATAAAGAGTTTAAAAGGAGCTGCCTACCTTTCGTCTGATGCCAGGTGTCTTCTTTGGCTTAGGTTCCTGCAACACACAAAAAATGTAGTATCCCCATAAGTCTATGTAGGCTAAAACATTGTATTGAAATACCTTCTTCTTCTTCTGAGGTATATCCTCCAGTTGTGCATTGGCGGGCACAGCAGATACATCAGGCACAGCAGGTATTTCTGCATTCAAATTTACAACATTATCGGCTAGTTTGATATCCTTCGTTTCTTTATTTCCTTCTTCACTCTTTTCAGTACTTATGTTATTATCTAGTTTCGTATCTATCACACCATGTAACGTAGGTTCTGATTCTGGTAACTGTGATTGTAGCTGCATTTGTGGTTGAGAGTCAAATTGTGTTTCATTAGTAGGTTCATCTTCTTCATCATTATCACTCTGATTATCAGATTCTATGATACGCTTCCTCTTTCTTTTCTTCTTGTTTTTAACTTTTGGAACTGTCCGTGTTCGAGATGATAGCACTGTTCTACTTCTGAAAGTAAATATAATTTTTAATTCCCGTCATCGTAAATGTACTCCCTGTTCAACAAATCTATAACATACTTTTTTTTCCTTTGTCTCCACGAATTATCACTATCTTCGCTATCAGAATCGCCCCACAATGATCGAGACTTCTTCCGTTTCGGCCTATCGCTGTCCTCGCTATCATCATTAACTACACAAAAATGTAAAACGTTACCGTAGGAACTTGCAGTTGTAACTCTAATAGTGATATGAAAAATAATAACAAAAACTTACTAAATTCTTCATCATATCGAGTCATTCTAGCTCTGGTAGACCTCCGTACTGGACGCGGATCTCCTCGTCTACCCCGCCGCTTAATATCGGCAAGAGAGCTGTCATCGGAAGATGTTATATGGTCGTCAAAGTCTTCGTCGTCGTCTGAACTGGTTCCTTTAAAATCTTCGTCACTCTCAGGATCGTCTTCACTACTAATATCAAGACTATTTAATTTACGATGCTTCTTTCGTGATAACAACTTCTTTGAGATACTCTTATGCTCTTCTTCTTCTTCATCTATGTCCTCCCCTTCTACTTTGTATTCCTCGTCACTCTCCTTATCCGATTTCTTTTCGCTATTGTCTTTGTCGTCTTGCGCTTCTTGCAGATCTGATTCTTCATTCTGGAAGTGGAGCTACAAACATAATTGGATTGAACAAGAGTGTTATACATATTTATATTTTAGTATCTACCGTTGATTTCTTTACCTGTGCTTCCTCCTTTTCTGCATTAACGATTGTTGCGATGTCTTTACCCCGTCCTTGATTACCAGCTCCTTGAACAGCTTCTACCTCATCTTGTATCGCCGCATTGATCATATCATCGTACTCGTTAAACTTATATGTGTTAGCGCATCGCCTTTCTCGTAACTGATAAACAGGTTCGCTATCTTCGCTACTAGAAGTCTCAGAACTTGATTCGGAGGACGAAGATGTAGAATCTAAAACAAATAATAAAAATATATAGATAGAGCATAAACTAGCCTGTTTTGGAAAAAGAGTGAACGGAATGGAGAAAACTAAAAATTCACCATCATCAGATTCGTCGTCACTTGAATCCTTGGATTCCTTCGGGACTCGTGGTGCCTCGTTTTTGTGGAGGACGTTGTCCAGACTTATCCCAACGAATGCCAATCTTTTCTTCCTTAAAACCTCATTTTCGTGTCTCTTACTGAACTGGTCATACGTCTTTAAACTCTCCTGGAGCTTATTCACTAGTAAATTCTTTAAAAGAAAACAGTGTAAATACACAGACCCACCATGTTTATTCAATAATTCAAAGTAATGTTGGCTTGGCTTACATGCTGACAGGGTGGACAGAACCAGTCACCTTCTGGAATAAGCATCAGTGCAGGTCTCATGCACGAACAATGCCAACCCTTGTCACAAGAATCGCATAAGAGAATCCATTCTGGATGATCAGCTTTACCACACTTTTGACATGCGTATTCATCATCTGCTTCTTCAACGTCACTTTGTGCTGTGAAATGAAAATCATTCAGTACCATTCATAAGTCACTTTCCATTTGGAAAACAATGATGAAATTTTAAACATACCTTTCTGTGCAGTTCTCGCCCTTCTAAGAGGCTGAGGTTCCTGATCTTTTTCAAGATCACTCTCTGGAGAGAATTCGTGATCGCTCTTGAATAGTAAGGAACCTTCACTCTCGATATCGTCTTCATCTTCGTCATCATCTTCATTGTCATTATCATCGTCACTTGTAGAACCAGATGAACTTTGCCATGGATTTGATTCATTAAACTTTGATAACATTTTCTTCTTTTTCCTGCGCTTTTTCTTAGCCTTCTTTTCCTTCTCAGTATCTTTAATAATAACTTCATCCTCGCTTTCATGCTATAAATAATGTTATACAAAAATATGACCATGTAGTTTTTGACTCGCAATTGTTACTTTTATTTGCCGCATATTAATACTTTGATACTTACTTTCGGTTTTTTCCGTTTTTTCTTCTCTGCCGCTTCCTTTTTCTCTTTTAAATCGGACAGCGTTTCCTCCTCAATTCTTCGCCTATCTGCTTCTTCTTTAATTTTTAATTGTGCTATTCTTCTTGATTGCCGGACAGGTGTTTCATCCAGTGCCGACTTTCCTTCTGATTCAGGTTCAATATCCCTTCCTATTTCCAAACCTAACATCATTTTTCCTATAACAAATATCATTTATTGGTATTGAATACCACCACAATCAAACATTTTACATGGTATCTTACTTTTCTTTCGTTTTCGTTGTACAGCTGGTATCATGCCTACGGAAGAATCATTACTTGGTGTACCCTCAGGTTGAATACCTGGGGATGTTTCAGCCGTTGCAATTCCTTGGAAGTCCGAATGTTTCGGTTTCTTGAATCCTCTATTACCGCGTCTTCGTCTTCCTCGTGGACGACCCCTAGATTTTCTTTCCAAGGCCGCCGCATGTGTGGCTGCTTGCCTATCGCTAGCATCTTTTTGTTCCTGTTCTTGTACTTTATCTGTATCACATTTCATACCCTCCTCATCTGAACTCACCACTCCTTCCCGACTTTCTTCGACGGACTTCCGTAACTGCTTGTCAGGCGTCCGTTTTCCGCGTAATTTTATTCTCTTTCCACCCATTGGTTCATCATCTTGCTTTGTAGAGCCATCCTCTGAATTCGATTCGTGAGAACTATTACGTCTTTTTCGCGATATTTTCGGTGTATCGATGTCCGCAGACACACCGATTTTCTGAGAATCGGTAGTATCTAACTTCCATCCCTCATACACCAAATCATTTGTCTTCACGCGAATGCCAAGTCCAGCAGTATCTGGATCATCGACAAGGTTCGTGAGTTTCTTAACAGCATCATCATCAGGACATGCAAGAGGATCAACCTCATCTTCATGAGCTGTATTGAACATACTTTCGTTATCCTCCCCCATTGAATCATCTGACGATAACGTCTCTTCAACTTCCACACTTTGAATATCAGCGACCTTTTCGTTGTCTGGCATTTTTATATCAGACTCAGGTTCTTCTTGAATTGGTTTAATTTTAGACTCATCAGCGTTTGTATGTACTTCACTTTCTATTGAGTTAAATGATGGAGGCTCAACTGATGGTTCAAGATTTTCGATTTTAGAAATAGGCATTTCCTCTTGTTTGATTATGCTGTCAGTCGCGGATGTATGAGTCTCGCCTACTAATACCTTATCGTCTGCGTATCCCTTCAATTCTGTATATCTTGGAGCACATTTTTTCGGAGGTTCTTCTAGAATATTAGATGCATCACTGTGCCGTTTATTGACTTCTTTTTTAAGCTCATTTTGGCAAAGCAACGCATTTGATAGCAGATCTGCTTGGGGAGGAAATAGTGCCGGATTCTCGGCTAAAGGTGTCACAGCATTTGTATGACAAGGTTCAGTAATTTTAGTTAGCAAAGCATTATGGGATTGGTTATGATTTGTATAATTATCGGCAACATATGAATTTTCAACCTTATCAGAGGAAAAGTTTATAAGATTCATGTTGTCGACGGGCTTAGAATTTTCCGATTTTATATGACCATAATCTTGATAGTCACCTTTATCTATACTCGGGGATGTATTGTCTGTTTTCAGTAACGCAATGTGTGGTACCGGTTGGAGTGCATCGTTTTTGCTACTTGTATTAATAAAACCACATCTTTCGTTTATTTTCGTATCGAAGTTAATTTTCTTGTCCTGTAAACCAGAAAATTCCTCTTCCTTTTTACATGGCCCAACTTCCAGTTGATATACAATAGGCTCTTCATGACTTTCATTTTTCGTATAAGTAGTATCCATGACAAAATTAGCATTAATTTTGTCTGATACTGGCTTTAATGTATCTTCATGTTTTGTTAAATTTATTTCATCGTTAAAAATCTTAGCAGAGATATTTTCATTAACTTGTAAATGTTCGTTAATATTAGTCACTTCTTGAATTTCGGCTTTCTCTTCTTGTTTTGCTTTATTAACAAGATTTATCTCATTCTGCATAGCATTTTTGAAATTTGTGTCGAATTCTTCTGCTTTAATTGTCGTCAAATTGTTCGGTGCAGCGTCATCAATAGTCACGCACTCATTATTATTTTCATTGTCAGTACTTTCAGAATCACTGTCATGGGAAATATTTGTCATCAATGGTTTTTCTTCGAGGGCCGAAACGTTTGGTTTGGAACTGGTGCTTTCAAACGTAGCAAGTACAGTATCCCTACTTTCAAATGGAACTTCATTTGCAGAAATAACCGCATTATCATTCATATTATTATTGCTTTTGCTAATCATGCATTCCTCTCCTTTATTTGATTCTTCACGATCAAGAGCTCCCGTCGTAGGGATTTCATTAGGTTTATTATCTGCTTTCAATTCCACCTGTTGCTCTGCTTCCAGTGATATATTTTCAGGATGGTTAATATCTTCGTCTTCTTTGAGAGTTTCTAAATTACACTCTTCGTCAGTTTGCGACGAATTTGTTGAAGCGATAGCAAGATTATCATCGTCTTTACACGGATCGGTAAAATCAGATTCGAAGACATCATCACTAACATTACTAGAATCGCTGTCGTAGTTTGGCACTAATGACTGTTTAACTCCAGTTGTCGCAATATTTGTGTCCGCGTTTTCCTTCTCCAATGCTGATATTGATTCAGTAACATTAACTTCATTTTGCACACTATCAGTGGTACAGTCCTTGATGTCTAAAGAAGCTGTACCCGTCACACCGTCAATAATTCGTTCCGTTTGACGTTCATTCGTGCTTTCCGGTTTCTGTTCTTTTGCGTCATACGATATGGGTGAGTTGCGATGTAACTCATCTACAATAGATTTTTCCTTTATGTTCGAAGAATTAACTTCAACACGTATTTCAGATTTAGGAACATCATCGACCTTTTCTGTGAATTCGCTTTTTTGATTAGAAAATGTGTGTAACGCTGCGATACTATAGTCTGTGGCGGTGAGATTTTCGTTATTGGAACAATCCTCAACTGGACAGACAGTTTTTTCAGTAATTAGTGCTTCTTCTGACAATATAGGTGATTCACTTTTCGAAATATTAATGTCAATTCCTATGTTCACATTTGTGTCTTGAGCACTGCTGGAGTAATCAACCTCGGAGAGATCCTGTTCAATCTTATGAATAGTTTCAGGTTCAGTAGATTCAGTAATTACGCTCGCAATTTCAGGAGTTTCGGAAGTTTCGGTACTATGTGGTTCGGAAGCTACATTTGTGTCAGGTACTGTCGCAGATAATATATTACAAGCAGAATCCTCTGTGATGCTAAGTTCTTCCTCCTGCTTTTCTATTAAATTGCTTGAACGCTCACTTGATGCAGTATCACATCTGTGCGAAATCACACCTGATGCAAAAGTACATTCTTCTTCCGGACTCTTTATTGTAGGAACTGATGCATGTTCATTAGAATCTTGCATTACGTCAAAATTTGTAATAACTGAAGTTTCTGACGAGATTGGCGCTGCTTTCAGTATGGAATCCGAACTTTCTATACATGGCGTAACCGAAACTTCACTCTTCAATTTTCCGAAATCATCTAAGTCCTCATCCACTTCAAATTCTCCATTATCTTCTTCACTCTTCGTACATGCTGGGCTGGCATCGTCATTGTTCGCACAAGTTGAGCTAGCATCTTCATCAATCTTTATACAGATTGGACTGCCGTCCTCATCATTCTTTGTATAAATTGGGCGGTCATTTGCATCCTCTGAATCGTCTGGCGATGGGTTAATAGTATCTTGTGCCAACTGTTGCTGTTCGATTTGCTCTTGCCCGCTTTCGTCCTTCAAAGATTCCAATTTGTCACTTACTTGTGTATGATCTTGCATGGGTAAACTTTCTATTTCTTCATGTCTTTGATCCGTGACTGTTATGTGTTCTTCATCTCTTTCACTGCCACTTTTAATTTCGCATGGAACTTTCGTGTTTGCATCTTCCGAAATATTGGATAAGACAGCCGGCTGCGGTGACACTTCTGCATCTTCCAATACACTTGATAAGACAGCCGGTTGTGGGGTCGCTTCTTCATCCTCCGATACAGTTACTACAATCGCTGATGGTCTTATTATTTCGCTGTTGGTTACATCTTCTTTTACAGTTGATACTATTTCCAAAGACATGTCTTTGTCTTCGGAAGAGATTGCTTGTGCAATGACAGTATTATTCAGAACGTCTTTAACATCAATACAAGTGCTTTCCAGTGATCCTGCAACATTACTTGTAGCACCATCAACTTCTGTTGATTCCTCAGTAAGTGAACTACTTTTAGTTACGGATGGCGATTCGCTTTCATGCTCCTCATCGAATTTTACGTCGTTCGAGGAAGAGCTTAAATCATCAGTGCTATCAAATTGTTGGCGTGTTTCAAGAACCTCCTTTTCTACAGAAGGTTCGTCGGCCTTTACATTTTCACTACTAGTAATCTGGTTTTGCATATTAGCCGAATGTAAATCAGGTTCCATGTCTATTTTTGGTTCTAAATTACCATGATCTGCTTCTGCTTCTGCACTTGTCGATTGATGTTCTTCTATTTTATCATGTAGTTTTGGAGAAATCGATTGATCCCAGATATTACTTGGTCCTTCAGATGTTTCTGCACTATTCTGACTTTTCCCTTCAGAGAATGCACTTTTAGAATCAGAGGCAAAAGAATTTGCTTTTAGCGAATTATTATTTGTTTGGCTAGTATCCAATTCGTCTGGTTTGCACAAACTCACATCCTCCGTGGATTTAGAAGAAGACACGCACTCATACTGTACACTGTCATTTTTATGATGAACAGATGTAGTGACTGCTTCATCAGAACCCAATTTCGATTCTTCTATCTTCGAAGTATAGGAAATACAATTTGGGCCGAAAAAGAATCGAGGTGGTGATGAAGGTGCCAATTTGCATTCACTTTCTACCTTTGAGGGAGCACTTTCATCGGCTGATTCAACAGGTTCGAAATTACATACACTCTCCTTAGAATGTTTATCACTGTTTGAGTTGTCTTCCGATATCAGTTCTATGCTTCCTTCTTTAATTTCAGATGTATCTGCTTGGCATAAAGATATCGAGGAATCACATTGTACCGAATCTCGTACCGTTCCAGTTGTTCCTCCACCAGCGCTACTTTCGCTCTGCGTTTTCAATTCTGTATCATGCGATTTGTCATTTTCCTCTTCTGCTAGCAGAACTTGGATATTTACAGTATCTATATCAGAGACTTCAATAGTGCTATCAGAACTTGCAGATGTAATTCGTTTCTCACATACATCTTCTTTACTGATAACTTCAGTTTCTTGTGCATTGAGACACTCACGACTATCCATGCTTTTCTCCGGTGATATGTTTTCTTCATTTGATATGATACTGCTGTCGCATTCTAATTTTTCATCCGGTTTGCCGACGTCCCACCTCGATAACCTTTTTACAGTACCTGTTGAGCTCTTAGGTATTACTTGAACGCCTAGAGTAGGCTTAAACTTTGGCTTCTCTTGAGTAGAACCAACGATTTGACAATTGTCTTTTGAGTTAATAGTAGGTTGAGGATAATTTCTATTTAACTTTATGGTACCTCTATTTATGGCTACTGAACCGCCAGGTAATTCTTTTACAAGACTATCGTCCAAGGTAATGTTAGTCGGTGGTAAGGGAGCAGACATTGAATCTGCTTCAGGTTTTGATTCGTTGCTTTCTTTATTGTCGGCGGGCTCATCATCACTTGGATTGCCCGTTTCGCAATCTTTACCGGAACCCTCTCCGTAAAAAAAAATGACAGGCTCTTCGATAGCTTCACCAAGTCCAGGATTTACAGCATCGCAGTCGCTACCGGATCCTTCGCCCTGAACCATCATAACTGGTTCCTCAATCGCTTCGCCTACTTCATCTCTCCAACTATTCGTCATCATCGGTCTCTTATCTATCGACCCCCTGATTGGTATCACATCAGCGCGTATCCTCTTCAGCATATCCTGTTGAGCATCGTCGCCTTCCATGGGACGCTTTACATTTGCCGCACTCATTCTTAAAGCTGTAAGTTTACTCAAATCGGGAAGCATCATATAGTTTGGCAATCTTTGCTCATCTTTAGCTGGTAGTCGCGCGGTACTATGATACGCGGGAGCCGTCATCTCATAAGGTGAAAATGGCATTTGTCTTTTACTCAAATCTGCCACCATTGCATGATTACGCATCATTACAGCACGTGCGTCATATGGCATATTCCCGATATCCGCCGGCTTATTTGTTTTCTTAGTACTTAAATCCATTTCTTTCTGTTGAAAATCTTGTGGTCTATATCCGGGTGAAGGCAAATCAGCACTTTTATTAAGCTTCCGACTAGATAAATCCATTCCAGAAAAGTCCATTGGTTTGTTTTGTTCAGTAACAGAATCCCAACCCCTAGGTGATGTAGATAGATCCATGCCTCTATGACTCCTGAGAGGATTAGCTTTTTCAATTTGGCTTCTAGCACAAAAATCTTGGGGAAACCTTTCATCTTCCCCATTTATTATACTTCCAACTGCACTCCCAGTCCTGGCTAAGTTTTCGGCAATCTTTTCTAATGACTTTGCTGGATTAGGTTTCTCAAGTTTTTCTGACTGTATCCTCACAAGATTAGCAGCTAATTGATCAATTGGTTTCACTGATAACTTACTTGTTGACATATCTGGGGTACTGAATGTTAGATTGTTTTTACCAGATAGTCGTTCAAGTGACTTCATAACAGAGTCTGTAGTGTCCTCGTAATTCTGCTTTCTAGTAACATTTAAAGGACCACTCATTATGGACAACCCAGTAACAGGTTTCTCTTCATATGCTGGTTTTAGTTCAGCAATATTTGCCAATTTCATAGGGGATGTAATCACTGGGATTTCTATTGATTTCACAGGTATAGATTCGTGACTCTCAATCTTTGTACTGCTAATCTGTATGGGTTCTTGGACTTTAGGTACTTCCAATGGCTCTGGCATAGGAGTAGCAGAGACTAAAGTTTCTTTAGGTGGTACAATCACCTTTTCTGCAGGTAACTTTTTCTCCTTTTCAGGTAGTGTAGCGACTTTACCATTTGGTATTTGCTTAGCTGCTTCTGGTTCTATATGTGCACTTTCTGGCATGGGCTGTCCTTTATTTGAATCTGTGATTTGCCTGGGCAGCATTTCCTGAGACTCATCGTCATCTGTAAGATCCTTAGAATCTTCTTCATCATTTGTTTCATCCTCCTCATCCTCCATATCCTCTTCATCATTAGTAATTCCATTAACAGTCTCCTCCTCTTGTTCATCATCAATGTCCTCTGGCTCACTCTTTTCTTGATCTTTCCCACCAGAACCTTCCGCATCAATACAATTTTCCTGTGCGACATCATCCTCTAGGCTAGGAGATGTTGTTACTTGGCCGGTATCTATGATTGGCTTTTCAGAGATCTCTAAACTGTTACTATCATCTTCGATAATTGGAATATCCCCAGCCTCGCCATTTGATAAGGTGCTTATCAAATCAACAACACCTTCTCTATCCCTAAATTAACAATGATTTAGCTGAGTATATAGTTTGGTATTTAAACATAATTTAAATCTAAATTATTACATATAAACTTACTTTGCTACTAATTCCCAATTCTCTTCATCTAAATCTTCCCTATATACCCTTATGTTGCATTCTTCATCAAGCTGGCACCAATATGCTAAGCCGGTTTTATCCCTTCCCAAGGGTTCTACACGAAGTTCATTAGCAGCAAATTTGTTCACTTCATTCTTAAACTTTTGATTTAGATCAAACTGAGCTTCTAATAAAACCTGCAAGTACATGGTCCATGAATCTTTGTTTTATTAGTGTTACATGCAATAAACTAAAGGATTTCTATATATACTTTAAGTAATCGCAATTTAACAGCGGTTCTGGCTTTCTTATAGCCAAATCTTTCAAGTTCCCATCCATCCTGATTGGAGTACGTGTGACAAAATTTTACCAATGCCCTTTCCCATTTCTCTGGTGATACAGTTTTGCGTATTTTACGCAGTAATTTAATGTGGAGATCTATCAATTGCTGGGACACTGGAATAACAAACGGATTTCCTTCATACAGTCTAATGAAAACTCAAGTCTGCTGGAAAAACTTATTATTCACGATAAACCAGCTTAATTAACCATACAATGTAGCGCCGAGTTCACAAAGTTAAAGTACACGGATTAATTTAAATGCGCCATATATCGGGAATCAAAAGTTTGACGTGCGATTCATAATTCGTAATCACGTGTAACCGACATTGACAACAAGGGAGGTGGCAGCACGGGACAAAATAACAACAGCGGGGAGCAAATCAGACCAGTCTGTCAATAATACTTCAATTTGAATGAACAGGTGAATAATGATCCTGCCGATTAACAGAGAGTAATCAGACACTGACTTATTGCTAACTATGACATAGGAAGGCCAAGTTTGCTAGTAGCCGCAAGAAGAGCGGTGTTTATCATGAGCTATCGCTCTCAGGGAAAGAGGAACGATAACAGAGTATTGGTCACAGGATGCAAGCGGCCAGCTAGAGTGCACCCGCGGGATTTGCCAAATACTTGCGAATGCTCGAAGACGGTGATGTTTAAAAAGCAAAATCGGCGGAATGAAGAGAGAATATTACTAGTACCCGCGAGTCTTGTGGCCTCGCGGGGGCGGGTCAGTCATTCTCTTTCTCTTTCCCTCGTACGAGGAGGAGTATGCATCGCTGGCATTCACTTACCCTCCTGCGTGTTCTCAAGCATCTCTTGCAGGCGCGCGATGTCAGGGCAAATGATACCGCAGGATTTGCCGAAGCACTCAAGAAAGGAGCAAATCACCGCGAAATTTGGGTCACTCGCACAAGAGGCTTCGTTATCGGACGCCATTTTTCCGCCGCTTCTCTCGGGGCCCGTCGCCGCTAGGTGATATACTACGCTAGGCGGCCTGACGACTCGTGCCGCATCCTCGGCGCACTCGTCCCGATCGTTGGTAGGTCGCGTGTCGTCCGCGAGAAAATCGCCGAGCAGCCAGGAAGTCGTCGAACGCCGGGCACTGATGAGAGCCTCGACGCCGCTTCCCGCTTCGCTGCCTTCCATTACCTCACGCTGCTTTACCTGCCACTCTCACACCCGCATCGAAAACACAGGGCCATACACAGAACGCAACGCACACAATCTCGCGGCGGCGCTCGCGCGCTCCAGACGAACGCGGAGCCACGCAGCGAGAGGAGAGCGGGCTCCGCGGGCAGGGAAAGGGACGAACGCGCACAGTAGTGTCCGCCGCCGTCCTAAACTTCGAAGCCCTCCCACAAGAGGATACCAAAAAGGGGCGCTGCTCCGCTGCACCCAGGCGCCTCTTCTGCCTCCGGTCACTTCGCACTTTTCCACATATCACAATGCACGCATACGAGATGCTAGCAAGAGCGAGAGAGAGTGCGCCTGATGGAGGCCAGATAGACGAGGAAGGAGAAGGCGAGAGACGGCAAGATCGTTGCGCCTCTCGCATAGGCAAGATATCTCGTGGTGTGCACGCGAGCGCGCGCGCCCACCTTCGGACGCAATAATAACGATGCACGTAATCGTCGGGTAGCAGCTAACCCGGCCGCGTTATTTGTATCCCGCCGTCCTGTCCAAAGGAACCGTCGCGCGAGATTTGCAGGGCAGGCCACTCGCCGAGGGACAATAACAACCACTACAACAATCACCACAACGAAGACGGCCCCCTTCTTCGCGGCACAGCACACTGGACATCGCCTTCAAGTCCGGGCGGCTGCGAAACATTCGGGGGTTCTCAACTTGCCACACTTGGCAGCTGCCTGTAGCAGCCTTCAAGCTGCGATCCCAAGGAATATTTATTTTCTTCTTTCCACCTACTCCCAACTCTTCTTCTTGCGAGCTTTTCCCTTTTTCTTTATTAGTAATACCATGTATCCGCTTATGCTACACCGTAGCCACAGCAGCCCCACTCGCGAATACTTTGCCTGCTTTTACGGGCTTTGAATTCGGATTATAGCGATTACGCCGTCGGAGAGCGCGAAAAGTGATATACACATATCTACGCGAGAACGACGAACATATCGGGTGCACGTTTCAAAGCTCCCCCGAGCGACGCTCTCGCTCAATGACGTAGTTCTGCGTAGTTCGGTACAAGTTCGAACGGCGGGGGCGAGGATTCGATCGATCACAATAGAATAGAGAACGGAAATTCGTTGGTAGTACCGACCTCCGTCGGCACTGTATGCGATCCTTTCTCGCAAGCGAGGTCAGCCAAGTCGCGCCACAGCCGTCGCCGCCTGACGCTACTTGCACGGCACCTTCCGTTCACCGCAGCTCTGAAACCACAAATGTCCGTGTCCGGAAGGCCGGAACGAACCCTTTTACGTGCCCTTATACTATTATGGCCGCAATATATCAAACACGACCGACACACACTGCCCTATCGCAGCAAGGCGAGATTGTGTGACTGTTGCGATCGATCGCAACAGTTAGAAACACTGCTAGATACATATATACAGTTGTGCATGCAATAAAGGCGAGACTTCGCAGCTTACTGGCGACTCCATTATGTTCCACGGAGATGCGGCAGAATATTTAGCCGAATAGAAGGAATCTCTTTGATGGTTGATTTGCAGTTATCTACCTTGTAATTATCGTATACCAAACCTATCTACCATCAATAGGTGATTGCACAGGAATCCGTCGATGAGGTCGATAGGCGAAGTTTGAAAATATGAAAGTTTTCGAGGCCGATTGTGCTGCCACCGTAATTTTTCATCTCATAACGCGGGAGCCATTTCAGTCAGTTTGAGGTTCACGACTTAAAATTTCGTGCAGTATATATTCTCTGAGTTAAGTAACTGAGTCTTTTTCGAGGGAACTTGAAAATTCGACTGCCCTGATCCTTTGAAAAAAACATAAGTGGATCTTGGCCTCATTGTTCGTACGTATAGTATCTTTTAATGCCAATCTTTCTGTTCAATCTGTGAGCTCAATAGGGCGCCATTCATTCTAAGGAATTAAACGGAAGCATTCGCAAAAATATAAAGTATTTATTTCCAAATAAACGAACAGTTCAACTTTTATTAGTTATTCGCATATGTATAAATCTTTATTTACATAGACCATTAGAAAATTTGTTCGGCGTTATGCAATCCCGTATGCCGTCGTACATTCTTTAGTTGCACCGATTACACCTGAGCGGGCTACTTTCTTATTTTTTAATGTTTGTGTATGCAAGTTGTATTAATGCTGCAATATTGAAAAAGAAAGTATAATAGTTACAGCGAAAATATACGATATGTAATTCTCATTCAATGCACCCAATGCATTAACAGAGTTGTGTTGTACAGTGTTCAAAGATTTCTAGTAATTTGGAGTTTTTCTATATTATGTGCTCTATATCAACCGATGCAAAAGTTTTTTTATGACTACTTTGAGTAGTACTTCTATTTTGGATGCTACTTAAAGTACTCAGTGATCAGCATCTGTTGAGATATGAGGATGGAGACTTGTTTGGGTTACTGTATGGATCATTGTTATCAATTTTTATAGAATAATTCTTATTCACACATGATAGTGTTTCATCTGCTGTGGTTACTTAAATCTTAGAAATACTGTATAATTAGTTTATTCTAACAATTATGCAACACATTTTATGTTGTATATAAAATTTTCTATATACAAAATGGATTGTGTATGATTTAAAACATGATTTTACTAGTTAGTAGGAATTTTTCATTATTATTATTTGTTACTTACACTATTTTCTAGAACCTTGTACAAAACATTGAATGATAATTTATACACTTTTAAGGCTGAAAGTGTACAGCGGCGAAATACATATGTCGATAACAAAAGTAGATAAAATAGTTAATCTAGACTTACACTATCATTCTTCTTACAATGTCTATGACCGTCGTATTTTCTACAAGTTTGGTAGCCATACAATTCATCATTTCTTACAATTGGTATTGTACATGAGGTGTGGGTGGTACTTCGACTGTACATATTTTGCATTTTACTTCTCAAAAGGCATTATGCAGACAGCAAGTAATTCTTTTTATAAGTTTTTATAAAAAGTTACTGTCAATAATTTCTATCAGATTAGATTCAGTAACTAGATTTTTTTTTTTTCGAAGAATGAGCATATACAAAATATCGAAAAATATTACTGAACAATCTCGAAAGACCTTATTGATGAACTATAGCTATAAGTACCATTAAAGTGATTTATGTGGTGGTATACAAATCAATGGTTCGAAATGTACAATTTGAACTTTACACGAAGCTTTCGCAATGCAGAACTATGCATGGGAAAAAATAATAAAGTAGCGCGTAAAATAAACATTAATGCAAAATGTATACATGGTCATAGACAATCACTTGGATACTCGTTGCGCAGTGATATTTTTAAGTTGCTGCTTATAAATCTCTGCTTCCTCCTCCTTTTTCTGCAAGCGCTTCCGATATTCGGCGGCTTGCCTTCTTGCTTCTACTAGTTGCCTATTGAGGGTTGCTATGTCAGTCACTTGTTCAATGCTTTCTACAGTATCTTCTTCAATAACTTCCTCTATTTCATCTTCTACTTGAAGAATCACTGGTTCTGCTATCTTTGTTGGTGATACAGATGCTTTACTTGCCTGTAGTAACACATTAATGTAAACGTTTAGAGGTAGAGGCAGGGTTTGTACTTACGTTGCTTATAATGAAGAATAATTTACCTCTGAGGAAGAAACAGTATTTTTCGATTGTGTAACTGTTGATACTGGTGTGGTATTGGATATTGAAGAAAGGAATAATCTTCCTGCTTTGCTATCTACAGACGACCTCTTCAGTATATTTGGACCTCTTGAAGTAATTGTGGGTGTGTTGTGATTTAGGATTTGATCCGCCCTAATTGCTATCACTTTTCGCGGTGTCCCCTTTTTCCCAGCTACTTGAATGCGTTTCATCCCTATCGAAGATCCTCTCGTTAAATTTAAGGCAAGTTTACCAGCCTCTGGAATTGAGGAATTGTCAGCAATATAGGAACGCGCCGATTATATTTTCTAATCAAACCGATATCTTCTTTTTCAGCACCTGTTAAAACGACTGTTCTTCCACTTTCCATTGCGTTCTCGACTATGGAAGATTCATTGTCTACAGGTATCATTGTAATTCCGTGTGCTTCCAGCAATCTGAATTGTTTGTTAACACCGCCCAGAGAATGAACTTCTTTCCGTTTTTTATTGCTAGTGACATTATTGATGTTTGTAACTTCCTCCATTTCCTCGCATTCTTTTTCTTGTTCCACATCTGAAGATGGTGTCACATGAATTTGTTGAAAGACCATTCTTGGTTTCTTCCCAACTTGTACTAGAATTATTACGAATAATGATTAAAATGATCTTCTTCATGCTGAGATGTAACTTACTCCATTAATGCAACAAAGACAAATACCTTGAGTAACTTTCCTCCTCTGTTGAACTTGCTGCTGTTGCATATCAAATTTTTCTTGTTCCTCCTCCCTTTCAGCTTCCAGCTGTATCAGATTATGTGTTGCTACTTCCAACTCAGCAGAACTTGCTTGACTTTGCTGATTTGCACGAACATTTACAATTTCTCTCTCCTGCTGTAGTATGTCAACAAAATCAAGTCTGTCATGTTCTAAGGCAAGACTTATTGGAGTTTTGTCAAATTTACTGGTAGCATTTGCATCTGCCCCATGCTCCAATAAAACATGCATGACATCCGCATGTTCTCTTTCTACTGCCCAATGTAAAGGAGTCATTTTCAACTGAAAGTTTCATTATTGTTAGACTATCTATTCTGTCATAGCCAAAACAGATATAACAATTGTTCCTACCATATCTCTGCTGTCAACGTCAGCCCCATAATTAAGGAGTAATTGAGCCATTTGGTGATGCCCTTCATAGGCAGCCAAATGCAATGGTGTTCTATCAACCTTCGTTCTAGCATCTCTAGATATCCCTGCCCTCAGCAAAACTTCTGCTGTTTCTGTATGATTATTTTGTGCAGCAAAATGAAGTGCACTTGTCCCTAACTGTTAAACAGTGGTCAAAGGATATTAGTTGCAATATGGCATACACAAAGTCTTAATACTCTAAGGGAATCATATATATACCCAATCTGTAGTAAATGGAGCACCCCTACACATTAAATCACGCACAGAGTCAGTGTCTCCATATTTAGCACTAAATAGTAGTTGCTTTCCTAGTTCTACTATGGATAAGGCATCTTGGGATCTTGTGCGATGAGACACATCACAAGAAAGAATCTCCACCTGTACAATTGAAATAGCATGTACAATATTCTGCTTTGTCTTAAGTTAACTAAGTAAATATACTAGAGTTAATACATGATTGCCTCTAATCTGTATTGTAAAGAATATGTAATATGGGATATATCAAGATAAGCTTGCTTACTGGAATGAGAGTGTCTGAATCCAGACCCTCAATATCACTGGCACAGATGCTCTCAGCTTGCATTTTTGTGAATATTGTAGTCAGTCACCTTCTTTTTGGTACACACTAAAATCAAATGCTCCATGACAACAGACATAATGAGCTTTTCTTTAGGAAAATGTGGGTCCAGCTGTAACCATTCCATTCTTCAATTTCAGCAATTAGTGCTACACGACCTTGAGATACCGGAATCGAAAGTAGGTCGGAAAATTGAAATTAAAACGATCCCACAGAACAATTCCCGAGAATCTAGCGGGTCACCTTTACTGTGTGAAAATACGACACGCACGATTTTCGAAATTTTCGTCAGTACAGGATGTTTTTATTTTGCCATCGCAGATTGCGAGGAACTTCCTGTTCCTGTTCATTAAACGGAAGTCCCATGCCATAGCCCCCGTGTTTTGTGCTCGCGAACTATTGAAATCCGTCGGAAACAGAACGTGCCGAGCTCATACTTACACCCAACGCATTATTCACGCCTTTCGCGGTTTATCCACGGTTTTCCGAAGTGTGCACCGCGTTTAGGGTATTAGATGCTCGCCACAGCCTTCTCGATTTACAGACTCAGTAAAGTTATATAGAAATGGCGACACCTTGGCGCCATTCCTACGAGAATTTCATTAACCCCGTGAAGACCCTCAAACTTTAATACGCTTTTTGACTTTGAATGAAAACGCTTGTGACGGTGCATTTAGAGAATGATATTTGGCTTGTTTATTCGCAATAATAATCTAGTGCCACGAAATAGGATGAAAATGCTGGAGAAAATGGCGGAGAATAGCGCCTCTACGGAGCATGAGAAAACCTTTTCACGTCATAAACGTTAGGTCTTCATTCGGATTTAGGTCAGGTTGGCTTCCATTATTGGAAGCAGCATCATTTGACCATCAGTGTCAATTTTAAAAGTTGATTGAAATGAATAATGAAAAAAACGATAGTGTGTTGACACAAACAATTACTATGGAAATAATCAACAGAAGACACATCAGTGCGCCACGTTCAACATACATTACTATAGATATAAAAGACAGTGACAATACATTGGAATTTCTGTCTTTTATAATTGCATGCATGCATTACAGATATGAATAAATGCTCGACTGTATTTTCTGTGTATATTCAATTGTGGCATTGTTATTGTTATTGTTCTAAGTCTAAAGCATAACCTTTTCATACAATATATTTCTTTGCTGCATCGCCAGAGGTCTAAAAGAAGACCCCTCCAGTTGGAGAATGCCAGATAGAAAGTATGTTTTTACAGTTCACATGCTGACGTATTACCTGCAGCATAATGGGAAAATTACGAAAATGGATCATAAGTTTTTAATTTATGTAGATCAACAGAAAATGCTTGACACACTAATCTTCGCCAAATTAGAAAATTGTCAAGGGACATTATAGCTAAACTAGAACACGCCGACTTTGGCATCCTCTGAGCGGTAGTTTTCAAAAAAATATTCGACACGATTTAGTAGAGAAGTGCAGAGTGTATGATTGTGCGGTGTCGACCAATTTTGATAGATCTTGTGTAGGATTTTCCCATTCATTTAGGCTTTGGAAATTTGTTTAAAACCTTTCAACTTTGAATCCTTTCTAAACTCTGCGAATATCTTTTGAGTTCGTACATTATGTACTTACATACTTACATACTACAGTGCGCAGGCTTGCAAATAGGCCAAATAGGTGCATGCGGATTACGGGTATTGCTGGATGCGGGGCATGCAATTGCGGTATGCGCTATACAATACAGCCGGCAGAAAGTGCATCTCTCAGAGTTCATCTAACCTATTTAATTTCCGCTCTGTTTAGAAAAACAGTATTAAATATTGATATTTCACTTGCGTAGTCTAAAAAGAAATTCAGTACAAAATGTTAGAAGAAATTGCCATTGGTAATTGGATCAACGGCTTACATTCTTTCCTTGATGTTACGAATTACATGCCTACTGTGCCGAATTTATGGGAGAAAGAGGTCTTTCATAGACAATATGCAAATGATAGAAAAGTGAAGAAGTCGGATGTTCTGCTCGGCTATTGCGTCCTGTTTTGGACGGTGTTATACCTTCCTTACGAGAAGTGCCTTAATGTAAGTAGTTATAATCCGCACTTGTCTCCACCCTGTTCATAATTAATTAATTATTGTAGTCGTTATTGCGACGAATGCGTTTTCCGCTAATGCAAAGAAAAAGAATAATCGAAGCTGCTTGGAATTGTGGGTTTTGTATGGGCAGCCTCTGCTACTTGAAATCGTCAATGATTAAAGTTTTGAATTTTCACTCTGTGGATCATCAAATAACATATGAAGAATTAGGTGTAATTCTTCATAAAAGCTTTTACTTCCATCGCGCTGGTATAGAGATTTTACATAATGGGGTCTGGATTAAAGGCTTAACAAATTTGCTATTCGCATCTGTTATCATGAATCCATATCAACAAAAGTAGGTACACTTTTCACAATCTATGATAGATCGCATTAGTTCTGTATTGTTGTCTGATAATTACATACTTTCTTTCAGTTGGTGCACAGTAGTGAGCACCTTACTGTTTTATAAGGCAATTGACACTGTTATGATAAATGCATGTAGAATTCTAGTGTGTCTATCACAGTTTGTTGGAAGGAGATTACCCAAGATTATATTCTGGCTTCATGCACTTAACTGGTCTGTATAGGGCAAAGGTGACTCTATTGAACAGGCAAGTTAACAGCCCAATTTTTCTAGGATTTACCTGTACACGTTGTTTCTACCGAAATTAATGCTGTACTCAGAAAAGGTTGACTATACTAAGCCACAGTTCGGCTTGTGGCTGTGGTTTATTGCAGAATGTGTGGACTCAGTAAGATAGAGTATTTTTTACTTACTCCCATTTGCTCCAATTGTATTCTGTAATATATTTGTTCCAAAAGGTATGGTTCAGGTTTGTGGGATGTGCAAAAGCAAAGCATTGGTTGGAGATATGCTTATTCCCCCCACCAACTCAAGAAGCAATTCAACTTGCAACTATACAGAAGAAACACAGAGAATCGTTAAAGAAATCAACGTCCAAAAAAACAATGAGAAAAACTCAAATGTGGCAGACATTGATGTGTAATTTTTATTATAGTACTATAAGAAAGGTTTCAAATATTGTACAATTCTACTCATCTTGCTTTATGTCATAAAACAGGTGTAATGGCTATTAAGAACAAAGTGAAACGGATGCGCAAGGAGAAAGGGGGTGTGAGTCCTGAGACTGATTTTGAGCCAATAGATATTATTAATGAAAATGTATCTGATTCAACATCTGATGATTCGGAGGTGAGTGATATGCTAGAAGGCAAAAGTGGAAATCAAGCACTTGTAGAAGAAGAGGGGAGTGAAAGTGGTGAAACATCATCAGCATCTGATATGTCAGATAGAGCAAGCCCCATGCTAGAGCTACATGAACCAGCCGAAATATTGTAAGGTAGTATTCTGCAGATTGTTGATAGTTCCTAATATATTATTTGTTTGTTGTAAATATTCCTGTGGCGCGACTTCATATCAACTGATTTAATTTATTTTGTTGAGTCCATTGTACTTAGGCATCTTCCTATGAATTTATTGTAATCCTATTTAAATCTTTAATGTATATATATCGTTAACGAATCAAATAAAGATACGCTACAAACACAATATATCGACAATAAAGAAATGTACTCATTTCCGTTTAATACAAAAATTGAGTTTATTTGAGATTTTATAGACATACACCTATGTCTGTAGAAAGTTTCTTCATCATTGCGCGCTTGTAACTTATTGGGACGTCTCGCCAATAACGATTGATCGGGTCTAGAAAACCAGTTTGGATAGTACGGTGATCGGCAAGATGTCTCAATAACGTTACAACTCTTCGTCAGGCATGTCATATCGGGGCAGGCATTTGGAAATACTATTTTGTAACGCTGTCGTATTAATTATTTGCTTAACTTCAAACATTTACTTGTTATTACCGGTAATCGTATTATAGTTGTAATGTGTATGCATTCGTTGGATGAGATGCCCGGTATTTCTGTCTGTTTTATCTCTTAAAGTTACAAAGCTACAGGCACGATATGTAAATCTACTTAGGAGTTCGTGTGATAGCTTTCGTGTCATGATTTTTACGAGGCAAAACGCACGTACGTTTACTATTAGTGACGAAGCATCTAGAAAGTTTGTTTCTTCGTTAACAAAACTTTAATAGAACTTACGATATCTTTCTTGTGACCTTATACGGATATGATATATAAAAGAATTTACACCCATTGTACCGGAAAAGACATTTGATTGTCAAGAATCAGTTGTATGGATAGAATAACAGATTGTTTTTTTCTACTCTGAAATTAATGCTTCGCCACTTGTAACTACGAAAGCGTGATCGATTTCGGTTGTCGGGATAGTCATGTCACGGTGTCGTGATCTTCGAACAGGATACTCTATTCGACTATGCCAGTAAAAACAGAATATACGACAGTGTGTTGTGATATAGTACTCTCTGCACATTGAGCAACGAAACTATGTCAGGCTTCATCAAAGCAGCTTAGAAACGACAATGTTTGTGATACATTTAGTTCGGAGAGAGATTCGTACCTGTATTGGCGAGCATCTCGTTCTCTCCGTATGCTCTAGTAAAGGAACACACTACTTATGTAATAGACTAGATTGCTATGTATATAAAGATATAATATGTCGTCCTTACTTCCGATCAGTCGGAACTGTGTCTATAAAATATCATGTTATATTTATTCAGGCGGACTTGTTACACAATGTTCTTCAGTTCAATAGAAAATATTATTATAAACGAACTTTGTCCAATAAAATCGTGTGTAGGATGCGTGTACCTATCTTGACAATGCGGTACCGTAGTAAAATCGTGAAAATCTTTTCCAAATTCGTAGTTGGCTCTCATATAAATCTAATACATATTTATGTAGTCCGAAATTTGTAAATACGTAGGTACAACCAACTATGTGTTTCGATCGCATGAGTGCGCGGAACCCTATCTTGCATAGTAAAGCGTGTATATGTATATTGTATTATGTACCTAAGGAGAATTGTGGCGCTTTCTTTGCAGCAGGCCACCCTTTTTTGAGAAATTAGATTAAAGTGCCGTCGAATGATTCAGTTAAAACGAAACTTTTCTTTAAAGATGATGCAACGATGTTAGTCTTTCAATGGGAGCTTCGGCCACATTACAATGCATGAAAATGAAACAGAAACAGAAGTTTTTGTGGGATGGGCTGCATAGTAAAATTGTAGTTATCCCTAAAGCAACGCGATTTGTGCTGAATAAGGCCTTCATGTGGATGATGATCGCGAGGAATTTAACACCTTTATAAAATTGCTTTCCATGGCAAAGTGTAATGGTTTTCTGTCCTATAATTCCTCCGCTCCCTCGTAAATGAAGACAACGTCAGTTTCTTACATAAGTTTAATCGAGTTTATAGACACACTCACAAAATATCTTGCCATATTAATTTTATCGTGTGTGTACTGGTTATTAATATATATTTTATGTATGTATGTCGTTAGGTGTAAGTTACATTAACTGACTATCACTGCGCTTACTGCCATAACATGTAATCCATTTTTTTAAACTCTTGCTGTTGTCTTGTTCTCGTAATTTTAGCTTTATACACACGCACACGAATGACTCTCACGCTCTCACGGTAATCGGAAAAGGAAACTCAGATTCTCGGAAGTATTGTAATGTCTGTGCTCTAGTACAACGACGAGATCGAACCAAAAAACACTATCGGTCCGATGCACGCCGTCTTAATAAACTTAGCCCCCTTATGTTTCTTATGTATTAATGAATGTGTTGTACGAAGGTGAGTGCGGTTTTTAAATCATGAATGACCATGCCATCGAATCAACAAGTTGACGCACTGATTTAATATGAAAATTCCAAGCGGCCGTGCATTAAAAATCAGTAACGGGGGTTTTCTTTAGATTAGAGTGACGAATTTGTGCTACGTCTCTTTCGACGAGAACTTAATGGGACGTTCGCTCTACCCATACTACGAGTGATTTCGATTTCGTGGAAATGAGTCTTGTGGCAGTTTCAAGTAGATGTTAGTAAATGTAGGAATAAACTGCCGAGGAAGTATGGCGGCGTGAGACATTGAAATCACTGCGGCTCACGTATATTACTTTACTAGTAAGTTCACCGATCGAATACTACTGCATTCGTCATCTACCGCGGATGACGATCAATTAGAGGTGCCATCGTTGTCAAAAATAAACCACAATATTGTACCGTTAGGAAGACAGTAAATTATTGGAACGTCAATGCACGAGAAACAAGTATCATCGTTCGTGTCTCTTTTCATACATGCCATTAAAAGTCATAATAAATGTCCACGATTGCTTGTGGTGTCGGAACAAATACGATTACGAAAGTTACCTTATTTCAAACATATATATATGAGCAATAAAAGTTGAGTTGGCTACATTTTAGGCTCAACCCGTTATATATTTCATCTTTTTCCCCTCTTTATTACTTCTGCACCGCACACTTGGCGCAGATATTTAGAATTTCGTTTAACGAGAGACATGTAGGTTCGTTTTCGTTTTGTGAAAATGTGGCCCCATTGTTACAGGCTCGATGTAGATTTCGCAAACGCTTTTTCGGTAGTTCCCTCTCTCTTCCTGAGTCTGCAACAGGCTTCGTTGAGTTCCACGTCAAGTACAATAGTCAATCGCGCTCTCCTTCTCATTCCGACCTGTGTTTCCGCACACTTTGTATTCCCATCTTTTTCATTAATACTTTTATTTAACATGGATTTTGACGTGCGTTGATTGATACTACAAATGTAAAATATAGCGTTTCGGTCCCATTTTTACGTTTCCTCTTTCTGTACAAGACACCGGTGTATGTATACTATTGCGACCGATTGCATTTTTACAATTCGTACGACGCTCTTCAAGGCTGACGCAGTGCACGCATTATCGGCAAAGAAAATCAAAAATTGCACATCGAAGAATTCGGTTCTCAATCAAGTCGAAGTACAATGTTGTACTTGATCATTCTCGACTTGAGACGGCTCCGTCAAGCGCACCTTCGGTCTGACCTCTTCTTCACGAACACACAATTACATCGCGAGTGCAAATGGCTTAAAATTGAACAGTTAAGTACCCGCTGCGCATTAAATCTACAGTGTGTACGTGTCTCGAGATCCAGTCCACTCTCCATGTATATTTAATACAGCTTTCTTTAAAATCTTATCCTTTTCTTGTTATCGCTTTTCTTAGGCCCACGGAATAGGCCGTAGTGAACCCCAACGCACCTCGAAGGTTTGCCTTTCCCATAGTGATCAATACATATCAGAGTCTCGAGTAAATCAGAAGTTACAGCAGAAAAGCAGGACAACTTCCAACAGTGAAAGAATACAGAAATACGAAACGAATTTAAATGGAATTGCGTTCGGTTTCCATCGCTGGAGGATTTCATCGCTTCTAATGTCTAAATTGTCTATCTTAATCTCATGCACTTTAGGCTTTCAGCGTTAACAATCAGCGTATCCCACTTCTAGTTCAGCATGTTCTTCACAGGAATTGATTAGGAATTCGTTGTGCAAGTTTTTGAAGTAATACTTAACAAAAGGGAAAGCTACGGAGGCCGAAGTACACGGAGCATTGGTCGAGTCAGAAGCGGATACTCAGCAATCGTCGTCTTAATCCACAAAATCTTAAGCGCCTCGCATATACATATCTTGTGAAGTCTCTATACTCCGTCCACTTATGTGCGTACTTTACGCCAGTAATTGGCCTGTAGACGCGTTCAGTTCGCGCAAGAAGTCGAAGACTCACCGAGACTTCAGTCTTTCAGTTGTTAGTGCCGAGGATAGAATAGCCGAGGAAAGAGCGTTCCCGATCACCCAAGAACTCATACCTCGCAAATTCTGAACTCCATTGGGTTGGTAGTCCAACGAAAGGATTAGGCACGTGTAGATTCCGAAAGTACAAGAACCCCAAATGATCCGAACAGAAATGTACATTTACCAGGAATCGGGCCCGACGTTTGTCCGGTTTGCTTACATCTGTATACCTGTTGTCAACGTGAGCATGTATAGTGGTGTGCCCGGCGGCACACGGGAGTAACATTACGTTAAAGTTAACAACTGTCCTTCTCAGAGGCTTGAAACCATATGTGGCTTGGCAGTGGTGGAGGCGATCTCGGAAAGTCGCACGTCAATGGGGATGCGGTCGTCGTACAGCGTCGGCGCTTGAAGAATAATGCCCGCGGTACCGACGATTACGGCTAGTGAAAAAATCCACAGGAATAGCCTGTCGAGCACCATGGCGACGTATTTCCAATCCTCCTTGACCTGTAACGCAAAGTACACTATAATAAGTATATGCGAATCGAGCTTTTAATTTAATTGGAAAAGGGTTGTGTGAACTAATTTTATATCCGGATCTATAAGATCATTCAACGTACTCTGGTTGAGTCCTCTTCTCTCTTGGTGTGATCAGCGATGAAGCGAATGCCTTCGATGGCCTTGTACAAATCTGGGCAGTGGTGCCAATGATGAAGGGTGTTGCAGAGAGCGTCCACGCTCTCCTCGGTCGGCAGCTGCGGGGGTGGTGCGGCCGTGGTGGCTGGCGAACCATGAATACGGCACGCACTTCCTAAATTAACCGCCTCCAATTCCCTGAGGAACGCCACAGGCATTAAGAACGCGATATCGCCATTTGCGATCATTCCCAACTAGATTACTATATCCTCTCACAGGTGCATTCTTACCGAGGGTGTAATTCGTCCCGCGAATCGAGACTCGGAAAAATCACGGATGATTCGACTAGCTCCGACGCTGAGGTTTCAACGAAAAGGGATGGATCTCGCAATTCGAGACCGTTGCATGTGCGGACCATCACTCGATGGCCGTGATGACCACTCATTCTACGTTTATCTATCTGGTACTGCGGCCTGTGGATTATCCAAGAAAATATTTAATAACTATCGTCGATAATTACCTAGTGGAGTGCGGAAGATTATGCAAATTTTTATTCAGCTATAGGAAATATGATTGAATCTTCACCCCTGTACGACATATGTAATTATTAATAATTACTGCAATGTGTATTGCATACATAATCCATCGTTGAAGGCTCAAGTATGCTTTATTTTGCATAAACTTCCGCAGTCTGCTAATAAGTACGGCAGACAGTGCTCCGGAACTTGCGTGACAAATTGCGAACGGATACTCTAACTACTTCGAGCACTGTTAAGCTAGGGGTATTACTTTTTGCTGGAGTGCCACTGCGGCAAGCCCGGGCTATACTTAGTTCCGTATTATTCAGGCAATTTTAAGTGTCTCTAAACTTTAGAAATGCATGAGAAGCGTTGATCAATGTGCTACTGTAACCTGTATTGTGTAATGTATGCTAGTCTATGATGTGCTACGTGGTTTCGCAGTATCTACCAGCACATTTCAAGCAGTCACTGTCTACCCCTCAATTTCTATGCTGATGTTACTCGGATATAGTATATGTATGCACCCAGCTAGTGGATGAACCCTGTGCCGCGGAAATAAATGTTAAATAAATCAAGCCCCGTCTAATTCGCAATCAGAATGTGTTAAGCGAGCGTGCTTGTAACTACTGCATTGTTAATCCTTCGGCAAAGTAGGAGGATTCGGTGCCCATACAATTGGCCCGGGATTATCATATTTTCGAGGGCCCGAACTCTAAGTTCAAAGTGAATTTGTTATTGCGTGGGTATGGTCCGATTACTGGAAAATAGTTCCATCCAGTGGATAAATAATTTTGACACCGATGGTGCTTGATTCACGCGGAAACCACTTCGTCCCAGGAACAGGGAAATTCTATCCGGCGGGCAGAGAATGTACGGCTGCTAATGCTTCCAGATATGACGTGACACTAAATGTCACACGCTGGGTAACACTAATGAACGCTCTAATGCATGCTGGCATGGACCCAGTGCTCGGTCCGAATGCCAGAAAAATTATATCTTGCCTGGAATCGTAATTGGAGTTCTTCGAAGACGTATTATACCTGCGCATCACCAGCAGTCTTGGCAGAACGTGGATAAAAACTCGGCGGACCCACGGTGCCATCACGTGCGTTTGAGGTGAACGGAAGTGAACATTCAGGACTATCACTGTTACGCATATACTGCAAATACACCGTCCATTATGCCACAACCAATTCATTGAAACTTTAGAGTATCAAAATCGAAATCGAAAAATGTACACTCATCCGATTAACATATATTTCAAGAAAACAAATTCTATTGCAATAATACATTTTGTTCATCCTAAATGAAGCTTTTGATTGATACGTTAGAGAACAATTGCGAGAATTAATACACTACTTTGACCTGAAATATACTCGAAACACAGATGTTTCCAATGTCTGACTTATGATACGCTACTTTCACTGCCCTCCAGTAGTACGAGTCCGTGATTACGCGCGACGTCCACTGGCACTGCTCGCAATCAGGCCTCATTGAATTTCCGATTAAATAAGATATAATTACTGTACCTGAAGGTGTCTAGGATCATGGTGAAGAGGACGAATTTACCAAGAAGCGGCACTACCAGCGATGTGGGCGGGATAATTTCGGCCAGCAGAAGGAAGAACACAGTCAGCGACAGTAAAATCGAAATGGATAAGCTGACCTGCAATTAGGATACACATTTCGTTGAATACGATTCTCTTCGTTAAAAGCAGTATTAACGAAAATGTCAATATCAGATTTGAAGATTCGATAATAAAGTTTACTATGTGTCAGTAGTAAATCGAAACTAGAAAGGTAATGCGCAAGCCTCTCATGAATATCAGGAGGAGTCTACCGATAGTTGTTCCCACTGCTTTTTCCATAATTCGTACACGTATTCCGGTCTGCCGACGACCCATCCCATTTTCCCACTTTCTGCCTTCTTCCCTTATTTCTTTGCGCGACACACATATACGCCAACGGGATATGCCCCAGAGACACGGCGCTGAACTTTTCTAGCTGTCGCGCGATATGACTACAAGAAGAATCGTGTTTGCCGACTTGCGCGATGGAATTTCAGCGTCCCCGCTGGTGCTCGCACCACCGATGGATTGGATTACGTTGTAGGAGTGCCGGGAAAAATCAAAGAATGCATTAATATAGCGGAATCGTTGGGACGTTATTTGATTTGAAAGGACACCCCATGGCGAGCCACTCTTTCCAAGATGTGACTGGTCGCCGTCAGGAGTCTTCGTTGAACACACTTTCCACAAGATTGGTTTGTCCAGAACAGAGTGGCTTGGTGGGAAAAGTAGTTCTACATTTGTAGAATCCGCCTCGAGCGTCCGTTGCACTCGAGCATTTGCCAAAGTTACCGTAGCCCTTTTGGATAGCTGGACCAGATAAAGTGCAAAATGGGAGACAGAGAGAAAGAGAGGAAACGAGGGAAAGGGTGAGTGAGAAATGTAGCTATGTCGATTCGACAGAGCAAGGGTTCAACGGGTAGAAAGTTCATACGTGTCGGGCGAAGGTGTAGGTGGAAACTTCTTGCACGTAGGGTGGATGTAGGTTGGAAGGGTTAGGGTACGTAGGGTAAACGTGAACTGAAGGAGGATGGAGGCCGATTGGAGAGGGCATTGTTTCGGCATTCCCGCATTGATCTGGAGTAGGTACTGCGCGGAATTAAGGCTTGATTCATAGCTGGCTACCAGGCTTTCTCTCGCCTGCCCGTATTTTTAGTTAATAGCTCGCAGTGCGTCCTCCGTCCACCGATGAAACTTAGATAATCATAGCATTGTCTTCTACTGCCAAGATAAATCTTCCTCCCTCGATACTATTTCATGACGTAATACAAATATATTTCCATGCAGTTGGTATCTAACGCTCCATTATTGATGCTTCTGTACGATTATATTGGATCGATGTAATTCAGCCATGATATAACTCAGTATTAAGTTTGAGTATTTACTTTACAGCCGTGTTAATCCACAAGTTCATTACACCATAAAATCAAAAGGGGGGTTCAGGTAGAGAGTGTGGAAACACGAATTGGTAGTTACAGTTCAGTGTGCGCGTGGCATCTGGGGTGAAGCTTTATCTCGTAAAAGTCACCCCTTTTCAAAGGGCGGCGCGTGGCACCTCTGACATCTGACCTTCTCCCTTTTTCCCACCACCGTCCTTCGGGCTTTTTCGTACTTGGAGATTCGCGCCGACAAGTCAGAACAATATGACTGAATTATTGAGACCACTATGCCGCCGAGTGGATATCAAACCGAGGTCAAGAGATCACTGGAGAATAGAGGCCGAGCGGCATTTAGCGGCTACGTTTCAACGAGCATTGCCTTCTCGTCTTTGACCTTCAGCCGGCCGATTTTATTTTTGTCTGAGACCCCCTTTACTCGCTTGATACTATTGCGAATACTTGTCTTTTAGAAAGCATTGCTTTTAAGATACTAACCCTGTCAGTGGTATTGATAACGCTTCGACAGCCAATTGCAGGACCAATTGCTCTGTGAACTGTCAGAAATATCGGGCAATAAATCGTGGTTGAAACTGGATCACAGCCACGAGATAGACAAATTTTCAAACGATTCCGACTGATGCGAAATCGCGGTACCAGCATATCGATAGCCTGTCAATGTGTGTCGCGAAAAGGGGCCGGTTGTATTCATAAATTTCCGTATAGTTACTGTGAATCTATCTTCTTCTCGAGGCAACACAACTTGCCGCAATATTGGTAAACGAATAAATGACACGTGCTGAATAACGATTTCTTATACACAGCCGCGTCGACAAGTGTGTATGCAATTTCCCTTTCATAAGACTGTTAGAAAAATCTACTTTTGAGCGTGTCGAAGGATGACTTCAAAACAGTAGGAAACCATTACTGGCAGCGTGCGAAAAGTTTGATAAACTCACCTTCTCGCCACTGTCGCTTGGCAGGTAGAAGACCAACACGGTGAGAAACGATATCCCCATGCAGGGTATTATGAGGTTGACGGTGTAAAAGAGAGTCTTCCGCCTCATAGTGATGTTGAACGTGATGTCGAGGTAGGGCTCATCGCAGCACGTATAAAACTTCTCGTTCCTGCAAAGGTGCAAACGAAAACGAGGTTCCCCATTGGTTTAGCAATCCCGAGCGTGATTGGAATGAGCGGGAAGGATAAGTTTCCCACGGAACTCTAAAGTGTCACCTTCAATCGAGCTCGACGAGGCAACTCAGAGAGTGTCGTCTGTTCGATTAAGGGTTCACCTGATATTTGAGCCCATTTATATTTTACCTCACGGCTGGCACTTCGAGAATGTCCCACTCGACGGAGGTGTAAAACTCCGACAAGTCGACGCCGATATCGACGACGTTGGTGCCCGTTGTCTCGTCGATGTGCCTGAGGTCGACCTTAAAGGAGCAAGCAGACACGACGCGCTATTAGTCAACTGTGTCAAATATAAAGTTCACAGTCGAACATGTGCCGTTCGATTGCCAGCGCTTACGTGTGACTTCTGATCTATAGGAGCACGCGTCTCGAGAACCAAAAAGTGGTCTCGTTTCTCACCGATCTTCTTGAGAGAGTGGATGACACTGACGCGAGCACTAATTAACGAAGGAAACCTAACGCGACAGCTATCTTGTAGCTCGCTTCCTTTGCGAGATGGAATGCCTCTCGATATTCTTGACATTTGCATCCTTCTGCACACGATAAATCGGGGTAACGAGATTCTCTAGGAGGCCACTGCTGTCATAGTATTCACGATTGTACGCGCTTAGGAAAGATTCGACTGGAACAATGACTCTGCTATAAAGTATTATAGTCCTATAAAAGTCTATCCTTCGTGTATCATTCATTTAAACTAGTAATTCTTAATACTAAGATAAATACTATAGAATTTTGCAAACTGTATTCGATTCGATAGTTATGATGTTTGTATACAAAATACGATTAAGAAAATTCAGTGAGTTTGATCTCAAGGTGATTGCAGTAATTCTTTGAAAGGTGGCTTCAAAGGTGACCATCAAAGAATCCAGGAGGATAGGCATGGTCGGAATCCACCATCGAGATAATAATCATAGGGGTATAACGTGAGCAGGGTCATTAAGAGCGATCCGCATAATCATCTTTTACGGAATGTCCATTTATATTCCATAGGAATGATCGATTGGAATGCGCTTATTATTAAATGAACTTGATGGATCCTCCATTCACGCGTGATGTCGCTCGACAGATCGCACCGTACCGACGTGTATTTCGCGGCGAGATATGCTACGCTCCATTACCAGCCGGCACACGAACACACGCACACACTCTCCGTCACGGTAGTACATTACTTTACAACTTTTTGCCAAGCGCGCCATTCATCACCTTTTCGACGTACACGTGTAGAGGTATGCCGAGTGACGAGTGTATACATCGTTGTAAAGCATCGATGAATATCCAGTTCCATTTTAACGCTCGGTGAAACCCATCCTACCTAAGCTTACTGCTATAAAGCGGAGAGGCTGATACTTTCAATGATAGAGTAAGTAACATGTTTCAAGATTAATCGAAAAAGTTTCTCCATCGGAGTTCATCGAGAAGAAGTGGACACGAAACCGCCTCGAGAAGCGACGGATGAAATAATCGGAGGTGCGCGAAAGTGCGGCGCACATTTAACAAATGACTCGGGAAATTGTGCCAGGCTGGCATTAATCATCGAGCAAAAATTCATCCAGGTGTGCGTGCGATATTTGCAATGTATGCAGTACGCAGAGAGTAGTACTGACGATTAGTAGTGCTTGGCTGCTCAGCCTTTATGAATACTGATAAGGCCGTAAGTCCAAAGCCGTTGCGGGGCTCGCAATAACATGCAAATAAATAATCGCGCGCACGTACATACACTTTCGAGCCCGGTCGTTCCATCTCCCGCGTGATCCACTTTTCCAGGCGGTCACGTTTTTCGGCACAGGCTTAATCAACGATCTAAATCTTAACTAATGCCTCGGAATGTTCGGCGCTACTTGGAAGGCGGCGAGCGTGCGCGCGCGCGGATCCACTTTATCCGTGTAAACCGTCCGTATAAGTCCACCTGCATTTCGCTAAGCCGCCCGGCCGACGCTTGCTAGGATTTAACAAACGAGAGCAATCACTTCTGGCAGTTTAAATTTCCAAGCCCAGCAACGAGACCACCCTGCTACGGCCTAAGCTTACCCTGCGAGAAAGGCATCATGCGAGGCTAAGATTTACTTCCTTTTCTTTTCCACGGAATAACCAACACCGTCATCACGTAATTACACCGGACTACATGGATCCAGAGGACCGGGGATGCCTGCTCTTGTTATAGCGCCCTGTTAAAGTATGCACCAGCTGGACCTTGCAACTTTAATGTAACACGGTTACTTCAGTCAAATAACTCCCTCGCTATCCTGCTTTCTATACATGTTGCAGGGAAACGTACAATAGAAGGGAAAACAGGTGAACAGGGTTTCAGACGTTATAGTGTGTTTCCCTTCCCCGTACGAAGAGACTGTGGATTTCCCTGACCGGATATACACGGAAGCACTTCCAAGAGAGAGCATAACATTACCAGTAGAACTCATGGAAAACTATGAAACGCTCGCTGTCAATTCTGACTCGGATACATCGAAAGATAAATTCTTCATGAACGGATGCGGATCTCTGCCGATCCGGGTGGAAACGGGTGGCGCGCACTCACCTGGAAGCCATCGTAAGTCCACGAGCCAAACTTCATCACGCACGTCTGCTCGTCGAATGGAAAATATTCTACGTCGATTTCGCAGGAAGACTTGTATATCGCCGGTGGCTTCCACTCAACTCTGCCTGTATAATTTAGCGTCGCCTTTGTTGCCAACGTCACCTCGAAATTACCGTCAGCACTGGAACAGAAATGCATGAGCTTCTAGGGTGAATCCGGCACGAATCCTTATATAGCTCGGCACCCAATACGTGTGGATGAATATCAATGTAAGAGGTGGCATTAAATTTCGGATATTGGAACACGACTCCCATGTAATAGTTGAGAAACCGCCGTAAGCCCCGAATCTCTTGCTATCATGGTAAACTTCATTTGAAAAAGTCTACCAAAGTATTTTTCAATTATTTGATGTACTCACTTGTTGTACAAAACTATATCGGGTCTCCATATATGGTCGGATGGCACGTGCAGCATCTCCACTCCACCATACTCCTTCGGATCCCACTTTAACTTGTAATCGTACCATGACTGTAAAAAAAGAACAGTCGCAGAGAGATTATTTCCGTTCCATTAAACTAGCTTCTTTATTATCGAAAGTATCGAACTGCGTTCGACTATCTATCATTGAATGATATGAATATCGCGAGAAATTCTGTGGAGGAAAAGCTCTCTTTTCAAGACTATATATCTTGAAAATGCTTGGCGAAGAACTACTTCGTTTTATCTATTTGTCACATATACACAGAGAGCTTCTATAGCTTCCATTATCGTGTAATTCATGCGTGGAAATCCTTTTTGTGTTTTCTCGGTTGTTGTGCGGCTGTTTCATACACCGTAGGACCTGCCACATGCACGAACCGTATCCAGTCTACCTTAGCGAGCAATCCTGACGTCTGTCAGTATCCGGACAAATGAAATTTACAGCTGAAATTAATCAAAGCGGATGGAACACTGGATTCGCTAGTGCGTGCGAGTGTCCCTCGTTATACGCAAAAAGTAAAAGCCAAGAGAAGCCCGCTATTATTCGAGCGAACGCATCTGACTCCTCGTGAAATTCTTCGGGCGGGAATCGAGCGTTCTCGAAGAAGACGACGGGATATTTGATCGGCGCAAATATTTAGAAGCGCCGAGGTCGATCGTTGAAGTGGGAAGGTTCGCGCCGAGCCTTCGTAAATCGAAGTTCCCTACGTGCACGAGCTCCAACACGCTTCACTTCCATTCTACTTGGAGAATTACTTCGGCCATTTATATCCCGATAATGTATGCGAGGGGACCTCCGGCACCGACGGTGTTTCAATAGGCCACCGATGTTTGTCGACTCTCAGCCTGGCGTGTACTTGCGGTTAGTTCTAAGTGATCTTCTGTAATGGGCTAATAGACAGCTAAATTGCCGAAGCACACTACAATTAGAACCTTTCGCGCCCAGCTACGAATTTATACCTTGCCGGATTATACTCAATGCAATCGATTGAACATGTTCAGCAAATCGGGAGATTTCCAATTACTACCGAGCTGTTAATTACATCCATCAATAATTAGACTGATTGCGAGCTATACCGATTCCTGTTTTTAGTAGAACGATCGTCTGATACAACTAAACGAGTGCATAAGTCAAACATGTACTTTCTCGCCTCGGAGAATTCACCGCTAAACGAGGACGAAGTTTTTGACGTAGAGTAAAAAGGATCATTTGAGATTTTAATGGAATTCTCCAAGTCGGATCTCTCTGAGTGGTCCAAATGAGGTTTAGCGCTTTGTCACCCCGATCTTCTCGACAGTCCTTGCTCTTCGTGCGCCATTCGAAACTGCCAAGAAACTTTTTAGAAAGAGGCCGAAGGAATACTGTGGCGCGCCGAAGTGTCGAGCGCCATGGCTTTTTCCCGATAAATGTCCATGCTTAAACGTAAAGCTTTCTCCGAAGCTATCTCACTTTGAGTTCCGTGTTTGGTGGAATCAGTTATTTACTTCCATAAATTCACCCTCAAAATTGCTACAGAACATTTCTGCAAAGTCACTCACCTGTTCAACCCAAAGGTTCGTCGTCATGATCTGATTCTTCAAGTTCTGTGAAAAAGACGTCATATATTCTGTGTTATAAATCAATCCCTTAAAATATACAATTTACTGTAACAGTTCCGAGTGATATTATCAATTTTATTTGTCACATAGTTGTTAGACATTAAATACTCACCACATCGATCAATTGCGAGAGTTTGAGCTTGATTTTAACGGTGAGGGCGTCTGTGACGTTGACCACTGGTCGTACCAGCTTGTTGTAGTTTGACAGGAGGTCGTCGTACAACCGCTTTGCATCCGGATTTCCTGAGCATCCTACGCAATCATTCGTTTAAGCTCTCATTAGAAGCGGGCGTACCACTCGCGCGTGTTTCCTGGAAAGTTTCGTACTCGAAAAACGAAAAGCACTCGAATTATCTTGCCATTTCGACCAGCTGTGCTCTTCTCGCGAGTACTCTTCGTGTCGATGCGCGCATTCCTTCCACTCTCTCCTTTCGCGCAACCTACGACAGCCTCGTATAATTTGACTCCCAGCAAATCTGCCACGAATTTCCACAGCTAAATATGCAATCTGCGAATGTTAATAGCGCGCACGCTGGTGAACAATACTGCGTGCACGCTTCAGCGCCGCGAACAACGCAGTTATAATTTTCTAGCAGTTTAAAGTGTTTTACCAAGTGGCGTTTCCTGAATATCTGTGGTAACAGGTATAAACGGCAGACGCCGACATACACACGAACTCTTCGAAAGCACCTGGTGAATCGACTTCACTTTATACTGATTATAAAGAACCGAGGAGAAAACTGCATTACCGGAGCGAATGGATCGGTTTGAATCAGATATTCCCCGCAGGTTTTACGTGTAACTCTTACAACTCGGAATATCGTTGGTGGAAATGTATTCTGCAATCGCAAGTCGATACATCAAAGGCAGTTAAGGTAGAGGAAATAGTGGGCCGATATGGGAAGTTAAAGAAATGCCGAGCACATAAACGTTATGTACTGCTAGTACTTGGGAAAGGTGGAAAATGCGAGAAGGGCACGCAACTTCATTCGCAAGGCCCGGCTATTATCCGAGTGGTTCGGACTTCATCATCCAGCCATGCATACCACTTTGACTGTAGCTATGTCTCTATGTATACATATGTTAGGTGCAGTATGTACGTTGGCAGTTGTGAATGCCTCGGGCATTGCACAAAGAGGCAAGCTCGCCGTAGGTAAATTTGATACCGTTTTTGAAGTCAGTGCCAGGAGTATGCACACGTATACGCGCACATTCAACGAACGTCTAATGAAGACAGGGAAACAAAGGGAAGTGTCTCTGTCTCGAATCAGTTTATACATACATATGTACATTGTTATGCCAGCCGCACGCTCGCTTTTACCAGACTCTTTCTTTTTCTTTCCCCTCCTAGAACCCTCGTATCGCCCACCATTTTCCTCTGATTGTTTACCTTTAATTACCCCCTTTTCCGGCTTGTAAACCACTTTACGTTTGCTGTTTCACCATTTAATGAACCGTTCCCGTTGTCGGATAGCCTTTTCGCGGCCTTATTTAAAGTTCACCTTCTATGCGCCGAACATTTTCATTCCCCGGAATAAATCGTCATTGATACGCGCACGGCAATTCTGCAAATTGGATTTACGAGAGTTTAATTTAGGCAGTTTCTCCATCCGCTCACCCGCACGACGATCGGATTTCGTGATTTCACTCAGCGCCGCGCGAATTTCGCGAGAAACCCAGAGAGATGAGAGAGAGAGAGAGAGAGAGAGAAAGCTCGCGATGAAGTCCTATTCGATGCTTGAAAAGCTCTGTTTGGAATTTACATTTACAGTGTAATGCATTTTGTGGTTGCACAATCGCTTTTCTTGCAGTTGTGATTTCCGCTTTGTTAATGTTACGTGAACTTGTTGTAGATTGTAATGCGGATATATGCGAGTCTACTAAGTTTATATTACAGTCTGCATGCATAACTTTTCTTTTGTATGAGATGTCACTTGCATCGCTTTTTGCTTGGCATAAAAGATAAACTACGGCTGAGGTAGCAGATCAATTAAGAAGAAGTACACATCCTGAAGTATACATTTCATACGGAATTCTATACGTATGTGCACATACATACATACATCTCTAGTACTTCTAGCACTTCACTAGCACTTCTTTTCCGCGGAGCTAATATAAAAACTGCAGAATTACAATTTCCAACATTGGAGTGGCGAATCTTTAAAGGTTGCGAATAGATGTGGCAAAGGCCCATGGTTGAAATGACACAAAGGGATTTTGCATGTTTGTTATCGACAACGAGTGGCGTTGAGGAGAAATTCATTTGCGCTCAAAGAGGATTTTGACGTTCGTGCACGCGTTAATCGAGCCAGGATGGGAAATCGTTTTTTCCCTCGGAGGAACGCCGGGATCGGGTTCAGGGGAGGGAAAGAGAGAATGGTCAGTGAGGGCGGAGAGATAGCCCGAATGGAAACACAAAGGACGAGGTCAGCCGATCGGAAAAAAGATTTGGGTGATCGCGGATCCGGTTATTTGCTGTTCCCGCCACGGAATACTTCGTTGCCCGTAAAACCTATTACGGCTTCGATAATTACGTGATCAGCAGCGAGCCTCATCCGAGCCGGAATTACTCTTCATAACAGACTAGTTATTACTGGATGCAACAGGATCCCGCACTCGCAATCTTCCCTGTTACAGGATACTAAACCTTTTCTTTCCCCACTTCGCCCCTCTTGTAAAACTTAACTTTATTTGTGTAATATTACCAATGAGAACGATTCGCTTGCTCGCTCACCGGTGAAATGCGGAACTGGCGACGCGGAGGTGTTTGAAATTGCGATGCTGAGGCTTGCTACTCCAAGGTATTCGTCGTCCGACCGGAATATCATCGAGATAATCCTTCCCGGATCAATGCAGCCGCTCCCGAGCGCCGCCGGTTGTTTCAGTGTAATTCCGCCCCGGCAATAAGAGCTGGCCACCTTATCGTTCGAACGGTATTGCAATTCACACGAAACACGATTGCTCGATGAGGCGGACATATCGAGAAATATTGAAATTCATTCCTTCATACGAGACTCTGATATTTCTTACGAGGAGATTATTCAGAAAATAAATGTAAAAATAGCAGCAGTTCTTAAAGATAACAAGCGCAACTCGACTTCTGTGTATTTTTAAGAGAACTTGATGTTTTTAAGAATATGCAGTGCTTATCGGATTGACTGGATCTTGGCTGTGGCTTTCAGCGTAATAAGCAAGGTGAATGTCGGAGGAGCACTTCCCTACTTTCCGCAAGGAGCATTCCGAGCAGGCAATTCAACCGCGCTGCCTTGTCGTTCGCGTGTATCTGAAAACCATTTCTCTCTTTACAACTTGAGATTTGATCGGGCCGAACATCGTAGGAACGAAATGCCGCCACCATCAAATGAGTGGATTTCACCTCAGCCAAGTGCAACCCTGCCTATCTATTTTCTCGTTATGTCAACGCATAAATCCGAGAACATGCAGATCTTCGTTCCATTTATCCTGATGCAAAACGCTCAAAAGTAACCCTGCTCCAGAAAGAAATCAATACTTCGTTGAATCGATTTGTACTGACGTGCTGTGTTGCGCAATATTGCACCTGTTTGTTAATATTCTAATGAGAAGGAAGTTACTAGTACTGTCGAGAGTGTCGTGTATTAACAGTATTGAGAATTCGAACAGTTCCAGTGATTGCAAACTGTAACTTCATGCACCGTTGTCCGGGTGTTCCTACAACTCTGACAACGTACCACTTGAAAATACATTATGGAAATTTGAAGAGTTCACTAGTACAAGCAGAAATTGAATGTAATTTGTGTGGTACATTGTAATTCGACAGTGATTTATCGGCTAATAAGGCGTACTGTCAATTACATCCGTGGATTATCGGAAAACGAGTATGCATGAGTAGAATCTGTCCGAACAACACCACGTCCGATTTTAAGTAGTATAGGCACGCATATAATCAGACGCGTAATAATTCAACTTCTACACTTTCATTATTCGATTGAATATCGACAAAATATTATATTACCGACTTCAACATGATCATCAATTCGAAATGTGCCTCTCGCATGAAAGTTCCCGAACAGTTCGATTTTTTTTTATGGGTTTTCGCTACTTGTGAAGCGGTTCGAGATAATGGCTGTAGGCAGAATTCAGTCGTACTGGGTGTATACATGTAGAGAATAAACGTGACGCTAGGGTGTTCGGTCGTTTGGGTGTGCATCGTCGAAAACGTTCCTCGGGCACCGCAGTGACGGAAGAAGGACCGACATACCGGGAGGCCGATGTCGAGATATCGCTCGTTCTCCGCGTGCATCGCGCATTTGCATCTGAATCGAAGCCGACCGAGTACCAATGCGTGCATGTATTGGTACTTATACCCGGTGCTCTATTTATTAGCCGTGTGCTCGAGAATGGCACGTATCGAGTGACTCGTGTAAAATTGGCCAAAGGTAATCGTATTGTTCAGGAAAAGGAAGAAGGTATCTTTGACGAAGGGATGGAACATCAAGGCTTCGATTTAAGTCGTACTAAAATTTTGCTTGATTTATCGTTCATACCTGATATGAGCACCAACACTATCCACATGATCCCCACCAGGCTCTTCATCATGTCATTGTGTCACGTCCACCTCATTTCTTCTCGCCCGTGTGCTCTTCAGACCCTTCAGTTCTAGCACTGTAACAGACAGCAGATTTGTTCGTAGAGCGATCGGCGATACACTTTACATAACTCGACAACGAGACCTAAGTCATCTGGTCCTGCACTGTAGGGGTATCAAACAAAAGATCATAGTCGCATGCTGCTTCTCCAAAAATAAGGATCTCTGATTCCTGGATGCCGGTAAGCCCGTTAATAGCCGCTTAATAACGCTACAATGTCGCGCGCACGAGCGCCACTTTTTAGCTACATTATCGTAAAGTGCTCCAATTACGTAACGCGCCAAATGTTGCGGAGCAGCTCGCGGGAAATACGGCCGGCTGATTTATGGCCGAGTAATTATGCTTTATGGGGGGAGAAACTTGCGCCGGTTCTCGTGCGCCGCATAATAACGCCAGGGAAAGGGGAAAGTGCTATTATTGACAATTAGCTCGCTTTAATTGGCCCGGTAAGATTATGCATCGCCGCGTGTTTGTAGTGTTGACGAAAGAAGATTGCACGCGGCAGATTGTACCGCGAAATTTCCACCTCCATTATTAAGATCATCCAATTTAATTTCATGCTAGCATTCCATACTCATTACGAATGCTGCGCTCACATGTCGCGACGATCTCCATCGGGTAGATTTACGATCATCAGAAGTACCGTAACACCTGACGGCAGAGTTACATTCTCACAATCACCGTTTAAGGTTGAACGTGGCCATCACCACATGGCGATCATTTTAAACCTCTTTTTCCCATAACTCCTCATGCAAATCTAACGATTTAAAGCTTTTTCGTGACGTTTCCTTTATACGGTTTACTATTGCGGCATACATGCCAGCTTCAAAGGCAGCCAATTTCGTATAATAAACGATATATGCACAGGAAAGTGAAGGAAGAGAGAAGAGAAAACTCGTTGAAAAGCAGGTATGGGCGGATTTTCAATTCGCGCGCGGTAGGGTAACTTTTGCAATTCCATTGCCCGTGCCTTGGTCCTCTTACGTGCCAGATGCTGAAGGGATGCGGCGTGTAGATCTCACGGGCACGCGACAATTCTGCTGATTTGTCGGGGAGTAGCGCGCGAGCACTACACTCTTCCTCACTTATCCGCTTACATAACGTCGCAGTGACCGGTTTTCAACTGGTGCACGTGAATGCATGTGTTGGTATGTGTTAGTACGTATAGTAGAGGCAGGGAGGTTCGGGCTTCGGCGAGGGAGGACGAGTGGGAAACTCGCTTGAAAAAACGCCGAGCGGCAAGAGCTTTAAATTGCAAAAAAGCTGCGCAGACAGTCGTTTATCCGGCGGGGGAGGGAAAAAAAGGGCCGCTTTTTCCATCCTCTTTTTTCTCGGCCACCACCCTCGCCCACTCTCTCCCCTCTTTTCCAGCTGGGATAGGAGCCTCCGCGCCTTTTCCTTTCTATCCTTTGACGCGGGCTGTGCACTTCCGTACCGCATAGAGGCGTTTCTGTCCTTACGCCCGGGGTGTGTTTATGCAAACGACTCTTCGTGCCCGTTTTTAATTTCTCGCACGATCACCCCTGTTCTCCTACCCCTTCCTCTTCCATGCCTACTCTCTCGGCACCTCTTTCTACCTCCCCACCTCTCTCACTCTGTCTCTCTTTCTATTAGCCCGTCCTTTACCCTGCTTTCCGTTTTATACTGTTAAAACGAAGTTAATATCGGGGGAACGCTCGCTCGATCACCGACGCTATAACCCACGAGCGATTTAGCTGTTTGAACACGAAAGGCTGACAAAAAAGCGTTATACGGGCGTGTTCGTCAACTGGGAATGTAAAAGAGCGCGGGGGTAGAAAAGCCAGAAATCCTCTGTGCCACGCTTGGGAAGAAAAAGCGTGTATGCAAAGCGTGTGTGTAATTATATGAAGATCTTGCGCTCTCGCCCATACTTCCTGGGAGATAGGAGTGCTTTAAATCTGTATCGAACGTGCCGGTGCATGAAATGCACAAAGGCGTTGGGAGATTTTTCAAGGCGCAAGAGAAGGGAAGAGGGAGGAGAGGTTCTGGTGTGTGGATGTGACAGCGGTGAGAGGTTCGACGTCAATCGAAAAGAGGGATAGGAGAGTGCAGCCAGTGGATCAGTGGTTCATTCGCCGGGAAGACATTTCTGGCACCGGTGGCACTGCCGGCTTGAGTGGCAGCCACTTATTATTATCGGCCGCACGTTTTTTCGAAGCCAGCTCGGAGATAGCGCTGCTAGTGCCAATATCCTCTTACATGCTATTCAATTCCACGTTTGCCGAATACTGCGAGTGTCAGCGATTGCCGGTTCCTTCTGCTCACCTCGATTATTACCGATTAAATCAGCCGTCCGATTACTAAGAAATTTGCGAATGCAATTCACAAAACAGTCACTTTTACACTGTGCTTCCTTGTAACACGTGCTCAGAGCTGCATCGCTCTGGAATCCTCCTTCGATATTGCACCGAATGCCAGCTACCTGGAGATTAACCCGGGCGACGCT